>OY855904.1:34706416-35216416 GCA_963693305.1 Meandrina meandrites | reverse complement strand
CGTCTGTTACACTCTTGTAATTGGTGCCTTTGCAGAGTATGTACTTGTGAACTACATTGAGACAATGTCAAATCCCCAAACAAAAGGATCTGTTCATGAAGTGGTGAGTTTTTAGGACCGTCGGCAAATAGTTACATAGTACAATATATTATTATAGTTCCCGTTGTGGTGTGCACAGTTGTAACAGAATTGTAAGATACTTTGATCACTCCGAAATATCAGAAATAGAAAATATTTTCAGTACTGTTTTAATAAGCGAAAGGGAATATATGTTAGAAACCGTAAAATTGTAATGATTTGACTTTCTGTCTATTTATATTTGTTTAGCACAACCGTATAAAAGCCTTTGGCGAAAACAAAGTAGTCTCAATTCAGGTAAAACTACTGACAGAATTATTGACAGATAACACAACTGCACAACATACCTATCATAGCTAACATACCTATCATAACTAACATACCTACCAGTAAATGGCAGTTACCTCTTCAGTATTAGCGCCGGACGGCTGGCCCTACTATACGAGGAATGGCTATGACAATCCAAATAAAAATTCCACCTCACATTCTGGGCACATGCAATTAATTTCTCAGCAACATTCATTGTTTCTGCATTGAGAATATTGCTCAAAGACTAAATCAGACTTTCCTGTTTTGGAAAAAGGTTTAATAATCCATAATCTGGTTGGACCTTGTACTAGGACATACAGCTATGTATTTAATTTCTACTCCGGAATTCCCTTTTCCCATGCCGGATTCACTATCCAAGTAAATGAGGAGTGGGCACCACTTCATGAAACGTGAATTTGGATTTTCATTTTAGTTAAAGCGAGGGAAAAAGTCACACCTTATTTAATAATTTATAAAACTTTGTTGCAGCCCTCCATAAAAGGGATCAATCTTCCAGATAGTGATCTCATGGTGAATAACTCAAGTCTGACAAATCTAAATGATGATATTGACAACGAGGGTAGAGCCATGCAACATCACAGATTATTTAGCATGTCGCGGATAAAATCTATGCTAAAGAAGCCAATGAAGTACAGTTCGTTTGATGAGCTCGCCAAAATAGTTTTCCTCGCGACCTTTATTTTATTTAATGGATTTTATTGGTGGTACTTCTTATGTGTTGTGACGTAAAATAAAATGTTTCTTAATTTTAATAGCTAGGCGTCATTAATTCTTCCACCACAGAATAAAATTTTGACATTCAGAGCATATCTTTGCAAATGACACTGTCCAAAAAACACTAAATAAATTCAAGAGAAAGAATTTTAATAATTTTAGGTCGTTTACTACAGTTAGTGGTAAGAAACGCGTTTTAATTGTTAGCTGTTATTTGTAACAGTGAGAGCTGACATGGTAAGCCAGCCATCTTTCGACACGAATATTTTTGGCCTGCCAGTCATCGTCAAATCATCTCTCACCTCTGGTTTCTTTCAGACGTTTGCCTCTACCCACCATTCTAGCTTAATGATGCCAGCCTGGGGGGCTTCTGCACTGGAAAATGACTCGAAGAAAACACTTATAAATGAACTTACAAAAACCTGCAAGATTTGAGCTCGTGTGCTCCCGTGCTTATCAGGGGAAGTAATGGCCAAACACTGACGTCACAAGAAAAACTTGAGCCCTCGGTGTCTTGAAACAGCACATATTTTTGCTTGGCCTTCTTTTATGCAATTACGAAATTCTACATATTGCCTAAGCCCGCAGAACTCGGCTCGGATTTGAGAAATGTAGTGTGTCATTCTCGAATTTTAATCGAGGTTTCGGGCTTTCTGGGAAAGAATTAGCCGGCCCCCAAGCCGATGGAGGGTAATTTCTGGTGAGCAGCAGGCTCGAGTCAACACGGGGGGAGAGGTTATTCGGCCCCCAGACCGTATGTGAATAGCCCATATAACAGGAAGACTCGAACCCGCGACTCCCGCGGTTGTGAGATGATTAAGTTGTATCAGCCGCGCCGCAGCGATACCACTTAGCCACCTCGAAATCCCTTGGGCGCTTCGCAAAAAAATTGGCTCTGTATACTTGGTTAATAATTAACTTCCGCCGGATGTTGAGATCGAGTGCATACTCAGTTAAAATTAAAACGGGCTAAGACTGTAACTGTTTCTCGCTAAGACTTCAACCGTTTCTCGCAAGAATCGTACATGCATTTTGAGTAAAATCAACCAGTGCTGAACCACTTTTTCTGAAATGTTTAACATCGTATAACTCGTCACGGAACAGCCCGTTTTGAGATGCAAGTTATGCATGCGTACATGTAAGTCGCATTCAACTGTTCTGGGTATTCACATCATGTTTGTCAAGATTTACCCCTTTTAATGACTTTTTTGCGTTAAATCAGTACATAAACACACTGGAAGCAAATTATTTACAAACTTAGAATACAATATTGTGGATAAGGATTAAATGTGAAAATCGCACAGTACTAACACAAAGGAACAAAATCTTGGAACTACAGAACATTTTTAAGACATAACGTTGTATTCATTTCTTTAACAAAGTATATTAATCTTAAATTATCTTATGCTTTACAATTTTTCCCAGCTAGCACGCCTAGGATAACATTTTATTTCCAAGGGATCTTGTCAGGTACACTTTTTATTGCGTCTTGTCTTCCATCTTGACTCATTGATCAGCACCTGTGATCGTGGGTTCGGTTCTCTTCGCCAGTTCCCAGCTTCGCTCGCAATCCAGATGTCTTGCTGCTTCGCACACACTCCGTTGATAGTTCAGTAAAGAATTCTGAGGAAACAAAGGAAATTATACCAGTTCATTAGCAACTTTGGGATCAAAAATGTTGCTCAGTGTTGGTACCGCTGGATAAACCAAATTGAAAACTGAAGCACAACCTAAGATTAAAAAATATTTCATCAAATCTGCTATTTCAAAGCAAATACAAAATGAAAATTCATTCACTTGATAAATGGTTTCAAATTCACTGTAATAATTGTTAAGTCGCGTGTTACGCGTAAAATTTCCTTAAGTTGTTTTCGAATAAGTGAGAAGTTAAACTTCCTAAAAGTGAACATTTAGAAACACTGTTTAGACCATTGAACCAGCAGTTTTAAGAGGCCAACAGCGTATGTGTACCTTTGAAAGATATACTAATTACCTCGGCAGTTATTTAGGTCCTTAGACACTGACAATGATTATAGGTCAAAGAATGCTTTTTGACATGGCATCCAGTAATTAAGCTTACCGACTTCCCTTAAAGAATTCGTTTCAGACAATGATTCAGACATATTTTCAGACTTAAATCACTTTCGCTTGCTAGTTGTTTTGTTTGCTTATGCTTGTTTGTAACCATAACACAAAAGATATATCTTGGTGCCAATAACTGATACACCTCGCTGAGGCTCTCGATTGCTCCCCTCTCGCGTTCTTGTGCTAGTACTATTCAACTCGCAGTAAACTCTACATATGTACGATTTATAATTATTACTTTTTTTTCCGTCGCCACGTCCGTTAGAAATCTTGGTTTGTGAATACGAGGATTGATTTATTTCGATTTTATAATTTTATAATTATTTTACTTTCTTCAGTTGCAGCGGATCAAATAAACTATTAAATAATTCAAGCAAAGCAATATCTTTGATCTTTGTTTTACCTTTGTCATCACCATCCGCTTGCCCGGAATTGGTCCGGTAAAACTTTCACCTTCGTTCATGAACGACGCCAACACAAAAATGCAGCAAAACAAAGTTGCTGAGTTCATTTTGACAACTTGGTTGAGGCTTTTAACTTCAGAGGACGTTTAGAGCACAGATGAGCTAAAAGTCGCGATTGATTTTTATAGCTTATCTTTGGATAATTGCTGACGCCAGTATTTGACAGGATTAACTACGCTAATTATGTTCAAGTAAAAGCCTTTGCTCGTATTTTAAACATATATAGCTAAACCTGTCTTCCTTAAATTAATGATGGTCGGTGGTGCCTTAAAGGTGAAATGCATCATTTCAGTCACCCGCAGTTCACATTGAAAGCGGCGACAGCAATGCGGCAAATAGCTGGATTAATTTGCACAAATCACCTCAACTGTCTGGCAACCCGCTGGACTGATTTAAATCAAACGGCAATCTTCCTCGTGTTTTAACAATTTTCAGTTTTAGCTTGCGTGGGAGCTGGCTATCGATTCATTTTTTTTTCTCAGTTGGATAACTGCCCAACAAAAGCACCGAAACTTAATTGCCTTGCGTCGCCTTTACTTAGCACATTGAAAGTTAAGTTAACTACGTATACGTGTCTTGTGATTTATAGAAAACTTCTAATTTTCAGACGGAAACTTCCTTGAGAATAAATACCAGCCATCCGTTCAGTGCAATTGTCAGTGCAAAATCAAAACAAAACAAATTAAAGAGTATAATTAACTAGAACATTTTATGTCAGCTGCTATTTTTTATATTCTATTTTAAAATTTCGCTTTGTATAATGAAGGTCTTCTGCTTTAAACAACAAGCTACGAAAAACTCTCAGATCTCACAAAGTTGATAATACTTTGTCAAACTGAGCATTAACTGATGATTGCTTGGTATCTACGTTGAAGTTGCAAACTTAAAAATTTGCTTAGCATCAATTCTCATTTTTTTTCACCTCTCAATTCATTAGCCAAGCACTTTTATGGAAGAATATAAATCACTGCCTAGCGGCTTTTTCGCTTCGGAAATGCCAGATATAAATGTCCGGGAAAACCAAGAGCTAAACAAAAACAATTAAAGAAAATGGACATTAAACTGCGTAATCTGAGAGGTCTTTTAAAAAGATGTTCCTTAATCGTGTAATAGCGTGTAATTTTTCTGTCATACTTTTAGAGCGTAATTAAAGCGCTACGTGGCTCGCAAACATTACAGAGAATCGCTTTGACCAGTTCGAGATAGCCACTGCTCTGTTGACATTCATCAAGCTGTTGAATAACTCGTCAGTAAACACTGGCCGCGGTATATTATGAGAGAAATTTTGTTGTCAGTGATTCTTTATTTCTTGCATGTTCAGTCCCTTCCTGTTCAGTCCCTTCCTTCTGAATCAGTGACAGACTGGCAGTTTCTGGTTCGATAAAACAAGCGACTACCAGGCTTTTGAACAACAACTTCGCTGGCTGATTTCTCCGGATAGAGCGTTAAATAATGGTCAACACAGTTTTCTGATTTCAAAACGCAGCGAAAATAACCTGCTTTACTAATACAGAAAGAAACAGCACTAAATGTTCAATTGCAAATCAGTTTACTTTTAATAAAATGCATGCATATATAGTCGACTCCCGATAACTCGAACCTTCAAGGGAAATTGAAAAAGGTTCGAGTTATCGGGAGTTGAGAACAAATGACCGGAAATAAGGAAAAAAACGGTGTTTAATGTTTCTCTATTCGTGCAGTGTACAACCATTAGCGGGAGGTTCGAGTTATCGAGGGTTCGAGTTACCGAGGGTAAAATTACAGTAAATGTATGACGGAAATCAAGGGGAAATCGATTTTGGTTCGAGTTAGCGCGAGGTTCCAGTTAGCGAGGGTTCGAGTGATCGGGAGATGACTGTATAGGAGGGAGTATCTTGATATCTTGAACCTGGGCTTTACTGCATTCTCTATTTACATGAAAGTGAATATATGAAATGTCATACATTTGAAGTTATTGCCGGCGCACTTGTCCATGACAAACTTTGCGTTATAACTTTTTAGGCTTTCAAGCGATGGCTGGGAAACTTTGGGAAAATGTTCACCTATCATAATAATAATATGAACTAATAATATGAAATTCTATTTTACTGACGAAAATATTTTTAATGATATTGGCGTTTAACTGGACCCCACTTTTTTTAACGAAATCGCATCCAGTAAAAAATTTTGCTGATAGTTTTTTTGCTAAATTTGCGGAATCAGCTTATATTGACTTAAAGACATACCATAGCCAAGTTTCAGGAAAATCGTCGGAGCAGAAGAATGGAAATATTAAGGTCATCTAAATTCAACTCTAATATTTTACTGAAAGTTCCTATTCTTGACGCTCGACGACGAAACAAGTGATAAACCCAAATTTCTGTAAGAAGCCTCTCCAATGCTTGCTGAATCAGAGTACTTAGCCGATTGTCGATCGTGCGAACCGTTTAAAAGTACTCGCTAATTCTGTAAACATTGAAAAATGCTCGACAACCTATCCCAACCTCCAAAGTTGCGTTTCCGAAAATTTCTCGAAAATTTTACAGCCGTTTTGTGTGAAACTCCTTCTACATTAATTTCAACGTTCCGCAATATTTTTGCATAGGTTTTTGCTGTTGTGCCGTGCTGTGAATTGGAGAAATTTTCGTTGGGATTTTAAGCTACCCGCGACTGATCCATGGCGAAGCAGACGAGCAGATTTTACGAAATAAGTCATTTCACAAATTTGGCAAAAAACTATCAGCAAAACTTTTTACTGGATGCGATTTTGTTAAAAAAGAGGGGTCTGGTTAAATATCAATATCATTAAATATATTTTTCCTCAGTAAAATCGAATTTCATACTATTATTACCAAATGATAGGTAAACACTTTTCCAAAGTTTCACAGCATGATCGTGTCAAAGCCTAAAAAGTTATAACCCAAAGTTTGTCATGGACAAGTGGGCTCGCAACAACTACGGAGCCACCCAAATACATGAGATATCATCGCAGTTTTGGATGCAACTATAAAACAGGTGCTAAAAGAAAGCCTGAAAAAAATATTCAGGCTTGAACGGGACTCGAACCTATGACCTCTGCGATACCGGTGCAGTTCTAACCAACTGAGCCGTCAAGCCAACTGGGAGCTGATCACTTTTTCAGTTCGTATTATACCCGTGGAAGATGAAGATATGAAAGTGAATATCTGAAATGTCATATATTTGAATTGTCATATATCTAAACTCCCGCAGCTCAAATATACCGCATTTCGAGTATATTCACTTTCGCATTCATTTCATCTTCTTCACTTTCATCATCATATTACAAACTCACAAAGTGACCAGCTCCCCATTGGCTTGATAGCTCTGTTGGTAACAGCAATGCACAGGTATCGCAGAGGTAATAGGTTTGAATCCTGAATTTTTTTCAGGCTTTTTCGCAAATGTTTTAGTTGCGTACTTCGATGATCTTTTATGTGCTAAATCGCTATCTACAATTGTTAACAAATCGTTCAGGTGATCTTCAATCTTCAAACCGCCATATTGAATATTTTATAGGTGAAGGGAAGGTTTTTCTGTCCCCTCCCCACCCCCGTCCCAACGCACGTACCCTGAGTAGTTTTACAACGAGGTTCAATACGGCGGTTTCACGATCGAACACGGCTGGTTGACGGCCACATTCGAAAAAAATGGATTGGGGCTCTGCTCACAATCTAGTTTAATTCATATCATGGCCTTTCCCAGACCGGGCTACTTTACTGTTTTTAGGGCTCAACGCGTTCCAAACTAAAATGGGTTTTTCCAAAATCTGAAATTCAGTCGAAAAAGGTCAATTTTCCACGACAGAAAAGGTATTTTACGCCAGAAAATGAAAATACTCGACGGCAAGCATACAATTTGCTGGGGTCTTTCCCTGTTACACACTGAAAGCACAATTTCAAACAGTTGTCATAAATCCTGATATTTATTCGGAATAGATTTTTACACTAAAAATCTACAGTGAAAACTACGTTCAATACACTGAGACGAAATTTGGCCTCTATTATTGCAGTAATGAAAAGCTATTCTTATCCAAAGGCCTTAAAGCTGCAGAACAACTCAAGTAAAGTATCACAACACAAAAAAGCAAAGCAGCTAAAGTGCAGAAATTCTGCATCTAAATGACTAAATAGCCTAAAATTCACTGAAACCGGGATGCAAAAATTCTGCATCTTGCTAAATAACTAAATAGCCCAAAACTCACTGAAACCAAGATGCAAAAATTCTGCATCTTGCTAACGAACTAAATAGCCCAAAATTCACTGAAACCAAGATGCAAAAATTCTGCATCTAGCAAAATGACTGAATAGCCCAAAATTCACTGAAACCAAGATGCAAAAATTCTGCATCTAGCTAAATGACTGAATAGCCTAAAATTCACTGAAACCAAGATGCAAAAATTTTGCATCTTGCTTAATGACTAAATAGCCCAAAATTCACTGAAACCAAAATGCAAAAATTCTGCATCTAGCTAAATGACTAAATAGCCCAAAATTCACTGAAACCAAGATGCAAAAATTCTGCATCTAGCTAAATGACTGAATAGCCTAAAATTCACTGAAACCAAGATGCAAAACTTTTGCATCTTGCTTAATGACTAAATAGCCCAAAATTCACTGAAACCAAAATGCAAAAATTCTGCATCTAGCTAAATGACTAAATAGCCCAAAATTCACTGAAACCAAGATGCAAAAATTCTGCATCTTGCCTATTAAAACGAAATAGCCCAAAATTCACTGAAACCGTGATGCAAAAATTCTGCATCTTGCTAACTGACTAAATCACCCAAAATTCACTGAAACCAAGATGCAAAAATTCTGCATCTAGCTAAATGACTGAATAGCCTAAAATTCACTGAAACCAAGATGCAAAACTTTTGCATCTTGCTTAATGACTAAATAGCCCAAAATTCACTGAAACCAAGATGCAAAAATTCTGCATCTAGCTAAATGACTAAATAGCCCAAAATTCATTGAAACCAAGATGCAAAAATGCTGCATCTTGCCTATTAAAACTAAATAGCCCAAAATTCACACAAATTCTGCATCTTGCTAACTGACTAAATCACCCAAAATTCACTGAAACCGTGATGCAAAAATTATGTATCTGGCTTAATCACTAAATAGCCCAAAATTCACTGAAACCGTGATGCAAAAACAAAAACCTGCCCTGCTGTGCAAAATGTATCATGTCAAAACATACATGTCCATTTCAAAGCGATGATCTCCTGCAATCTTTCAAATTCGCTGAAAATGCAATGTGAATTGCTTTTAGAAATAATTGAAATGGTACCAAAAATACTGTTCTCCTCCAGCCATTAAACAAAAACAGGATATTAAGCTCATACCAACAGAAAATCTGATGATTTTATGCTGTAAAAATATCAGCAAATTAACATTTATCTCCATATGCATATGCAGCATAAATCTTATTACGTAACAAAAGTCTGCAGCAATCTCAGCTTTGCTGGAAAAGGAATGAAGAAGTTCCTTAACCAGACTTTCTGTAACCAACATTAACAATTTTTGATTTACATTACTAAGATCCTACTTTATTCCTGCTGTACATACAAACTACATTATTTTAAAATAGTACGCATGAAACAATAATATAAGACAATCTCTGGGATGCCACAGTCACCAGTTTCAGAACTTCCTGACTTATCCCAGGCAAAATATTACAGCATACAGTATATATCAGATACAGAAAAATCTGTGGTTTTAAAATGACATTGACTATTTTTCAAAATTCAAAATCATGTCAACTCAAAAGATAATTCTCTGAATTTTAAGAATTCTAATTCCCTTAAATTTTCTGATCTGTGGCAACCCTGAAGCTACAGTATCTAGATAATACATAGTAAAAAATTCTGACACTAGCTTTTTTGGATTCTAAAAATGTACTACTGTTATTTTAATTTGTAATTATATATCATTTATTCTTTTATTGGTACTGTCCTTGCTGATGTTGCTTGACTCCACTGTCAACTTTTGGCAGACAACATGTTGATCACGTGCTCAACAAAATTGCCTGCCTTCCATTATTGAGCATAGCAAGAAATGTATTTCCTATAAGAGAGAAGCATGAGTTATGTAAGAAATATGCACATCAAATTTCCACCCTGTGTAAGGAGAGGGGAAAGGACTTCGGTGAGAGTTAATGAAAGGTTTAATAAGACAATGTTTTTTATTTAACAGAATAGCACTAGACGAAGTTCAAAAATATCTTTAATCCTCTTCCACATAATAATATGCCTACTGAGTCAGTGGCAGATCTAGGAAAGGGGCCAAGGAGGCCCGGGCCTCTACCTTATTTTTAGGCCAAAAAGAGGCCTGTAGGGTCCAGAAAAATTATTTTTGGAGTGCCCCCATATTCCAGAGTCTGGGTGATTGCCCCCACCCCCTCCCTTATCTGAAGGTCTTGATCCACCACTGTGAGATGGCCTCATAAGAATTTTGTTGTCAGCGTCATTGCTAGTTAGTACAGTGTACAATGTACATGTATTGTATCAACAAAACCCTGACAAGACAGGATGTAATGGTGTCATCAACATTTGAATGACATATTATCATTTTCAGACTGCAGCACAGTTGTCTACAGTAAGTTATTACATAAATGCCCACCACCTGCCCCCACCCCCGTCACCAACAGCTACATGTATTTGAGGCCGAAAAACATTTCACGACTATCATTACAAGTCTTTCACCAAAAATGGGCACCCTGGAAGGCGAGGAATGCACCAGAAATCACAATCTCGGCATCCTGGAACGGGGAATACATGGGGCAGTCACTCCATGGTCTGTGGTTTTCATTTTTGTGCCACATAGTAGAAGCCAGGTAAGTTTATACTTATCAGATACAATGTACAGTATGTCCAGAAATGCACCGTAATGAGATTCATGTTCCTCATAATAGGCATCACAAAGTGTCCTCATAAATGAAATCCCACCAAAACACACCAAATTATATCAAATATGAAGTATATGAAAATGTCTAAAAGCCCAGTAGGACATGAAGTACTCTGTAAACAATACTTGCGTGCATTTCTGGACATAAGTGATACATGTACAGTATACACATACATGTAAAATGCTTTGCAAAGTTTCTTAGAACCATGGCTCTGTAAAGAAGTACATGTATTATAGCTGATTTCTTTAAAGCCTGCTCTCGAAAGGTAGGTCTCGAATATGCTGCATGGACCTGTCTGATATTATGATTGGGTTATTGTTCTGTCTGGATTCGTGTCCGTTGTTTCAAAGTGAGGATTGCTTTTTGATGACATTAATTTTATGTTTTTTGTTACATTTCCTTGACTAAAAATATGAATATACAATGTATACTGTAATACACAATGTAATAATAAAAGTGGGCAAATGTGCTCGCTTGCTGCTCTGAAATCAACATGTTCATTCGCGGCTAGCAACAATATTATCATCCCTTATCGTCATTCTCCTTTATGCTTGGCTATAATTTTTTTTAAAAAGGAGTACCACAGGGGGGCTGGGAGACTTCACCTCTTACTTTTCTTCCGGGTACCGGGGATTTCACTTCTTTCACTTGCCCCGCAAGTGCCTGAGAAGGGGGGGAGGGGGGTGGGGGGATAGGGTGGACCAGGGGGTCTCAAATGACTGGTGCATTATGACACCATTTGAGTTTGTCAACCCCAACAAAACATTACTAGGTCAGATTTGAAATTTTGTGTAAGTTTGCTCATGAAGAAATCCGTTCATTTTCTAACATCAAACTGTTAGGCAGGGCTGTGCTCTAAGGGTGCCCGGGTGCCTCAGGCGACTAACTTTTGCCTTTGGGCGACCAGATAATCTTATTTCTTTCATATAAGCTTTATACTGGGCACCCTGGATCTCATAGTTTGGAACCTTTGGGCTCCTTGTAATGTTTCTTAGAGCACAGCCTTGGTTAGGTTAACAAGACATGTCCTTTCACCGAGGTTTAAAAGTTGTTCCCCAATGTCTGATCCGTTAGGAACCACACAGCAATTTCTTACATCAGAAACTATTAGGTTATTGAGTATTGAATGTCTGCTCCGTAGTTCTGCTCATAACTTTAAAAATATATACATGTAACTTAGGCACAAGCTATCCCTCTCTCGTTTTAAGGGCTTAGTAGTTTACACTAGCAAGGCTTACACTGTTATCATGGTTAATGAAATCGTAAATCGTGCCACAGATGTGGTTTCACTTCTTAGTGTGGTAATAAAGTAATAGTTACTTTAAGCCAGGCAAAACGATAAAACATGTTTCGTTGTTTTGCCGGGCCTTTAGAGTAGATTAAGAAACTGACGGCCGTTGGCGAAAGGAACGGTTAAAAAATAATGTTTTTAACTCACCTTTATGCATTGTTATTGAATGAAGACTTTCCACCCTTCACATTCTCCAAACGATTGCCAGATACGCTGAGCAACTGATGCGGGTTTCACTCTTGCCATTGCAGAATATCTTTGAATTCTAAACATTGAAAAATTCAAAATGGTGGCTTTGGTGTCGGCCAGTCAGTGCTTTCCAACGGTCATTCTTGAGACCGCAGTTGAAGGCTCCAGCGGATTTCCGTGGCGTAGCCAATCATGGCACTCGAATCTACTCACGTGACTATTGTTGAATCGTTGCTTCTTCAATTTTTTGGCGCCGGTCGTTTGAATTATCTGGAGGCCTTTGGAATAAGCTCGCGAGTGGACAACACAGATTGTCTAGCATAATGGTTTCGCTAAATGTAATTACATGTACATACAGAAGAAAAATTATGCTGTGTTAATCCTGTGTAAAATGGAGAAAAGTGTACTAGAGCTTGTGATTCTTGGAGCTGATCGAAGGCCTTGTTTTTGAGGTGTTATTACAACGCACGCCTTGGCAGTCAGGAGAGTCGTTTACAAAGTGTCTTGGTGAGTACATGTACATAGGCTTATACTTCTTTTAAAAACCAACTGAGCAGCTTACGGGTATAAATTGGATGCTGACATTCCGGATTCGCTGAAGCATAACACCCGACTTTGTTTGCACAAACTTGTAGTCACTGGATACAATAATATTTGCTGAAATTGTCACAGCTTCGTGTGTTTTAATAATAATTGTTCGGAAACAAATTAAATACTGGCCTAAATACCAGAGTGAAACTCTCCAAACAGCTGATAGGCTTCATTAGAGTGCAAAATATTACACTGTTGTTGTTGTTTTATCTTTTTTTACATTGTCGATCGGTTATCCCCCATTTTGTTGTTGCAGTACACAGGCTGCGACACTGTTAAACAAGGTTAATCGAAAATACATTCAATTTAATATTTTACAGGTGAAAGAAGAACAGAGAAACCTTTCAAAGTGGAAAAACTAGAAAGGACAGTTGTATAAGATTGTATACAATTGTACATCTCATCAGATGACAGTTGCCAATTTTAGCCACATGCAATGTTTTACGCTTAAATGAAGAGCAGATCCTCGAAGTTATGAACACAACTTAAGCAGTTGTGAATAGAAAGCCTGAAAAAATCAGGCTTGCCGGGACTCGAACCCTGACCTCTGTGATACTGGTGCAGTGCTCTAACCAATTGAGCTAACAAGCCAACTGGGAGCTGGTCATTAAATTAGTTCATCCACAGTTCAAATATATGATTTCATATATTCATTATTTCATCTTCATCTTTCCCGTTATATTACAAACCAATTTAAAGGGGCTACGTCACGGGGATTTTGCAGGTTTTTGGTCTAAACTGTTCTGAAATAAGTGGTAGGCAACTAAACCCATGAAAAACATTATCTTTGAACATCTAAAGGAAGACATGACCTTAAATTTCGGATAGAAATCAAACTAAAGCTATAAATATTGATTTTTTGACGACACTCGGAAACTACTTGAAAAGTTTAGCCTTAATTTTTCAAGTTGCAATCCATTTCCATCCAAGCCATCCGCTGCCAAAGATGCTTGTTAACAGTGTCAGTGCTCTAATATAGCAATTGTTAATAAAAATGGCCCATTATTTTTAGGTTTCCTACAACCCAAATATAAATTTTGGATATTTGGAAACCCCAGTAAATCCGTGACAAAGCCCCTTTAATGACCAGCTCCCAGTTGGCTTGTTAGCTCAATTGGTTAGAGCGCTGCACCGGTATCGCAGAGGTCAGGGTTCAAGTCCCAGCAAGCCTGATTTTTTTAACTGCGATGATCTAATTTATTCTTCTCTTCATTTATTCTTCATCTGCAGTTCAAATATATTATTTCATATATTCATTATTTCGTTTTACACTTAATTTATTTATATGCCAATCAAAGGCATCATTTTAGGCAATTGTTTCAGAATATACTTGGGAATTTTGGTAAGTGTATATGTACATGTAATTACCAGAAAAGTGTTATTGTCATAGCAATGCTTACCTGTAGTTCAATTCTACCTGTTACCATGGCCAATCAATTCCCCATCCCTGGATGCAAAGAACTGGACCTTGCCCGGGGAGAGGATACATACATACATGTATATAAATTAATTTTGCTCCCTGAAAAGGGCTTTTCAGCAGCAATGTTAAAAAAGAAAAATTAAAATACAAGAAAACAAAAGTTAATTACAAAGCATTTGCAATAAAAATTATGATGAGGAAACAAAATAATAAAAGTTTGGTAACAGGTAAAATTGAACTATGCATAAATAAACTTTTAAATTGTTCTACAATGTACATGTAAAATGGATATCTTCATTTTGGCATTCCTTCTTGTAAACCCTTATTTGTTGTTCAAAAGAATTATTTTTGTCTTTCTACATTTAACATGATATGAAGAAATTCCAAGCTACTATACATGTATTCTCATGAGTACAGTATTTCCAAAACATTCAATACTATACTAAAAAAAACTTGGGGGTTCTGACTCATTCAACCAAAAAAGTGGGTGAGGGGGAGTATTTTTTATGAATTCTAAGCCTGAGTGAATAAGATTATTTTAACACATTGGTAAATTTTGAATTTATGGTATGAAATCTGCTATTAGCATTGTGTGGCTGGATAAAATATTAGTGGTTTGTGGTTAATTTTGTAAGCTCCCCAGGTCAATTTCAGCATTAATTTTTGTTATTTCTGGAAGCAGAGGCTGGATGCCACAACTGTACACTGTATCTGCCATTTTGTATTTCTTTAGTTAGGAAATGTTATTTTCATTAGGTAAAAGTCAGGGAATATATATAAAAAAGCTGTTGTTGGGGCAAACATGAATCTGGCCTATTTCATTCACCAGTAACAAGACAAAATTTAGTGTTGCATTTTTTAGTTACCAAAAATACATGTAAGACTTCTTAGTACATGTATATACTAAAACAGTGGTTAGCGTTTCTGGCACGCACTGATTGGCTACTCAAACTCCGAATATCCTTTGCTGTTCACCTCCAAGCAACGTGCGCGAGAAAATTATAATCGTTGCAAGAATGAATTAGTCAAAAATCATCCTTTCGGGTTACCGGTATATTATCTCACTGTTTTAGTGTATACTTAAACAACTATTCACCTCAATGTCGGTGGCTAGTGGTGGTTATTTACCTCGCCGCTAGTGGCTCGGTAAATTTCCACCACTAGCCACCGACACTGAGGTGAATAGTTGTTAACTATCAAATGTTATCAATGTGCATCTCATAATAATTTATAATTAAGAATTAATTTTTTTGCTTTGATGTCTTCATAGACTTCCGCAAGCCTGTGCTTTTGTTTGAAGGGCTATTTAGTCATTAAGCAACCTGCAGAATTTTTGCATCTTGGTTTCAGTGAATTTTGGGCTATTTACTCATTAGGCAAGATGCAGAATTTTTGCATCTTGGCTTCAGTGAATTTTGGGCTATCTACTCATTAGGCAAGATGCAGAATTTTTGCATCTTGGTTTCAGTGAATTTTGGGTTATTTAGTCATTTAGCAAGATGCAGAATTTTTGCATCACGGTTTCAGTAAATTTTGGGCTATTTAGTCATAAGGTAAGATGCAGAATTGTTGCATCTTGGTTTCAGTGAATTTTGGGTTATTTAGTCATTTAGCAAGATGCAGAATTTTTGCATCACGGTTACAGTGAATTTTGGGCTATTTAGTCATTTAGCAAGATGCAGAATTTTTGCATCACGGTTTCAGTGAATTTTGGGCTATTTAGTCATTGAGCAAGATGCAAAATTTTTGCATCTTGGTTTCAGTGAATTTTGGGTTATTTAGTCATTGAGCAAGATGCAAAATTTTTGCATCTTGGTTTCAGTTAATTTTGGGTTATTTAGTCATTGAGCAAGATGCAGAATTTTTGCATCTTGGTTTCAGTGAATGTTGGGCCATTTAGTCATTTAGCAAAGTGCAGAATTTTTGCATCTTGGTTTCAGTGAATTTTGAGCTATTTTGTCACTTAGCAAGATGCAGAATTTTTGCATCTTGGGTTCAGATTGATGCTAGAAAAATTCCCACTAAATTCAAACTTTTAATTCAGAACTGCTGTTCACGTATAACTTAACTGTCTATCAAATTGCCCTGCTGAAATAAAGGCTTTCTTCACTGTACCACTTTGGTTGTTGTTGAAAATATTATGATCCACAATGAACACAATACGGGCTCCGAGCCATACCCTTGTGGTCGACAGTAAAAAGGAAGTTTGGAAAAACCCATTTTAGTTTGGAACGCGTTGCTCATTTCTTCGTCAATTAGCGTCTTATTGGCGCCCTGTTTTTAAGAGAAAAAATAAAACGCAAATAAATAAATATTTTTTCGACCTGCGGTGGGATTTTGTTTTTTAAGAGAAAAAATAAATGAATGAATTTTTTTTCGACCTGCGGATGTCAAACCATCGACCGGCCCGTTTCCAAATCCGGATGACGCGGGTGCTCAAATGGAAGGTTTTGTCGGTTTTTTTTTAACGACTATCGACTCCTTTCGTTGCTGAAGTTTTAAGCTGGGATGTCGGTAAAAAAACATTTCGTCTGATATGTATCAAAGGTATGAGAAAATAAACGAGCGAACGTTTAACTGTACATTTTTAAGTTGACGATCTCGCTATGCCAGGCTGCATTTCGTGTAAATCGAACCTAGGATGAACGCCAACCTGCGGGTGTCGAAGCATCGACCGGCCAAAGGTCCAAGGTACATTTTCGCGTAAGTAATAACATTGGTCACCTTTTTGAACTTTTTAGCTATACAGCGATTCGATTTTGAGAGAAGCTACGATAATTGCTAGATTGATCTGGATCTGTATATAGTTTAAAAGGCGTTCATCAGCGGCATTCTGGCAGCCAAGTGAAGTTATGGTTAGTGCATGAATTGGTAATTTTCTTTGCTTCAATTCTTCGTGCCAAGTGACGCATTCACTAATAATTTGGGTTGTACAAGCAGCGCGTGTTTAAAAGTGTTAGATGACACGTCCTTCTAGAATATATTAGGAGCCAAATTCAGTATTTTGGTGAGCCCGAGGGCCGAGTCCAAGCACAAATGATATGTATTATTATTTAACATACAATCTTCGTTCACTGTCCAAAATCCGCGCGCGCAATTGGTTAAAATCGATCACGTGATTTTTCTTTACCTGACGTCATCAAACTCCGACAGCCTGATGCAGTATGAGGGACCTTCAGATCGGAGTACGAGTACGAGATTGAGTAAGAGTATGACTCTTCAAACCTAGTGCACATGCATTGGATTGTCATATTGCACACCAATCTCGTACCGATAGTCTTCTGGTCTCATGGTCAGAAACAGGGAGGAGTGAGAGCTCTTGGAACGTAACTGGATTGAAATTCGAAAAGCATACTCTTACTGAATCTCTTATTCGTACTCCAATCTGAAGGTCCCTATATTGAAAATGCCTTCGGCTTCAAGGTTTTCAGAAGTGGAAGAAGAAGATAGTCCTCAAATCATCTATGATTCGATACCAAAAAATACCAAGAGGTAAATAACGTGGTAAATAAGGTAAACTGAAGTTCGACAATTTAATTTTTGTGTGCGTTTATCTGCGATCTGCTGTTTGAAGAAAAGCGATTAACTTGCTTTGAACAGGCTTCTCGCTGACTGTATTTATGAACGACTTCAGCTTATGAACGATTTTATGAATATTATTGAACGACGCCCGTATAATTATGTACCACTGAATTCTTTTTTATTTGAATTCTAGTTCAAAGTTCGTGAAGTCGTGTATTGCTTCCAGTGTACTCAGATTGTATATCAAAAGGGTTAGAGAATTTTAGTTCGTGTTTGTTTACAATGAACTCGAAATTTTCAATACTGCACTCTGCTCCGCCTCGTGAGATATCGTTTCTGCCACTCGAACATAAAACTCATATCTTTGAGCCAACGTATAATGCTCTTTTTTCTTCTTTACAACATCTTGCACTTTGTGAAATTCCTTGCGAAGAATTCCCTCTCAAGGTTTCCATCGTCATGTTCTCGTCCTTACGTTTTTCGGAAAACTCAGTCTTTTTCGTCGATGCTTGCTAACAACAAACGACACAAGAAACCAAGTTCATTGAACAAAGTAGAAAAGAAGCGAATCGTGACATCAATGAGCGATATGACACTCGAAAGCGTGTCATACGGAAAATACGCCACTCGAGTCCCGGATGGAGTGGCCTATGGAATCTACGAGTGGCTTAGTTCCCAGTAAAACACTCTCCTCCATATAATAATGAGAATTACTCGTTCATTGTGCAGCCAGCGCGTGCGTGTATTTGTAAACAAAATACTCACACCAGTCTCTAACCCATAAATAGCGATACTACCGATAGTAAGTATAGTAAGTATGCTAGCACATTATAAATCGCAATGACTTGGCACATGTACATTAGGCTGGCTTCAGCACTTCAGTCATTTCGTTTTCAATAATCACGATAAAGGGTTATCACTCTCATAAATAGGCGACATTGCACACTAAAATGCCTAACATTTTGGAATTTGCGATCTTAATTAGCATAGATGTTTACGATTTATCATTTTTCAATGCAGAAATGAGGTAATTCAATGCAAAAAAGGTAACAAAACAGAGCATTCTGATTGGTTGATAAACAAAGGCAACCACGGAGAGCCAATCAAACGCTTCAACGCCATCTGAATGGCGCGAAGTTTGGATCTGCTTTGACTGGCGAGTGAAAAAAAAATGGCCGGCGTTTTGAGCACAGTAGAGGACTTGAAGACAGCTCTAAATACCATAGCACTGAAAAGCTCTGGTGTTGGGTTCTCTTTTTGGAATAAATGGTTTCTCAAGATGGGAAATGCCAACGAAATAGAAACTATGAGTCGACTGAGCTTCACGCTTTGCTTGAGCGCATTTATTTACGTCGAGCTCAAAAACAAACACATTGGCGAAGGTTGTGGTCCAGATAGCCTCAAAGAAATGACTACATCGCTTGATAGACAATGTACTTAGAGCACAGAACCTGTAGGCTTTCTATTATACGGGACATAGAATTGTTTAGTCCAAGAACTGTTGACGGGGCCGGGCTGGCCGTCGAAAGCGTCCAAGCACAAAACTCGACAAGTATCAGAAGCAAAAGAAAATCTCTGGAAGAGGTAAAACCCAGAATCTTTTATTCAGAGAAATGAGAATTCGTTAAACTGTTTGGCTGGATTTTTCGGCTTAAAACTTTTAAAATATGAGAAACCTGTACGTTGTTTTGACTGAAGGCGTGATGATGTTTGCCAAGTTTGAATAAATTAATTTTCTACCAGAGTTGTGCAATCCATGTTGCTTTCTCGCAATTTTTTCATGAATATTATTAATAAGTAATCACACGATTTTTCTCGTGCAATTTGGGATAAATAAGCACTTGTAATTTTTTCAAAGACTACAAATTGCACTCGCCCAGTAGTAATATTGGGATTAATCAAATACCACCTCGGGCGCACCCACCTAATTTTTCCTCTTTCCCGGACTAGTACTCAGGGGACAAGCCCCTTCGTACTAGGGTAAAGAGGAAAAGGTGGGTGCTGCTCGGAAGTATTTGATTAATCCCAATATTACTACTCGCAAGAGAAGGATAAAAGGATGCCCATTTAGAGGGATGCAACATAAATGTACAAAGCCAATCTTTACACTTATGGGACGCGGGAGAAAAGGAGTTCTATGCCAAAGCCGGAGAAAAACCAAAATATTTAAAAACGGCCTGACAACGCCGCACGCAATATTTATCGCAGAACCGGATAACGGAGAAGAAAAAGACGCGCCAATAAACATATCAGAACAGCTGCTCACAACAATGAAAAAAATGAGCGCACAGGATCTGAAGAACGCGCTAATAACGGAGCAAGAAGAAGTGGAAGAAGTGGATCTAAACGAGCAGGAAGAGTTTGATTTGACAGGCGAGGGAGAGCCGGTTTACGAAACGCCAATCATTACTTCACAGCTCTGTGGCAGAATAATGGCAAACGAGTTCGGCGAAGCACAGGTGGAGTACATATTGAGAAAAGCATTGAACGCTTAATCGGGCGAACAGTCCACAATAGCTTCAACAGCTTGAGCCACAATATGTCTGACATCAGTGGCCCAAGAGGGGGAAGAGAGCTCTTTGACGGCGCAGATGACAGCGTGAAACAGAACAATCATGGTATATAACCATGTTTTTTTTGCAATTAGAGCTAACCAAAGAAGTTGAAGCAATGGCGGCAGCGCTAACACCCGGGCAAAAAAGGTCTGTAATAAAAAAGTTGCAATTGGAGCTTATGAAAAAGCTGGAAGAGGACATAAAAAAGCATCAAGAATCGGAGTACATTGAGTTTGAAGGGCACAAAATAAAGAAAACGTTGACTCAGCGTATACCGTCGACAAAAGAAGAGTGGGAAAAATACCAGCGGGATAAAAAGGCCTACGAAAATAAAAAACAAATCAGCTTCATAGAGAAAGTATTTTTCGAAGACGGCGCGCTAAAAGCAGATTTGCCAAAGGAGAAGAAAAGTTGTGCAATCAACCTAAAAGAAATGGAAAAAAGCCGGGATCTAAATAGCTACATTGATAAAGTTTTCTTCGAAGACGGCGCGCTGCAATTAGAGAAACACACCAACAAGTATAAACATGGATACATTAGAACTGATACAAGCACTTCCACAAGAACTTCGAGAAAAAATCTGCAACGAGTATATTGTAATAAAACTCTGGCAGCGTAAAATGCTTGGCTGGGACGAGGTTCGAAAAGAAATTAATAAAGGGTATACTTCAATGAAGCTCAGACAGCGAAAAACTCTTGGCTGGGATAAAGTTCATGCTGCAATTAATGAAGCTCCATTTTGCGATCGCAATAAACAAATTGTAAGGGTCTTGTTTTGTTATAAATGTGACAGAAGCAGATGTTCGCGAAATGGTCTCTGTAATCTGTGTATTAGAAATGGATTCAGACACTATCTCGGCTATCCATATTATGATGAAAATGATTATGATGAGTGCTTCAAGAGATCTTTCTCCTCAAAATGGAGAGGAGTCTTTGCGTGATATTTCTGAGAAGAAGAACGGAAAAACAATATTTAAGTGAAGTTTGTTGAACAAATAACACAAGGGTGACTGTTTATTTTGCTTTTTGATTACCTATAATAAGAATCATCTATTAAAACTAAACTTACAACTGCTTTTTTTGCAATACCTGGGGGTGAGCTAAAAGGATTATGACCAAGTGCAACGAAATACATTCCCAAATAATCTCCCTCGTTTAATTTAATTCTTCGATCACCACTTAAACGGGGTGCCACATATTGGTAATTGATACCATCGATATTACTCGTACTTTCAAATACTTTATGAGATATTGAATCGATGGCAAACTTCACACCTATTTTTTGAAAAGGGGTATCATGTTTGTCATTAGAAATTGCTAAACCATCAAGAAAGCAAGGAAATTGTACTAATACACGAAAGTCATTCCCGAATTTAACATATTTTCTATCACTTGGAGGATTCAATTGTTCCTTTATATCCCAGGTTCCAGGTATTATTATTTTAGGACGGAAATCTTTAAACGCATAACCGTTTAGATCTAAATCTTTTTGTAACCTGATTGTATCGTTGTCTATTGTGTAGCCTCGATCATAATTTTTTATATCAAAACCATTCATATCCAGATTTGTTTGAAGAACAAAATCACCGACGTCATCGATAACGAAAACATTATCGTAAACAATTCCGTCTACATCTGTTTGATATCCCTTTACACCGTAAATAATCAAAGCAGCCTTTTCAAGTGGCGACGAGCCGTCATAACCCGCATTTGAAATATCAAAATAGATAGTGTTATCGTTGTTTTTGTATTTATGCGTGTGAATAATGGTGCGTGAATATTTCGGGCTGTGACTGTTGAAGTGCTTGGTATGGTAATTAAGAGTATCAACCGGGTTAGGGGTTGAAGCACTTATAAACCAATTAGTATCAACTTTTGGGATAAAGAACTCGACACATATAGTGTACTCCCCTTCAGCCAGGGGTTTTTTATTCAACTTTAAACGTGAGTTGAAAGAATTGACACCAGTTCTCACAAGATTAAAAGTGAAAGCCTTTTTATTGACAGCGTGAAGGTTGGATGTAAAACCTTGAAACGTAACAGAAGTAACATTGTTGACAGCCGTCAAATCATCTTGATTTACATAAGCAAAAGTATTCTTTTTATTGGTGTGCCCAGTTGTAATAGAATTTGAGCCCACATATTTTTTCATTGAACCAAGATTTACAGCATCCTGATCACCCGTCGGATTCGCAAGTTGCTTTATCGCATGGTCTTTCATGAGAATATCTCCAGAAATATTAGCGGTTGATACATCCCCACTATCACCCTTATCACCTTTTGCACCTTTTGGTCCAATAGCGCCTCTCGAACCCGCAGGTCCAGTTGCTCCAGTTGGTCCCGAAGGTCCTGTAGCTCCAGTTGGTCCGGTTGGCCCAGTAGCTCCAGCAGGTCCAGCAGGTCCGGTTCGCCCTTGTGGACCTCTTTCGCCTTTTAATCCTTTTTCTCCAGCATCACCTTTATCTCCTTTAGGACCTTGTGGGCCAGTATTGCCCTTATCACCTTTTTCACCTTTAGGGCCACGCGCTCCAGTTGCACCAGTTGGACCAGCAGGACCAGCAGGGCCAGCTTGCCCTCGGATTGAAGTAGACTCTTCATGTGTTTGAGTTGCACCCGTCGCACCGTTAAGAAACCCCATCTCTATATATTTTCGTCAAAATTTTTTAGAGTTTGTTTTTTTGGTTTGTCGTGGTATAAAAAAGAATATTTAGCATCGGTAGCCCTTTCAAGCAGCGCTCTGTCAATTCCCAATTCATCAGCAATACGGTTATTTTCTCTGGGAAGAAAGTTGAAAATGCAAAAGTGGCTACAATTATCTCGGATGTTTTTGGGGACCTTAAAATAGCTTTGAGAAAGATAAATGACGCTGCAATTGCGGTGGCGACCGTTGATAAAATAATCGATAATGTCATTTTGGTTGCTTTCACAAACCATGTCATCGAAAATTACAATCTTTTGATTGTCAGTGGACAGCGTTTCCAAAGGGATAACATCGTTGGCGGCTTCAATAACATTATAGTCAGCCACAGGATTGACTCTTGTGTCGAAATCATCAAGCATATATTGGTACTT
The DNA here is from genome assembly GCA_963693305.1 of Meandrina meandrites. NCBI lineage: Eukaryota > Metazoa > Cnidaria > Anthozoa > Scleractinia > Meandrinidae > Meandrina > Meandrina meandrites. The sequence continues at coordinate 35,193,199 of OY855904.1, read as the reverse complement.
GTCTTGATGCAGGTTCTTAGCGCAAAGGTAAATTTTGTCGTAGACCAACAGCCTGTAAAGCATATGCATGAGAATATTTGTCTTACCAGAGTTGCTTGGCCCGCAAATAAGCATCCGAAAGGTATCTGCTGGCATAGAGGCGTGGCCTTGCTTGTAATTACTTTTCGCCCGTAAACTGGGGTCGTAATTCGGAATTTTCATTTTTTTTTTTTATTTGTAAGATAAATATATTTATTTATATATAGGGCGAAATATGTCCATGAAGAAGTGGCAAAAACTTGTCAGCGAAAAGGCTGAAGTTGAGCAGCAGAACGACAAAATCCTCGCGGTAATAAAAAATACCAAAATCAATAAAGGGTTTGGTCAGCTATCAGGTGAGGATTTGTTCAAACCTATCACATCGCGGCTTGACAAACTCCAAGTAGGGGATAGCAACTCAGTTGCTGAGCCAAAAGAAGAGGGCCCAGACTATGGTATGGATGAGTTTGATTTAAACAACCCCTTTGACGGAGATTTTAACCCGGATGCGGAAACACCACCTCCAACACCAACACCACCACCATCACCATCACCATCACCAACACCAACACCATCACCAACATCATCACCACCACCATCTCCTACATCAACACCGTTACCACCTTTGGCTGAAGAGGAAGAAATGGAATTAATGGAAGAAATGGAAGAAGAGCAGCCAAGTACAAGTGGGGTAAAACCCCAACCAAGTAAATGGGGGCCACCACAAGAACCGGGTATCAAGGGATCAGAGTCGGTTGACCTGCAGACACTGAGCAGCATGTTAACAAAAAATAAAGACAATCCTGACTATGTTGTAAAAAGCCCAAAATCAAAATTCCGCGGCTACACATTGGCAGACATAAAAAAGGCAAGAGATGAAATTCTTGACAGGAGAAAAGGGAATAAACAGCCTTCAGTAAGGTTACCCCACACCCAGGATGATGAACCCGACTGGGAACAGGAACCCGAAAGAGAAAAGGAAATGGAAGGAAGCGGAAGTGTTGATCCAAACGCTTTGGTTGACAGGCTACACTTAAGCCTGGCGTCTATACAGGCGGGCAACACTTCACTGAAGCTGAAAAAACAGGTCCAGCAGATGTTGGGGTTGCTGGTAAAGCTAAAGGAAATAACACAAAAAGAAGCCCACAAAATTTTGGGAAGTATTATATAAGCAACATGTCAACCCATTTTCATTTCAACCTGTTGCTCGACTCGCAGCTAGCCAAACAAAACAACGCCAACAGCAAGGCACATGACTTCACAATTAACTTTGACCCACCAATCGCTTTAGATCCCACCAAATCATACAAGGCGGCGTTAAATGAGCTGGTATCTATGTCTTATTCGTGGTACAACATCGCGAAACAATACAACAACAACGAATTTAAATGGCGGAAAAAAACAGAGGACTGGAAAACCGTGACAATTCCAGATGGAATGTATGATTACAAAGGTCTCAACACCGCCATTCAGTCACTAATCGGAAGAGTGGATCCCAAGGATGAAAAATCTAAGTTTATTGTCCGGCTGTATTTTCACGGCACAACGTATCGGGCGGTTATTTTGTTGCAGAACGGCTACGAGCTTGACCTAAGTGGAGGTGAATTCGCCGCGTTGCTGGGTTTTGATAAGAAAACAATAGACGGAGCGAACAATAGGAGCGACCACGTGCCGAATATAACAAGAGGCGTCGACTGGATCTATATCCATTGCGATCTCATTACAAGGGCTGTGGACAACATCGGAGGCGACGTTATGTTCTCTTTTTCAACCGCTGAACTCGCCGTCAGCTACCCCTTTTCAAAAGAGCCCCGCCGCCTCCTGTGGCACCGGGTGAACAAAAATAGAATCAATGCGATAAATATCAAAATCACGGACGGGCGCAACAACATTATAGATCTGAATGACCAAGACGTGGCTTTAAGCATCATCATTGAAGAAGAAACACCTAAGCGCAACTGAATGACCAAGACGTAGCTTTAAGTATCATCATTGAAGAATTTACACATAGCCCCATAATTGAAAATAATTTACACATAAGTATAATAATGAATCATCCGAGCGAGTGGGCGAGATATTATGACGCGCCAAAGGGAACATATAGATACAGACACAAAGGTACGGGGGTTGTAAGAGACACCCTGATGAATATAGGAAAGCGGTTCAAAAAGCAAGTCACCCGTCAGACGTTGGAGAAGGCTGTAAATAAAGCCTCGAAGCAAATGCTGAAAAAAGCTGCAGAAAAAGCAGAAGAAAAAGCGGCTGACAAGATACAAGCGGTTTTGCGAAATAGCAACTCAGTTGCTGTTCCACACCCCCAAGGTAAAAAGACTCCAAGTGTAAAACCAAAGAGTAAAAAGACTCCAACTGTAAAACCTAAGGGTAAAAAGACCCCATCACAGAAACTTAGTACAGAGTCGAAACAGAAACTGAAGAAGATGCTAAACCCTGGGGTAGCAACTCAGTTAAGCGGGGATTCACGGAAAAAGTTGCAACAGATTTTAAACGCGGGTCGGGCTGCAAGGATGAAAGTAAACCAATTGATAGCAGAAAATTAAAATAATTTTTTAAAAAGATATATAAGGATTAGAATCGCTCTGAGCAGAAATTAAAAAAGATATATAAGGATTAGATTCACACTGCGAAGGTAGGATGTTCAGAAGCCACAGGCATTTGGAAAAAACAGAGTATGTTCGTATCATGTTAGACAAACCGATCACTATCCCAGGAAACAATCAGCACCAGGTAAAGACAAACTATAAATTCACACTCACCGACCGAGACAACTGGTATGACTGGTATAACGCCTACTTCCGGGCTGATTTCACTTTCGAGGCAACCGCGGATGGCGCGCGAGTTGCGGCGGACGCCCAGTCAGCACCCATTAACGGCTCATTTTCACTGATAAACAAACTTGTGGTGAAATCAGCAGGCAAAAACATTTACAACGTAGACAACATTCACAAGCTCATATTTATCAAAAACCTGCTGGATTTTTCGGATGACTATGCAAGGAGCGCAGCGAAAAACCAGTTTTGGTATTTGGATACAACGAATAGCGATGTAACGGCCGCCGCTGCCACTAACCTTGGAATCAGACAAAGGGGCTTGCTTGCCCACGGAGGCCGCACGGTTGAAACCCTCATTCCGCTTAACAGGTACTCATTTTTCGAAGAGCTGAGTGACAAGCTTCTTCCCCCCATGCAGATGGAGATTGAAATTGAGTTACAATCGGATGCAGAGCTGATTTGGCAAAACGATGGCACCAATCGCAGGATAGTGGTGAGAAACTTCGAGCTGTGGGTTCCATTGCTGCGTTTCACCAGCGAAGGACAGAAGCTCGCAAACGAAAACTTTTTGAAACCTCAGAAATGGACGTACCTGAATGAAATGATCCAGCCCAGCAGTAGCCGGCGTGACGCTTTTGGTTCGTGGCAGATAAATCCCGGTATAAAGGATGCCAAACATGTTTTCATTTTCATTCAACAGTCAAGGAAAAAAGACGCCTTGACCCAAAACCCCTACTTCTTTGACACCTTTAACATTGACGGAGACAATTCAGCCAAGCTAGCGACCTGCCGGCTACAGTACGGCGCTTCACAGTACTATCCGGAGCTGGACTACGACGAAAACTTCAAACTGCGCATTCTTAATGACTTGATGAACTACCGGTTCCGCAAAAACGACTACAACACCGGTGTTCAGCTTCAGCCCAACAACTTCAAGGATTTATACCCAGTACTTTATTTCGACCTACGTGAAAACAAGGATAACATGACCAACGACCCGAAGCAGATGGTTTTTCACTACAGGCTCAACGAGGCGGCCAACGCGCAAGACTACACCATTTATGCAGGAATTTTGTACGAGTCCGAATTTGCTCTCAGGCAGGTGGGTAATGAGCTGGTTATGGGTTAATGACTCAGAATTTATTTAGCATAACAAAAGTTAATATGTAGCAACTTTGTAGCAAATGAAAGTAAAATAATTTTGTATGAAATATAAGAGATGACGACTTACTATCCGCACAAGATTTCACTTTCAGATGGGCAGAAGGTAAACCTCGCGCGAGCTTTTGGGCGAGGAGAAGCAGTTACACTCAGATTTAAAAACGAAGCTATAACCGGTGGTAGCGACACTTTGCACTTGACCACCCGGCAGATCAAAAAAATAGAGCGCGCTATCAAAAACAAAACGGGTGTGGACATAGACATGAGCAAGACACAAATCAGACGTGTGCGCAACGCTATCAAAGTGGATAACGCTAACAAAAAGAAAACAGGATCGGGTATGCGGGTAAAACCTCCAACAGGTGGAAAGGGAATGCGCATCAACCCTCCACCATTTATGCGCCCGCCACCATTTATTGGTTCTTGGGGTGACCAAAAAAAAGCCCGCCTTCGTTGATGTCCCCTTAACTGATTATGACTTGCAGCGATGGTGCCGATACTTGAAAATCCCCATCAAAGGTATATTTGCGAGAGACGAGATCCACGTGAAAAACCACTCCCCTTGTATAATCAACATGGATGATCTTGGAGGGCCAGGCACCCATTGGGTATGCTGCTGGGATGGAACTGAATATTTCGACTCTTTTGGTTTACCTCCACCCGCAGAATGGGAAATAGAGTTGATTCTTGAAGGTAAACAGACCTTTCTTCGGAATGACAACCAGCTTCAGGAGGAATCTAGTGTACGCTGCGGCTATTACTGTTTGCTTTTTCTGAATGAGCGTAACAAAGGCCGGTCGTTTCGAGATATTTTGAGTATGTTTTCAAAAAATACACACACCAACGAGGCTGTGGTGAAGGATTATTTTACACATAAAGTAAGTGGGGTAAACCCCACACCCCAGTGAATTTTTGCTAGTTATATAGGATGGATGTTTACTGTGTGAAAGAAAAGCGCTTCACACCTAATGTGGTGGGAAGTGAAAAAATTACAACCGCAAAAAACGGCAGAAAACTGCTTAAAGTAAAATGCGCCAGCTGCGGCATTACCAAGACAAGATTCGTTTCTAATAAAACGCAAAATGGTGCTGCTCAAGAAGGAGGTAATATTTTGGATCCGATATTTAAGTGGACCAGAAGGGGTTTACCCAAAAAGAAGAGAGAAGAACTTGCACGCGCTGAAAAAAGAATGTTTGGTGGCGGAGTATTTGATACAGTTGGAAATACAGCAGCTGAAGCTTTTTTTGAGTACGGAGTTCCTTATTTAGCAAAGCAAGGTGTAAAACAAGGAAGATACTTTGCAAGCGAGTTTCTGAGACAACCAGAGTATCAGAAGAAGTTAGCCAATAAAGCCAAACCAATCGCGAGAAAAGCTGTTAATTACACAATTGATGCTTTGTCTGGAGATTTGTTGACTAAAGCCTCAAACAGATTAAGACCGAAAGATATGATACCAGGGCGGGGTTTACCCCGCACCCCAAAGATGAAAGGTGGGTGTCACACAGCGGGTAGCAACTAAGTTGAAATGATTTTTGCTTATTATATAGGAAGGATGGAGGTATACTGCGTAAAGGAAAAGCGTTTTACACCAAATGTATCGGGAAGTGAAACATTCGCAACCGCAAAAAATGGTAGAAGGCTGCTTAAAGTTAAATGCGCAAGTTGTGGCATTACCAAGACACGATTCATAAGTGACAAAACGCAAAGTGGTGGTAATTATGATATGCGAATTTATGCGGGTAATCGGGTAGATGACCCAACAAACCCTCTTTACCAACGTGGTGGGGGTTTTGATTTGCATAAAGCCCTTGGTAAGCTGCCTAAGCCAAAAAAGGGGTGGACACTTCCTGGTCATAACTATACAGGGCCGTACAATCCCCTTGAAAAACAGCTTTCTTACGACCCCAAGACGGGAAAGATCTTGAAGATTTATCAGCAACCCACAGGCGCCACAGACGCAGTTTCAATGCAGCATGATGTTGATTATGCCGTCTGTGCAGGCAAGAAAAATGAGAAAGGCTGCAAACACGCTGCTGACAAAAAAATGGTGAAGGCGCTTGACGCTATCCCCAAAAACAAACGGCAATGGGGTCACGCCGCGGCGCGCAACGCAATCAGCTCGAAGCAAAAGGTAGGATTGGGTGTCGGTGAAACGATCAATAAAAATATCGGTGAAAAGATTCCGGGCTTTCAACCGGCTCAAGATGTGGCTGCTGCAATCATGGCTGTCACAGGTGGTGATAAGGATTTGTTTAAAAAGTATTGGAGTGGTGCCATCGCAAAAGGTGCCTTCAACAAGAAAACCGGTCTGTTCAGCAAAAAGTTTTGGACACACCCTAAAAATACAACTGGGCCATGTAATCAGATTGTATATAAAAATGGGAAATGGCATAACCAATATTGTGATTAGATTACACATTTTTTAAACACATATATAGAAATGGATTCAGCAACAAAATTCCGGCGGGATGAAATAGAAATGATAAAGAAAAATCTTGAAAACCAGTTGGTGCATTACTACCAAACCTCAGCCAAATTCAAACGGTGGCACACGCGGTGTCAAACAGTATGTGCGTTAACGGGCGGAGTTGCTACCATTCTTACAGGCTCTGGGCTGGCCGCTTCTCTTTCTGTGGTTGGCGTTGTTGTTGGCGCCCCTTTAATCGCAACGGCCACCCTGTTTTCATTGGTGTCAACCTCCTCCATCGTCACCGTCAAATTTTTTCTACGTAAAGCGAAAAAACACGAAAAAATACAAACTTTGGCTGAAGCTACGCTGAGCTCAATCAACTCTCTCATATCAACCGCTCTTGAAGATGGTAAAATCTCAGACAGTGAGTACCAAGATATTATCAAAAAGTACAACAGCTTTACTACTGCAAAGACAAAACTCCGTTTTTCAAACCACACTGACGGCGGGGTAAAGGTTAACAGAACAACAAAGACAACTTCTGTTTAATGGTGGGAACCCTGATATCGGTAATAAATAATTTGTTTTAACATTTCTTCTCGCCACCATTCGTTGAAACTTTTTTCGGCTTTATTTCTGGTTTGTACCATCTTCGGCAATCTTTTCGCGAGCTTTCCCAGTATTGCATTTTTCGCCGGCCAATCCTTTGTTGTGACCTTTTGAAAATAGTTGTATAAAAAACAAACGTAGTTACACGACCCGGGGTTGCAACTCAGTTGCTGATTCCGCTTGAACTGGTGAATGACATTGCCCAAAAAAGTCAACCCCATATTGTCACCGACCTGATCTACAGAAATGCCGGTTTTTTTTAGTACCGCAAGTAAATACCATAATTTGAGGTGGTGTCTCATCTCTTCATGGGGCTCATCCGGCAGTGGAACAGCAACTGAGTTGCTATCCCATGAGTAAAAGTCAAGATCTTTTTCGGGTTTGATTTCTTTTATTTTCGCTTCCTGCTGTTTTATCAACGTTTCTTTTAGCTGTTCACGGTTCGCTGGCTGGTTTTTCACCAACATTTCGATAAGCTGTTCAAGGTAGGGTTCGTAAGGGTTACCCAAACTCATTTTTCCGGCCATGTATATATGATCGCGCATAATTATTTAAATGGATAAAAAATTGGAGCGGCGTTATTACAGCCCGCAGGGTTACTGGAAAGGTATCTCTGCCATTAAAAAATTAGCGGTCGCTGCAAAGGTTCCTGAAGTTATTGCCAAAGAATGGTTGTTCAAACAAGCGCTCTGGCAGATTTACCTCCCCGCACCGCGCTACATTCCTCGTCTAAAATTCGACGTGCCTACACCCAACAAAGTTCATCAGGCAGATCTTCTTTTTCTACCACATGACAAAGTAGGCCGTAGCACTTACAAATACGCGCTTACCGTTGTTGACATTGCCAGCAGATTCAAAGAAGCTCAACCTTTAACTTCTAAAAACTCTGATGAGGTTGCCAAAGCTTTTAAGACAATTTATACACGTGGACCTTTGAAATGGCCTCAACTGTTGCAGGTTGATCCTGGGCGTGAATTTATGGGCGCTGTTACAAAAGAAATGGAAAATCACAAAACTTCTATCAGACGTGGTCACCCTGAAATTCATAGAGACCAAGCTATTGTTGAACGTTTCAATCGTACCTTGGCTGAGCGTTTGTTTGGCCACCAGTACGCAGTTGAAATGCGTTCGCCTGAGGGTCAGCGATCTACAGAGTGGGTAAAAAGGCTTCCCAAAGTTGTTTCTGCTCTGAACAACCAAGTCACTCGATTGATTGGTATGAAACCTGCTGCCGCAATCAAGAAAAAAAATGTTTATGCAGAGCCATCAACCAAATATTTGAGACCCGTTGGTTTGAACGAAAAAAAGCTCCCCTCCATCGTTTTGGTTCGATTTTTGTACGAACCTGGTGAGCTTGAAGGTGGGACAAAAAGAGCCACTGATCCTATCTGGTCCTTGGATATCTTCAATATTGAACGTGCTTTTATCAAACCGAAACAACCAATTCTTTACTATTTGCGCGGTGGTCCCAAACGTGGTTTTGTGCGTGAAGAGCTGCTTGTTGTGCCGCCAAATACACAATTACCCCCAACTAATGTAAATTAGATATGGTATTCAATTGGTTCCGTATGAATCCCGTCTGGTAAAACCCATCTTTTGTCATAATATGCGCTCAACCCTAGCTTCTCCTGCTCGTATGTTACCATGTTCCCGTCCCGCATCCGGAATCCGCGGTTTGTTGCCATGTCTTTGTTTCCATTTAGCGCTGCCTTGAAACGGTGCCAGTTGATCTCGTTTTGCCTCTTTGACATCCCCTTTGAGCTCAGTTTCTTCTTTTTTGCTTCCCCATCTTCTGTATAATAACATTTGGAGCACAGCGCGATCATCCGCTCCCCTTCGAATTCTTTTTTGAACAGTCCCGGCGTTCTTCCGCTCCATTTGTCCCATGCCAGCCAGTTCTTTTTTTCTGCCTCAAATTCCACTTTCATCTCCGGTTTTACAATCTCTTCTAACGTTTTTCCCGAGATCGCCAGATAGTTGCTGTCCGTGTCCATCTGGATCAGCTCGAAATCTTTCCTGTCCAAGTACCTGTCCAGGAAGTCGTAATAGAATTGCAGCATCCGCAGCTTGGCCAGCTGATATACCGCGATCCCGATCTGAAACGGCCTTCTGATTGTTATCCGCGGCTTCCGGCTTTCTAATTCATACGCCGCCCCTATCTCATCCAGATCTTCGAAATACGCGCTTCTTAATGCCCGGTCTACCACTTTCTCATCCTTTGTGTAGATCACGTTTTTTTGGCGTTCCAGCGCTTCGATCAGCTTTCCATAGCCGCTGTTTCCCAGCAGTTTGAAGATGTCAGCCAGCAGCGCTTTGCTTTTGTCCACATCCCCCGTTCGCCGCGCTTCTGTCACTTCTTTCACGAACCATTCGAAGATCTTTTTCGGTTTGTAATCGATTGTCCGGTACACCCTTTTGATTACTGCCCCGTGGTTTATGTACCACTGCAGTAGCGGCTCGTATAATAGTATTTTCTCCGCTGACAATGTCCCCAGCAGTTTTTTGTTGCTCTCCACCGCTTTTCTCCCCGTTGCTTTCAGATATTTTTTCATGTGCTCTGGCACCACATTGGCCGGTACCGCTTTTTTGTGGAAGAATGGACACATCTCTTCGAACTTTTGATGCAGATGCTCCGGGATTTCTATGTCCACTTCCGCGTATCCGAACCACCTTTTTTCTTTCAATATTCGCGTGAAGTCTGCCGTTTCTTGCTCTATTTGCCAGGCTTCTACCTGTTCTGTTAAATGGTCTGCTGCATGCGCGGTGTAGTGCACCACTTTTTCTTTCCCGCAGGGCATGTAGTTCAGCATGGTTGATAGATACAGCGCGTTTGCATCGTACCCCTGGATGTTTTCACACAGTTTGCTGTCTGGGTATTGATGCGACCTTATCCGCGTTTTGCCTGCCTCATGGTATCTTGTGAAAACCAGACTTGGTCCGCCTACCACCGCCCCTTTTAACATCTCATACGCTTCTTTTCTTGGGGCGTATAGTTCCGCTTTGCGCTCTATTGCGCCTTTTAACAGATAGTGCAGACTCACCCCCGGTATGCTGACCGCGTCTTTCAGGATGTCTATCCCCTTTTCTATGTAGAACGCTTTCATTTTTTCCAGCGCTTCCAGCCCGGGTGCTACATCCAGATTGTTGTAGTATTCCAGCCAGTCTTTGAACGTTTTCATCCCTTTTTCTTCGAACGTCTGTTTGCAGGCTTTCCATTCTTCTCGCGTCAGCACATACTCTTTTTTCAGCTTTGAGTACCAATGCTCGTATTCCGGCAAGCCCTCGTAATCCAGCTTTTCTTCGCTGTCGAACCATTCGTATGGCAGCCACGATTTTGTTGCCTTGCAGTCGTACGCCTTTACCCATCTTTCGTAGCTTGTTCCTGGGCCTAAGTAGTTTATTATGTCCAGAAAACGCAATCTGTCTGTCAGTAAGAACATTATTTTGCTTCCGTTCTTCGCCACTCTCACTTTTTTGGTTGTTCCTGCCAGCTGTTCCGCGAAGTAGTTCTTTATCAGGTTTAGATCGTATGTCCCCGAGTTGAAACCCAGGGTGGGCACCTGGTCACACCATTCTTCTATCTTTTTCCTTTGGTCTTTGGGGATCAGGTGCACATCTGGTGGCATGAATTCTTCTCGCACTTTTGCTCTTATGTTTCTTTCTCGCCTTCGCAGCTCTTGCATGAACTTTTGGACTAATACTTTGGGGTTTCTTTCGCAGATGTGCGTCACTTTTGGCACCTTTTTTCCGTCTTGTGTAATGGTGGTTTCCAGCGTGTCGCCGATGCTCACTGATACCGGGATGTGCTTGCTTTCTATCGTCAGACGCTGTGTTGGCTCTTTTCGTTGATTTCCATCTCCGTACGCCTCAAAATCGTACAGAATCGCGTGTGGGAACGCTTTTGTCCGGGGTTTTGGCAGCTCTTCTCCGTGTTTGTCCGCTCCTCCTGGAACTAGCCATTGACATGACCAACATTCAATCACTTTGTATCCCACCTTTCGCAGATGGGCTGTGCGCCTTTTTGTGGCTTGGTACAGATCTTCTGCTGTTTTATCCCGCTCGATTATTTGGTTTCGATCTGGATGACATTTTGGACATCCGTGCCAGCGACAGCCATGGTACTGAAAAACCACCTTTTTCTCGTCGTTGTAGCCGTCTACCGGCCTTTTCTCTATCCAGCGTTCTCCCCCCTGTCCCGACATTGCGTGCGCTATTTTGAATTTCCAGTTCTTCTCCACGTACCTCAGCCACTGGATTGATTCTTTTGAGGCTTGGTGTTTTGGATAGAACGCTTTCTGGTACGCTGTCTGGGGTGCTTCGACTTTTTCTCCCGGACATTCTATTTTCGTTTCGCCTTGGCTGCATCTTTCCGCGTGCTTTTGCAAATGGCATGCTTGCGTGAATCTTGCGTGACAGTGGTTGCATTCATATACGTTCGCCAGCTTAGCGATGTCTTTTATCAGGAACGCGTGATCCCCGTAAACCCCGATTGTTATTATGTTTTTGATTTGTGTTGGCGGGTTTCTCATCAGGTGCCACACTATTCTGGGGCACGTTTCTAACCCAAATTCGATTTCGTTTTCGTTTATCAACTCCGGGATATATACCCTTATTGCTGCCCATTCCGCTAATGCCTTGCCCTTGTTTAGGTGCGTTTCCACCTTTTCAAGATCTTCTAGCGAGGTTTTTGCTAGGTCGTTTGGCGTATTGCGGAGTTTATAAAAACTCTTGGCTAGATCTCTCGCCGCTTCTGTGCTTCGATCTGGCCTTGCTCCTTTGTGTACAGCTATGCAGCGCCATAAACACAGGTTGTCGCGATATTGGTCTAGCGCTACCATTGCTTGCCCTCTTGCCGAGTGTGCGCGATTGCGTAGCCAGTTTGGTAATGGGCCTGTTCCCACCAGTGGCTGACGGTCTAGCACAACCTTTACATCAACAGCATAATAGTGGTCGAAGATCCATTTTGTGTTTGGTCTTTCAATTCTTTCTACGTCCTGTCGTTCAGACTCCCTTTCCTTCAGCCATTTTTCCGCGTCTTCTAGCTTGTTTATCCATCGGGAGCCTTTTTCATTTTGGTAGAAGGTAAGAAAGGTTCCGTCTTCAATGTTGCGCAAATTAAATGCAAAAACGTACCTTATGTAAAATGATGTTCTTACGTCCTTTCTTATTTTTTCCATGAATTTTGATGTTTGGTCTCTTTCCAGATCCTTTTTGAAGCGCCACCGAATAAACCGCCTACCTTTTATCTTCTCTTCACCCTCTGTTGTTTCGTCCTTGTACTTATCCTCAACCGCATTCTGGTAGTCTGCCACATTTCTTATGTTTTGTGGGTGAATAGGATCAAACTGCCTCAGAAGTTGAAACTGTTCAATCATTTTTTGTCTTCTGTTCCTTTTTCTTGGAGGTGCTATTGGTTGGTAAGGTTTTGGTTTAAGCGGGGCTTTTAATTTTTTATTTACACCTTCTGGGATTGGTTCTTCCAGCAGAGTATTTATTTTTCTTTGAATTGTGGGCGAATATTCTGCAATAAATTTTGATAAAAACCGCAAATCCTCGGGATCAAGATTTGCAAGCTCTTCTTCCAATGATCTGAGGTCTATGCTGTCCATCGTATATAATACGGAAAAATATTTTTTTAATTTTTATTATTTAGAACTTTGTACATTTCTGTTGCATCCCTCTAAATGGGCATCCTTTTATCCTTCTCTTGCGAGTAGTAATATTGGGATTAATCAAATACTTCCGAGCAGCACCCACCTTTTCCTCTTTACCCTAGTACGAAGGGGCTTGTCCCCTGAGTACTAGTCCGGGAAAGAGGAAAAATTAGGTGGGTGCGCCCGAGGTGGTATTTGATTAATCCCAATATTACTACTCGCCCTACGGGTTTGTTAACCTTTGAAAAATTTACTCGTGCTTATTTATCCCAAATTGCACTCGAAATCATGTGATTACCTATACTTATTTCTCCGTTTACTACTTAGTTTTTAGTTTCGATTGAGAAGATATATAAAAAACTCGAGAGAGTGTTTCATCACATTTCCAAACACATCGAAGTTCGTCAGCTGCGTGTCGTATTTTCAACTCTCTTCTCGGTGTTTTGAAATGTGATGAAATACCCTCTCTCGTGTTTGATATATTACATCATTAAAGGTCAAATGAACCAAAATTTCGAATTTTCTCTTTTTAGGCCAACTTGTTGATTAAGAACCAAATAAACATATTCCGAAATTTCAAAGTAATTGGACTGTGCAAAACAGAGAAATTGCAAGTTGAAAAATGCTTGTTTTAGGCCTTCATAATCGTAGAGCGCTCGGGAAAATTGTCGAGAAATTTTCGGAACTTAAAACTTTGACGTCATTATTGGTGTGCTGTGAAATTGCGGGAAATTCAAAGTCTTTCAGTGATAAAGCTCACAAGAATGGGATATCATGGTGTTTTGGGCAGCACCAAATTCTTAAATAATTGTAAGTCGAAAGTAAATACGTTTAAGTTTCCAGCAAATTCAAAGCTCAGGAAACAATGGCTTTTGAAAATGAAAAGAAAAGAATTTAAGCCAGACAAGAACTCTCGCATTTGTGCGGTTCATTTTACCGAAGACTGCTTCAGAGAAAATCTGGCGATACGTAGGTTACTGGTTCTGATTTCAAGCCGCTCAGACGCCACCTCAAAGAGATGCTATGCCGACTAGTTTTTTTGTTCGGAAAAGAAATCACGGGGAAGAATGTCTCCCGAAACACAAAGGTCCCCCTGTCCGTTCGGCTTTTCCTAAATGAAGGAAGTTAGAGGTATGCATTTTGCACCTTTCTTATTCTACCTAGAGCTAGATAGAGTATTTGTTATGATTACTAGTACTTTTACTTTGTTGGTTTGGCTGGTCATGATCAAGTATTAGAATTTGAATTCGTTAGTTCAATATCCTCGCCAAATAATTTGCTTCCATGCACGTGCACGTGCTTTTTGACGCGTATAAAATTATGCTTCAAAGGTCGTATTTATGTTGGGTTTACAACCATTAATTTCGAGCACTAAATAACAGGCACCGGACCAAAAACAGCTAATACAAACAGAACTCACAGTGTCCACGGGGACAGTGTGTAAACGCTCTGAATTTATTTCAACATTGAATTTTCCTTCAGTTGAAAAATAAAACGACACGAATTTATTCATTGAAAGTTTTACCCTGCATGATGCTTTTGCGGTTTCGAATTTGCATTGTGAAATATCCTTACATTCAAGTTAAATTTTTGAGTACAAATTTATTTTTGTGTTTTGTGTGACTCTCGAGTACGGAAAAGAAACAGTGAATTCAATCTTGGATGTGGCTTTTGGCCACATCTTATGCAAGCCGCACACGTCCTGATAAGAATTACGTATACGTGCAAATCCAAAAAATGCATTTCACTTGGGGTATATAACAAAATTAATCACAACTATAACAAAATTCTCGAATCTGATTGGTTCTTAGCACGCCCTATTTTTTACCAAATTGGAGCGCGCGCGGCTAAAGTGTCCAATAACAAAGTGTCCAATAACAAGGTGTCCAATAACAAGGTGTCCAATAACAAAGTTCGCGTGGTGCGCATGCGCGCGCTCTTTATTTGGTTCCTCGTTGTGAGCTTCAAGAATGGCTTTTTTGCCTTCATTAGTGATGATAAGTCCTTAGTAGGCTTCGCTTTATCTAATTTTTTTCTCGAATTTTGTTATAGTTATGATTAATTGGTAAAAGGACTTCGTGTCGTCCAATTCTGTCTGTAATCATACTCGTGATTAAACAAATTGGACTCCCGCTACGCGGTCGTCCGATTTTGTTAATCACTCGTATGATTACAGACCGAATTGGACTCCACTCAGTCCTATTACCATTACTAATTGTTCTATACCAAGCTGAGCAGACTGATGATTTTTATACACCATCCAGTGTTTGAAAACCTCCTATATCGTACAATGCTTACAATTTTGCTCAGTGCTTTGATAATTTTTTATCTTTGAAACGGGATTCCAATGTAGTAACAAATATAACAACAATGTTTGAAAAAAGCTTAGATCCTTTCAGAATTATTTGAATTACTCAGACTGACTGAAACTCTCAAACTTTACATTATTCGCTCTTTAAACGACGATCGTCTCTTCGATCGCAAAGCCGTAAAATAAAACTATTACGTCACAAAATTCAAAGCTCGATCCATTCCTTCCATTTTACTGCGCGGTCATTTTGGAAACGTTTTCGTGAAGTCTTCGGAAATCTTCGTAGTTTTTGCTATAGTTCGCGCTTTAAGGCTCAGAAAGCAAAATTTCGCCTCAAGTTTACTTAATAATGGATTCTTCTAGCGTTTGGTTGCTTTAAAATCGCTAAAGAAAGAATGTCGAAATTTTGGTTCATTTGACCTTTAATGTCCTATTTATGGTCACGTGAACACCGCTTCAGAAATAACACTTCAGTTGTCGTAATGTCTGTTCTCTATGGAATTTAAGCAAGCTCCACATATCGATACAAAAGTTCTCGCAAAGAGAAACTCTCGTTCTTTTACTTGTTTATTTGTTTCTTTCTCATTTTATTAATTTTTCAGTTATTATTTATGTAGTTTTGCAATGCCGCAGTGGAACGTAGCTGTAAGTACATGTTATTATCAACAAAAGATCGATTATTTTTCTCGTTTCGATGTGCCTGATGACGAAGGATTGCTAAATAGTATGCATGTTAAGTTTGTCGCTTGATAACTGTACTGCACAAAACAAGAAAACAAACTTTGGTATGGTTCCAAACTCGTTTTGGCCGTTTTGTCAGCGTTTTTAAATACAAATTGTTGAAATGAAAATGTTTTGCAATGCCACAGTGGGGCGTAGTTGTAAGTACATTTTATTATCAAGCACGTACTAAATGGCGTACCAAAAATACATCATTTTCTTTGTAGAAACTATTTGTGTGATCACCGCAAATAGCAGGAGCGTCATGGGCTCCTGGTGTAAGATTGGCCCATATTAAGGTATAAGGGTAATTATGCAGCTCAAAAAGTCGGTTTCTCAAATTCAAAAGCTACACGTACAAGAAAGGAAACGTTCCATTCAAATACAGGGCCATTTTTTACCCAATTTCTTTGGGGAGTGATATTTATTCCACCTTTTTACTTGCATCCGCCTTCGTGACATTTGTTCACTGTACTGATTATCAACTGAGCTAAGTCATTCAAGAAAATTCGGTTTCAGTTTCATTTCTGCATGTACATGATGTCTTTTCTATTTGTCTGAAAAAGTCAGCGTGAATTTCTCAAAGTCAACGCGGGAGTTATCTTCTAATAAAAATATATTTGCTATGCTATGCACACCTGCTCTGACTTAAAATAGAAATTTCAGGTATTTTGCGAACGTGGTAAGATAAGGGAATGTAATTTTATTTCAAGTTTTTTTTCTCTGCTCTTGCTAATGTACCAGAAACGTAAATAGACAAAAGTATCGCCGAACTGTGACGCCAAACGTTTTTGCTTATGATAATATCGTTGAGGGAAACTGGTTATATCACTGTTGTTAGTACTAAACACTGCAATTTTGAATTGTTCAATTCATACTCAGTTGATTGAGGTTGGGTTTTTAAATGTAATAAGATATTGAATAGAGTGCGGTGATCATGAATATGTTAAACAGATTAATTCTTTATTCTAGGGATATTTCCCGGTTGAAAAGTAATAATAATTTTTTCCTTCAGGGACTTTGTGGCTTGTGCTAAACATTCTAGGTCTCCAGAGCGGCCCTGGCACACTGACCGCGCAGCAACAACGCTCTTCTGAGAGAGATTTTGTGGTAACAAAATGACTAAATCTTACTTACGGGTTTCAAGGATAGGTTACGGCATTTAGTTAGAGTTTCAATATTGATTTCATAAACACCAGCAGGCGAAAAGGTGAAACAGGTAAAACCGTACAGCAAAGCATTACACCTTTAGATTATAATTTGTGCGCTATGACCAATCATCTTGTTAGCCACTATTTTAGTTGCTGTCATTTTTTTCGTAGTAAGTAGGTTTTGAAAAACTTTGTTGGGATTTCCAATTTAATTTTAATTTCAATTTATTTTTCGCCCCATCAAGTTCTTATTACAATTCTGTAATTTAGCACTTTGTAAAGAGAATCGGCGGTATATTGAGGGGGTCTCTACCTTGGAGAGAAGCCATGCACTGTCAGTTTTGTACCAAATGCTTCTCAATTCCATCGAAACTTTGCATGGCACGCACTATGTCAAAAAGCTGTTTAACATTCACCGAAATGTTGTACGCCATTTTGCCGCTTTTATATATTTTTTTCCTGCAGATTACCGTCTTCCTTGTACAAATAAGTTGAACATTGATTTTTCCTATTTTAGCAGCTTGATTTTTTATTTGATTAAAAATGCGTTGTTGACATTTTCAACATTAACGCCGGCAAGCGGCCAACTTAATATTCTACGTTTTTTAATTACAACGTACCCAACACGATTGTGGGAAGCTTGCATAATTAAAGAACTTTACCGAGAACTCTTTCTGGGCACGGGTCTCGTTGAGCAACAAATGTGTCTACCGTCACTGAGACAACATGAAAACAAGATATACAAGCACGATGTAGAGACGTTTATGGTGAAAGTATTGACAGATACTTGGAATCAAACTGTAAACATTTAAAACAAATAATTTTAACCGCCTTTTTCCTATGAACAGGAAAATCTAATTTGAGATTGTAAACAGGAAGTGTCTGATTTCTGTAGTAATTGTTAGAATAGTGCATGGCAGTAAAAGAAAAAAAAATTATTGACATTTCTTATCAACATAATTTTGAACATGCTGTGTGCCTCATCCAGTGCGACCAAACTGATAGCGTGCTACGAACTTAACACTGTAGCTCTCCCTCTGTTAGAACTGGCGAGAACATCTTGTCGGTGTTTGCTATGCTTCGACGATACGAGCCTATGCGAAAGCTCTTCATAATCGATCTCTCTCTCTGCATTTAAAACAGCACTGAAGGCATCTCGTGGAAGTCATGGACTTTTGTCTTGCAATTATCACATTAGCTACTCTCTGCCGATGTTATGGTTGGGCACTAAGGGAAGGGTGAGTTTATTTTTCATAATAAGCACTTGTAAAATATCGAACCATGATGCATAGGGATTTTGGTAAGATAGATGTTCTTGCTCAAGAACACAAAATTATTTATCTTCAAAATTTGAATTTCGTAAGAATAAGACATGATCACTTAAAGAAGCCACTCAATGTTGACGGATTGTGGAAAATGTAGGCTAAATTTTTCAAGTTTGTCATTTGTAATCCGTCTCGGTCATAATAATCCATGCTCCTTTTTGCTTTATTGTTATGTAACTCCCTTTCGTGGAATACAAATTACGCGCGAAAGGAGTACAACTATCTCACGATATATGTACTTCACAATATCCCCTTTAATGGGTTGCGTGTAGTAACCTTATTCAATCTGTGGAAAGTGAGAATTTTGGAAAAGGAAAACGTTGCATGATAAATGTCTCGTTAGACGTTTTAGTTTTTAGTATCGCGGTATATTTTTACGAGTCTTGCTGTATTTTGGCGAGCCCGTAGGGTGAGACGAAGTACTTCAGTTCTTATTAGACATTTAGTTTGTAGTATCGCTGTATATTTTTATGAGCCTTGCTGTACTTTGGCGAGCCCGTAGGGTGAGACAAAGACCGTCAGTTCTTATTATACATTTAGTTTGTCGTATCGCGGTATATTTTTACAAGTCTTGCTTTATTTTGGCGAACCCGTAGGGCGAGACAAAAAACAAATGACGAGAGAAAATGTTCAGCGATACTACACACTAAAATGTCTATTAAAGATATATTTATCACATCTTTAGTGTTTTTACTTTTATAGACCTTTATTTTGAGGTTTTCCTGCATTTATAAGTTACCGTGACATAGTCCCTTAAGTAAGTTTATAAATGGCGCTTTCTAAACTCAGTGGAGGATATATTTCACTGATGGTAGAGTGATATCTGAATCTATAATGAGATTAGATGCCAGCATTTTTCGCGTATTACCTTGCTTTCTGGTCAGAGTTAAGTCCTCTTTCTATTACAATAAATGCATTTCAGCTTAAGGCATTGATTTGTGCTCAGTGTAATAACTATATTGAATCCAGAAGCTGTTTAGAAGCCTCAAAACGTTTCTTTCATTTACGAACAATGTTCACGTGCTTGTAAAAAAGCCACTTAACAAGGCATTACCAGCAAGGAACGAAATCCTCATTAATCACAACACGTCCGTCATCGTCCATAAATAAAATTTGCAATGCATTAAGGTGTTGTCGTGAATCAACTGCAGTTAGCATCGAGTGTGGCGACCATGTCTAATTTAGTGCTATTCAGGTGACTTGACTAATTAAAATTTCCTTAGCATCAAGCTACCGACTGTACAAAGCCACTTTTACACGGATTCTACACACCAGTAACTTAAGTCTTAATGCAAAATGTTTACATTTACACTTTGATTTTTCAAGTAAATTGTCTTCGCATTTGGAACGTCTCCGGCCGGAGTGTTTTTAAGATGTCACGAAATCCCAATATTAATTTTTCAAGAGTTATTGGAGAATTATGGAAAATACTGGTAACTGTTTGATTGATCAAGTTTTGAGTTACCTTGTTGAAAGTTTATTTTTACGTATCGTTTTGAGAAAAACGTAAACTCTGTTTTGTAAGCCGGGTAGAGGAAGGAAGGGTGGGTGATGTCATAGAAACAATTAAGTAGAAGATGCTTTTTATTTCTTATTGACTAATTAATTTTGCATAAATTCCGCCTTATGTAGAGGCGGGGAGGAAAGAGTAGGAGAGGAAAATGGTGGATGATTTGTGATAGGAACAGCAAAGACGAAGATATTTAGAAGCATTTTAATCTCTTGTTAACCCTTCCTTTTTTACTTAGAGACGACACTGACGATTCAATAGCAAATTTAACAAAGTTATTGAATAACATGGAAGGCAAACGTCATTTAAAACTTATACGACCGATGTCAGGAGGTAAGCCAGCCATTGATATTTTTACGTCCACAGTGAATGTTTTTTTTTATAAATCATGCAGTAACAACCTTTTCATTTATTAAACTATTTTTATTTACAACTTAGAAACGTCTAGATAAAAAGAAGTTTAAAATACCGAGCTTGTAAGGTAGTGCATATTATCTTTCGCAGATTGCATGCAGATAATCGAACGTTATGCGTGTTTACAAAAATTAAACTTTCCAGGAAGCAGGAATCCTGGCTATGCCGCATCATTATTTTTATGAATGTGTTTTACCAGGTAGAGCTATGCAAGTCAAAGTTGGAATTTACATCGTTTATATTGGAAACTTCAGGGAGTCAGATATGGTAGGATTGTGAATTGTGAATTAGAACTCGTGTAACTGTTAACCAGTGGTGGATCCAGACCTTCAGTTAGGTGGGGGGGGGGGGGGGGGGGGGGCTTTAGAAGGCTTGACTATGAATGTTGAATTATGCGAAGATAATTCCGGCTTCCCTGAATCCTGCACAATGTGTGTATCACCGCTAAATGTAATAAACAACGCTTAATGTAATACCAACCGCAAATGTAATAAAAAATTAACTCTAAATGTAATACTAGCCACAAATGTAATAAAAATCAACCCTTAATGTAATAACTTACCCCACGGTAAGTGTAATACAATTGAACGCTAAATGTAATAAGCTCACCAACCGTAAATGTAATACAAGTTAACCTCAAATGTAATAACATAGTGTTAAAATCTCCCATACGGTTACCGGGCATCACTTGAAGTCTCGGTGATTTTTTGTGAACATTGACGAGGTTCTGCATAGTTCCGGTCAAAGCTTAACTGGGAAATTCTGAAAATTTTCCAAGAAAATAGCCCTTCTGATGTCAAGCATTTGCACACATCATTTCCGAAATTCTTTGCAGCAGATCGCGCAATTACATAGCCCACTTTCGAAAATAATGGAAGCCTGGGCGAGAGAAGGCGTGCGCTTAGTTGTGGGATCGTTCGGGGGCGCACGAGGTGGAAAACAAATGCGCGAGCGCCCCCAAACGATCCCATAATTGATTCGTCACCCATACTCGCCCCAGGTTTACCGTGTTTTTGAAAGTGGGCTATTATTAGAAGTCTTTCTGGATGTGTTCCAAACACTTACCGTCAGCCGAGCCTCCAAAGACATGTCCTGTTCATGACCTCTTTTATATGAACATCTCTCCTATAGTGACACTTCATTCATGGGCGGCACATACCCGTATAGGTATTGTATGGGAGCAACCCCCGAGGGTAATCTGCGCCTAAAGGTTTAGTTAGTAAAGGGGATTAACCGCGATTGGGTAATCCGATAATCTATTGAAGTGATATCATATCACTGATGATATTGATGCCATTTACGCCTTTGCCACCCTTAGTAACGTGTTATTACATGGCTAACTTGTATTACACTCACGTTGCTTTTTACATTTAGCGTTAAATTGTATTACGTTTACGGTGGGGTAAGTTATTACATTTAGGGTTGATTTTTATTACATTTAAGGTTAGTATTACATTAAGAGTTAATTTTTATTACATTTACGGTTGGTATTACATTTAGCGTTGTTATTACATTTAGCGGTGATAGAAATGTGTGTCCCCTGCACAAAAATGCATCTGCTTTAGTCTCACTTTAACCCAGAAGTTTGGTAACTCGTCATAGAGCTGTAAATGTGGGTATTGCCTGAGGTGTAAGAGGTTCTTTTTCTTTCAAGGAGTATACAATGGAGATGTATTTCCGTCAGTATTGGAAAGACCCGAGATTAGCATTCCCTGAATTGAACCAATCAGTGACCTTCAGCGGTGAACTGCCAGACATCCTGTGGCAACCAGACACTTACTTTGAAAACGGTTTAAGTGGCACACTACACCATTTAACAGTCTTAAATAAATACCTCCGACTTTATCCTGACGGACGTATCTTGGTCAGTACCAGGTCAGTGAATGATAAAGCATAAAGCATAGGATTTGACAAAGTAATGCTTGAGTGATGTTAAATTCAGTCGCTGAACTGATATAAATAGGGCAGCATTCTTTCAATTTCAAGCAAACCGACAAAATAGATAGGAAGCAACATTGGTAAAAATTAACTTGTAAAATTTTAATTTTTTTTTTTTTTAATCTATTCTATTTAAAGTGCCTATAAACCCAAAAATTATTTTTGTAGGAAATCATAGTGAAAAACACTGAGTACCATATAATTTAATTATTGATATTCTATCATTATTAGATTGACTCTGTCCTGTTCATGTGACATGGACTTTAGGAGGTTTCCAATGGATGTACAGATCTGTGATCTTTATTTTGCAAGCTGTAAGTGTAAACATGCTTATGCAGTTGAACCTCTTTAATACGGGCACAGGGAAGAGTGTCCGTATTACAGAGGTAGAATTGATATGAATTCTGGTGCCTTTCGGACCGAATGAGCTAAGGTGCCAGTAAAAAGTTCGAATGAAAAAAAAATACTAATAATAAATCGACAACTTGCGACTGACAAACCTGCAGTGGCCCTCGGATTCCCAACCGAATTGGAATTTAGAATTGTTGATTTTTGAGGAGGGAGGCAAACTGGAGAACCTGGAGAAAAGCCTCGGAGCAGGGACTAGAACCAATAAAAAACTCAACCCACATATGGCCACATTGGTGGGACCCGAGTGCCTCGCCACTGCACTATCCCTGCTCTTCATCGATCTTGAGATTGTTTTGACTTGGAAAGTAAAACATTTTTTAATGTTTTAATGGCAAAACTCACGAAATAGCTTATTTTTTTTTGTCTTTAGATGGGTTTACAACGAGAGACCTGATTTACAGTTGGAATGGCGAGCTTGTATCATACGCACACGATAAGGAAAACGCACAGTTTTTAGTGAAAACCTTTCGTTACCTTAACGGGACAAGAACATACGCGACAGGTGAGCAATAATAATTAATTAATTAATTAATTAATATGTCCTTATAATTATATTGCAGTAAAGTAAACTAGAACACGACTTCTATCAGTTGTTCTGAAATTTTGTCCTTAATGCATTGCACTAACGCGTGCTTGTAAAATGACTCCGAACAGTGAACAACGATGTCAAAGATGAAATATTCAACATGCCACGAGCGTGGGACAAAGAAAAAATCTGAGTTCCCGACGGGAATCGAACCCATGACCTCCCAAACACCTGTTTAATTGTGTCCTGATTTCAGCTTGAATATACATTTCTTTTTAATTTCAATCTTTTATTCTAGGTAACTTTTCGTATCTTGGCATTCGTTTCGTGTTTGTTCGACGCTTAAGCTTTTACTTGACAAAAATCTACATCCCCGCTATGTTGGTTGTTTTTGTCTCGTGGCTATCCTTCTTCGTCGACAAGAGCTCGGCTCCTGCTCGGGTATCCCTCGGCATCACGACAGTTCTAACAATGACCACGCTGATAATGGGTTTTGGGCAGGACTCTTTACCAGTGGTGTCATATATGAGAGCGCTTGACTTGTATCTTATCGTCTGTTATATGCTGGTATTTGCTTCATTTGCTGAATATGCCCTTGTCAACTACAGAAGCAAGCTTCCTAACAAGAGTTTAAGTGTAGGTATTTTATCTGAACTATATAGTTACTTTTGTTTGCAAATCAAACACTTTTACATGTTTTGATCTTATCAGTTCCACACAAAAAGATTCTCATTAAAACAAGGTTCAAAACAGAAACGGGTCAAGAAATGCTAGCGAGTTGTTTTACTGCAGTAATTTTGACGAACATTGTCGGTAAATATCGCGAGGCCTACAACTTCACACTTCTACAATGAGGAAGCCACTTACGGGAAAGTTTTATGATCCTATTTTAGGAAGCTTCTGAACCGAGAAAGGCATGAAGTACATTGCAACAAAATTACACCCCAGAACCTAACGAAACACAATTTGAATTTCATGCCTTGCAGCTCAGCAACTGCAAGCATTGCCAAATTAACACCTAATATCCCACACTGACATTTCATGACTCAAATTCAAATGCAGACCGCTGACCGGTAGACTTAACGAAAATTTCTTGTTACCATTGCCATTGTTGCAGATTATTGAAAGCGACCGTAGCGTAAACAGGTTTACTGGAGCGTTTTCAGGCTAACCGGTGTGTTTTCAGGCTAAGCTGAGTGGAAGTCTGCTGGTGTGCGACCCCCATTTGACACTACGTACCGATGAGAGGGTATCATGAATGGCCATTGGCCATCGGTATCTCTGAAATCCACCTTACCTACAATAACCGACAAAAGTAGTTGAGACAGTTGGTTAAAATGTGCGCCAATTCCGATATCTCCATTATTCCACGTCAACTCTCGTGTAGATTGTGAACCACCCTCTCTTCCCCGGAGAACAAAGCAAGTCTTGCAGATAGTAAATCCAACATTGTTTCGGTGGGAGGGGGTGAGCGGTAAAATGTGTCCAAGGCACCGAGGAAGAGCGGACTGTCGCAACACTTTTGACGCTCATTGTAGTTTATCAATATCACGTCACTTCACCGATACCATGACAAATCAATCATTCATTTGTCGCGTCAGCCGTGTAGGCAAATCGTTCAGACCCATGATCGGTATGGAAACAATGGCGTTTTCCATTCGACCAAAATTTTGGAAACCATCCAGTGTGAATGGAACATCGTTAACCGTTTTGACTTTTGACTCGCAGCCGTTGTTTGGGATCGTCACGCAACGCTTCTTCCTCCAGCATTGAAGGAGACTACCGTTTGACTGCACCGAACGGAATGTAAATTTACGTTTTTCTGGAATTTACGAAAAAAAGTATAACCTTTTATTTTGGATCGATGCCCACTGGCCATTGAACATTGGTGCAAAATACAATTTTTTAAAGAAAAATTCGCTCAGACAGTTTTCTCTAAAACTCCAATTTTATACATTTAACTATATTTTTTTGCTATTTTATATTTATAGCGAGTTTTATATCAAGAAGACACCTCGTCCTCTGAAAGGACGCTAAGTGGAGAAATTCATAACTTGCCATCTTCTGGCCATGGTGATATTGAAAAGAAGATCAGCATTTCACGGACACAGGAAGAACTAATTTTCGAAAATGAAAGCAGCGCCTTAGATAAATGGTCGCGTTGGATGTTTCTGCCAACGTTTCTCGTACTAAACCTGTTATACTGGATGTATTACTTGGTCATTGATACTGAAAAGTCAATCGATTCAACGTAACTGGGAAACTAAAGACTATGAGACCCGGTACAAAGGAACATCGTCTCTCAATATTTGATACAAGCAAGCTTCACTTTCTTGTAGCCTAAGCTTATGTCTGCCTTCCTCATGCAATTAAAGATGCAGAATATTATTCATGCAGGACTGAATGCTTATGCGATTAAACACTCATAAGAGTTGTGGAAGAGTTCCGCAGTCCAGTGATATCTGTCACAAAATAATAATAATAAAATAATAATAATAATAATAATAATAATAATAATAATAATAATAATAATAATAATAATGATAAAATAATAATAATTATAATAATAATAATAAAATAATAGAGCGACAGATGGCATGGATAATTACGCCCGATTTCAAATTTGCCTGTGGTGTCAAGAATTCTTGAAAGGGTTGTCCAACAATAATTGGTGGATTGTTTGGGATTTGTGGCAGTGAACATCGCTGGATGACTGATTACCTTACTGGTCGTACCCAATCAGGTTTCGTGGGAAGTGTTCTGTCCTGTCCTCGACAAGTGGTTTTCCGGAGTTCAGCAAGGTTCTATTCTGGGCCCATTGTTATTTTCATTGTATGCCACAGATCTGCCGAACTGTTTGCAAGCTGCAACTGAATGAGTGTTATTGTGTGCAGATGATACCGTCATCTATTATACTGCCTCGGATGCAAAACAGCTGTTGAAAGTACTTAATGACAACCTCGAGTTCCTTTTAGATTGATAATAATAGTTGCAAAAGGAGAGGAAAAAATTCTATTTAGGTATATAAAAGGATCTTTTAAAATTTCACGAACACGCCCTCCGTACGGTCGATTCACTTTTAAAAGTACTTAATAAGTGAAATATCAAGGCGAGGGTAAACGTGAATTTGAGTGAAATTTTAAAAGTTTAAAGAAGGGAGAGAAGAAAGAACATTATTTTTGAAACACCACCAGACCCCACGCAAGAGCATCCCAGGTTGTCAGGGGACTGTTTGGGTGTCCATCTACTAATTTTTAACTTCAAATTCTAATTTTAAAATCACATTAAATCTTTAATATTTCTTTATTTCTCCAAATTTTACAAATCCTTTGAGAAAAACTATCTCTTCCCAAACATCCCCAAAAAAATTACAATACACCGCTAAACATAGCTTTGTGGGATGAGCTGAGGGTTTTGCGAATGCTTGAAACGGGAGCGAGATATATATTCGCATTAAACCCAAGTTAAGCGGTGGAAAAAGATGCTGCAGGTGAACCCCCGCCTTAAGAGAGGAGACGCAGCATCCCATTTTATTATGAGGTTGCCTGTTTACCGAGTTAGGATTTCGAGTTGGATTTCGAGTTAGGATTTCGAGTTGGATTTTCGAGTTAGATTTTCGAGTTAGGATTTCGACATGTTCGAGTTGGATTTCGAGTTAGGATTTCGAGTTGGATTTTCGAGTTAGGATTTTCGAGGATTTTTCGTACTATATACTCCGTTTAGCCTACTATGCACTCCGGTTAGCCTACTATACACTCTGGTTAGCCTACTATGCACTCCTGTTAGCCTACTACACACTCCTGTTAGCCTACTATTCACTTCGGTTTGCCTACTATGCACTCCAGTTAGCCTGTTTACGGTTAGCTTTCAATAATTGAAATGGGTTTTGCTTTGCCAAAAAAATCCTGACTCGAAAATCCGAACTCGAAAATCCAACTCGAAATCCTAACTCGAAAATCCAACTCGAAAATCGAACTCGAAATCCTAACTCGAAAATCCAACTCGAAATCCTAACTTGAAAATCCAACTCGAAAATCCAACTCGAAATGCTAACTCGAAAATCCAACTCGAAAATCCAACTCGAAATCCTAACTCGAAATCCAACTCGAAATCCTAACTCGGGAGTTAGTTTGTCTCTTTTATTATATGGAAAAGCAGTCGCGTTGTGATTAGCTCTTTCTTGGTCGGGATTTTGCGATACGGATCATTTCCATGGAAACGGTCGTTAGCCGTGTATTTCTTTTGTTATGTGGCTTACACAAAGTGTAATCCACACTAAGCCATCACCCGCGATATTTATTCCTTTCTTTCTTTCTTTCTTTCTTTATTTCTTTATTTCTTTATTTCTTTATTTCTTTATTTATTTATTTATTTATTTATTTGTCCACGAACTCAAAGCCCGTCATGTGGGCTTGTGAGAGAGCCTGGGTAAAAGGTTGTGTCACGGGTCCGCCATTTTGTTTGTACATGTATGCGTGTTTTTTTTCACGAGTTTAGTTCTTCTCATACAAGCCAACACATCTGGACCCGTCTTGTGTTATAGGTGCAGGTTGTACTAGAGCTTTAACGATCTCAAAAGACACCAACTGCTGAATCTTTGGTAAGGTTTGTCGCTTAAAACACACGTTTGCTGTTATTATGTTAGCGATTGGACTCTAAGCCCATCGTTAGTTTGTTGTGTTAAAGAACATTTTGGAAACTCGGATTATTTCAATTTTTGTGCTGTTATTATGTTAGCGATTGGTCGTTAGTTTGTTTTGTTGACGAAAAACAAAACGAAGAACATAATTTTTGGAAACTCGGATTACTTCAACTTTCGTGCTTTTATTATGTTGGCGATGGAACTCTAAGTCAATTGTTAGTTTGTTTTGTTGACGAACACCTAGGAACATAATTTTTGAAAACTTGGATTATTTCAGCATTTTTCTTGTTATTATGTTAGCGATTGAACTCTAAACCAATAATGAAAATATTTATGAATGTATTTTTGTTGTTGTCATTCACTGATAGTCTGGCTGCATACTCTCGCAACGACAGAGAGACAAAATTTAATTCCCTGCCCAGAAATCAAAATTAAATTTAAACTTCCTATATGTCCTCTTCAGCATAGGTAGTGAGGGATTGGTACGAGAGACGAGAGAGACTGAACCATAATGCAGCAATCAACATTTGAACCAAGTGACTTGTTGTTTTATCTCCTTTGCCTTAGTCTAACTGGTCGGCAAGTAGTAATTGAGTAATAACACATAATTTACTCTAACATTTTAACTTACTTTCCAGGAACACATTTTTGCTGATAACCATTTGTGCAATTGTCAATAGAGGCAATATACGAGAATTTCAATATGGAAAAGTGTTCACTCCGGAGAGATACAGTATTGTCACTCCAAACTTTCCCTCTGAGTGAAATATACAGACAGTTACTTATTTCAATGTCCAGAATTAAGTTTCCACTTTATGTTGTTGTCAATTTCATCCATATTTTGCAATCGATTCATAACCACCTACTTTCTCTGAATTACCCTTTCTCTTCAGTTTTATTTCAATTAAATGCTACAAGTGCATATGTAAGCCACAAATGTACGCATTGCGGACCTATTGTTTTTTTTTTTGAAAGCCGGCAAATTCAAAATTTGCAGCTAAAACGAGTGCCATATAATAAACTACTTACTTACCAAGCTTACTCGAGCCGTACTTTGGAATATTGGCCCTTGGACGTTTTTGTACGGACCTCGAGCCAATATTCCCCAGTACGGCCCTAGCGCCCGGTTAGTAAGAGGTTATTATAATATCTCATTGAACAATTTTACGGACCGTATTCTACAGTACGGCCCGCGAAATTTGAGAGTTTATTTTCTCCTGATATGATAAGTTTTGTTTATCAAAATGTCTTAGAAAGAAAATTTGAAGGCCACTTTGCACTAGGACAAAAATTTTGAGAAACAAAAATCAAGAGAACAGGGTCTTACAAACTTCAAACAAGATTTTTCAGAACTTTTAGAAACCGAAAACCTCCCCGATGTAGCATATGGAGATAATTCTTGATTAAACACCTCCAAGTTAAAAGATAAATTGATTAATCGCAATGCCGAGTGCCGGGCATTATCTCTTCTTCAAAGTAATTTTTCCTTCTTTAGGCGGACGAAAAATACCAAAGCAAAGTCAGTAAATGGTTCCATGGTTCCACTCTTTTTCTCCGGCTGTCTTCTTGGGCTCGTGCTTGGAGAGAAATCTCTTCCTTGCCCTATTTGTGCTTCTCGCGCACGATGAAGTTCCTTCATCTTTCACGATGAAGTTCCTGCTGTTTTATTATGACAGTTGTCTCTGCGACAAAGTATAAATTACCCTCAATTCGAGTCTAAGCTTCGAACCGTGAAGTAAAATTTGAATTCGCAGAGGAAGATTAAAGAGGCGGCTGTCATCTTGTTACAAATGACAGGAACACATAAGTAAGGAAGGAAGGGATGGCGAGGATAAAAATATGCAACGAGGAAACGGCTAGAAACGTAAGGCTCGCTGTTTTATAGTTTTGACTCAAATTTCGCTCTTTGAAAATTTTCCAAATAATAATTTTTTGTAGCTGGAAAACAAAAAATTTGTTTCCATTAAAGGTGTTCACACAGATATAAAAAGTTAACAAATAAAATAGAAACAAGTGGAATGGTGCATTTTCGTTCCAGAGACACAACTTTATATATTTGCATTTCTTCTATAACATTATGTTCGGTGTTGCAAAAAGAAATTACATGTCAAAATTAATCATTTCTGTCAGCTTTTTAACCCACGCAGTCGTCTACCGTAAATTCAGTTAGTTTGACTGATGCGGAATAACGTATTGCAGAGACAAACCAAACCTGCATCATAAAATTGCTTACCCTGGGCATGGGAAGCTTCTCTGTATCTTACCTTAAGCATACCTGAATAGTTTCTGCGGGTTCTTCGTTGTTCTTTAAAGTACTTGGCATCAAAACAAACACACGCCACCACCCAGACATCCATTTCATTGTCTGACGGATATGCGGTATGTTCGCTGTTTAACGAAATAACGGGAGGAAAACAGTAATTACCAGACGACACGGCGCTGATTAATGTTCCCTGCCACAGGATAAAATCACTGGCAAATCTTTCCCGACATTGATCCTGTTGGTGTCATTTGCCAAGTGCACATTCAGAAGGGTGCAGATTGGTATCTACACAATGAAGGAGTCTAAACTGGCATTTGCTTTGATATTGCCTTGTGTCCTCCTATCCTCAGGGATTATATATTGTGAAGGTGTCATTGGTTGGATTCCAAAGCATGGAAAACGGTTGATAAAAGAAGGTGAGTTTGATAGTCTACCTGTTTGCCTTCTGCGATGACCAAACGCGGATAGTTGATTTTTCGTTGAATTACGTTAAGGTTGACTTAGGAACAATAATTATTATGAAACGTGCCGAAAGTGATTGAGCCTTTACCATGCGAACATTCTTGAATTTTTACACTTAATTCTGTCGATGTGTTCTTGTTGTGCTATTCTTTATGTGAGAAACCACGCCAAGGATTCAAGCATAAGGTCTTTGGACTGGGCAGGTTCGGAATCACATCTTAGGTTTTACTGACTCTGATTTATAAAGAAAACCGTATAGCTTGTAATATCAGAATTAACGAAACTGACTAAAGTGGCCTTTTCAAGTTAACAAATATTATATAAAAAATTTATCTTGCTGTAGCGAAAGATGCGTGTTAGAGAGATGAACAAATTACAAGTATACAGCCATTTCAATCAACGTTGTCCGATGAAAGCTTTACAAGCCTACACGCAATAATTGTGGTCTGGGTATAGAGCTTTTCACGTGACGTCATCAAAATTCTAATTAACCATTGAATCTGCAAAGCTGTTCTTTTTGTATATTATAAACATCAGTGTCACTAATTATTGCTGGGAAAATTTTTGTGCCATACAGAAGAGAGTTTTGTTTTGGAGATAACGCGTTTTGAAATTTGAGACAGCCTTACTCAACGTGATTTGAAATGTCACAGAAACCAATATTTCCGTGCTTTTAAAATACTTTTCAGATATGCTAATAAGTTTAAAATGATAACTAAAGCATTCCGAAGTGCAACGAATGACTTTGGAGCAAAATTTTTCTTTCTTCTCACAGACGGGTTTGGCCGCCATATTGGTGTACCAAAGTGGAACGTAACACCAATATGGCGGACCCATACAAAGCTCTGAAATTTTCAGAAAATGTTTCCCAATAACTTGGCTGCAATGAACACTGCCAAGTTAACATCTGGGGTATATATTCCTTTCCACCTATTCCACAATGTTGATGTGTTTTATGCAAGGAAAACGATCTTGTTATCTCTGTGAGAACGCTCTATTCATTGGAATTTTACATATCGGTGTAAAGGAAATCTAAAAATTTGTATTTCTGCAGGTGTAGTATTTGTGTTTCCTTTCACGACACCTTTTTTTTTTCACTATTAGATGGTTGAGTTAGGAAAATGCGTCTAAAAAAATTGTAGCTTAAAGTAACTTGTTTCCCGCATATCACGTTTGTACGGTGGCCCACTAGTGCACACCAAATTTAAATCACTCACACCAAATTTAAATCACTCACACTATATTCAAATCACTCGCGCCGAATTCAAATCGCCCACACCAAACTCAAATTATTAACACCGAATTCAAAAACGCTAGCACCGAATTCAAATCACCCATACCAAAAACAAATCTTCACACCGAATTCAAAAATACTCGCACCAAATTTAAATCGCTCACACCGAATTCAAATCTTCACACCGAATTCAAATCACTCACACCGAATTTTAATAACCGGAAGTGTCAGCGGTCTCGCCTACCTGCTTTGTAGGTACCTCATATATGGTATTTATAATGTACCCTAATATTGTAATCCTAGTACAGTGAATACGGACACCCCGGTATTACGGACAGTTTCGTTGGTCCCGACGAAAACCTCATACATTTTCTCTTAAATTAAACCGCTTAATACGGACACCCGTTAATGCAGACAACGGACACTTTTCCGTGTCCCGAGTGACAAACTCTTATACATTGTCAACCCTGTTTTACGGACACTATTTATCTGTGCACTGTGAGTTTTAATTGCCACGATTATTTTCTATCTTGAAGGCATTGGACCCTGGTCAAGTAATGACAGAATTCGAAGAGTTAAAACAATTTTATTACAAAGAGAAGCTTAATAGCGCGACTTCCGGTGTTTGACCCCTTCACTTTGCCTTTTGCTGCAGCTATCGCTTGTGTCGCAAGCTTAAAGCTTCCGTGCAAAGTAAAGTTACCGACTTTTTCAAATGGATTGGTAGAGTTTAAGAACGGTTTCGAGTTTCAGTTACAAAGGAAACTTTATAGAAAACGTTCTGTTGCTGTTGAAATGCGTTTTATTTCTTGTATATAGTAAAGTTGCGACACTGTCAAATAATTCCACTTTTGAGTTTATTGCCGTAAAAACGTTTGCATTCGTCTTTGCGTCGAGAAAACATGTATCCGTGACTTTTTTTCTGAGTCCCCGCTTAATACGGACACCTCGTTAATACGGACAATTTGGGGTTCCACTGTATACTTAACCTGCTTTGTTACTTTGCTTACTTGCGTTACTTCCGTTACTTTATTCACTTGAGATACTTTGCAGATACTTTGCTTACTTGAGATACTCTGCTTATATTACTTGAGATACTTCGCTTACTTGAGATCCTTTGCTTCCTTCAGTTACTTTACTTACTTCAGTTACTTTGTTTACTTCAGATACTTTGCTTACTTCAGTTACGTTGCGTATCTCAAGTAAGCAAAGTATCTGCAAAGAATCTCAAGTGAATAAAGTAACGGAAGTAAGCAAAGTAACAAAGCAGGTACGGTGAAGTATACTAGGATTACAATATTAGGGTACATTATAAATACTACATATGAGGTACCTACGAAACAGGTAGGTGAGACCGCCGACCGGAAGTGTTAAATCGGTGTGAATGATTTGAATTCGGTGTGAAGATTTGAATTCGGTGTGAAGATATGATTTTTGGTGTGGGTGATTTGAATTCGGTGCGAGTGTTTTTGAATTCGGTGTGAAGATTTGATTTTTGGTGTGGGTAAATTGAATTCGGTGCTAGTGTTTTAGAATTCGGTGTTAATAATTTGAGTTTGGTGTGGGCGATTTGAATTCGGCGCGAGTGATTTGATTTAAGTGTGAGTGATTTAAATTTGGTGTGCACTTGTGGGCCACCGTACGTTTGCCATGTCATTATATCATCCAAGAGAAAATTTTATCTTGTTTCATCTTATTAGTTTTCAGCGAGTGCAGAAGTCACCTACCTCTACCCACACTATCTTTCGGTGTTGTCGCCTAAGCTTGAAACTGTAAACCGACAACATTAATTGAAATGGCTGTATGTTAACCTTTCTTTTTAGTTTTCAGTTATTCAGTTTATCGATAATTGTTCTTTTTCCCTATAGACAATCCCATTATCTTTGTTTGTTGCAGACGTTCTTTTGCAAGAATGGAAAGTCACACAAAATGTTAAAAAGGCCAGCAGATTACTGCAAGCAAAATCTGGTAGCAAACATGAAGATATTGAAACAATAAACTGATCAGGATGACCTGGGATATAAGAGAGATCGCGCATCTTTCAAATATTTTGAACTAAATCGTGCTAAATCGTCAGAAATAGAAAACTTAATATTGTAAAAGACAAACTCATATAATACAGTTACCCAAAAGTTGTTTCAAAGCACTTCTACTTTATTTTCGTTTAGAAGCAATTCAACCACTCATTGACTCATTCTCTCGCCATCTCTAACCCTTTGCAGCGTGCCTCAGTAAAAGATAAGGTCGTAACCAAGTATCGTCATCACGGCTTTTTGTCTTTCGTTTCATGACTATTTCATTATTAGTATCACCCAACTAGTGGACTAATGCAAATCCTGCATTTTGATTGGCTACGTCACTAGAGGACTATTAGTACTTTTTCAGAGGCAACAAAAGCTTTAATATTAGATCCAGGGATACCTCGATCTCTTGTAAGAACGTTACCCGATAGCTTTTGGTAGTGGGTCTTAAGAGTAGAAGCCCCTTCTGACTTTCTATCAAAACAAATTTTTAAGAAGCATCATCGAAAAGGAACTGTTGTATATTGCTTAGTTCGAACAAGTTCTAAGCAATCAGTGAAAAGTTTTATTGAAAACATGATGAACGTTAGTTGTCAGAATGAACCTTAGAAAATGAATTCAACGGTCTCGAGCGTTACACAGTTGAAAGCATTGAGCGTTTGGCCACCGACCAGGTTACAGCCTTCATTGGTTAAAAGAAGGCGAAAATGACAACTGAATACATATAGGAAATATGTGAGTCTAAAAGAACAATTAAATTGTAAGTGTCGATGAACAAGCTAAGTTTTTAAGAAGAATTGAATACTGGCCTGTTATCAAATATAAATATTCTAAGGTCTCATGGGTACGAAAGAAGCCTGTTTTCAGTCAATTTAAAAAATTCCCTGGAGGAATCTATGGAGTGTGTTTTATTTTGGAACTCACTGTGAACGTTGATCACCTTGCAACTCGCTTTACCTCATTCTTAAGAGCATTTAAAAATAGGTTGTTTGTCTTTCTTAGTGGTGCGCGCTGTGCCTGTTGAACGTAGTCCAAACCAAGATTTGTTAACAAGGAAAAAACGTACTATACTGGGTTTAGTTTAATTTGTTCAAAGAAACTGTCAGTGTTCCAGGGAGTAGAATTGAAGTTTTTTTCTCAACATGCATTCATATAGTGCACCATATTTCGCCAGTGAGGTATACGCAATATATTTGACTGTCCCTGCAAAATACGTTTACACTAGATTACCACGCTGGGAAAATTGCTACTGGGTCATGTCTTCAGCAAGTAAAGATGTATTTACGTTCAACTAATTCCGCCGGATTCCAGAGCATGCAAACAATATTCAAACAAGCTCGGACCAAACTGGGGCGCTATGACGCTATGTATTTAGTCACTTTGTAATTGTTAGTACAGTAATAACGCTTGAAGCTTTATCGCTGGTGTTGTAAGGGGTGAGGTGGGGCTTAGCTCCCTCGCACGCTCTCACCACCTCCTCTTCCAAGATATTAGAACCACGTTTCTCGGTTCAAGTTGTTATGTACAAAACAATGTGAAAACAACTTTTTTTACTACTTCACAGTTTAGCCAATGAAGACAAATGATTTTGAGAAACTTATCTCCAGAAAGTAAACGGAAAACATTTCAAAACATTAGTGAATTTCAAATGCACTGCGTATAAGCAAGGACCAACGTATCAAAACAGAAGATCCTAATGAAGGATCTAATCAGCTAGAAAAGGATCACATTTGCTTTCAATAAAGCGCAATTTGTATGAAACGTGGGAGGGGGGGGGGGGGGGGGGGGGCAAAGTCTTGCCTTTAATTAATCCTGGGGTATTAAGCCACAGAAAAGGTTGCTAACGTAAACGTTTCTTGCGTCGGTGACTTTCTCGAGCCCAGACCCTTCGCCCTTTTTTAGTCGCAAAGTACAAAGTTACAAAACTGTCAGTTACTTCATCCGTTAATTGATTTTATTTAATTATTAGTTGATTATCACATGCATGTCATAAGTAATTGAAAATTTCTCATGACACACAAAAGTTCAAATTGTTCAAATGTGCACTAGCTGTCAACTAAAAAATGTTTTTCCTACTTTATTTTGTCAATTGGTCTGAGGAGGCGTTATCAATCATTTTATACCCGAATACATAAAAGACTCAACAGACTCGCCTTTACAGCCTGGATTTTAGTAGAGCAGGCGTCGTTTGGTCCAACACTCAATTCGAAATTTATGCTGAAAAATATTAAAGCAAAACAGTTTTTTTATAAACAAATGAAACTCCTCGTTTGTAATATCCTCTATACTATTTTTCTGTTGCTCAAAGACACAAAGACATATTTTCAGCTGTTATTGTGCTGGGCGTATTTAGTGATACATATTTATCATCTCGACTTCAGTTATCAGAAAAAAATATATTGGCGAGCAGTTTAAATTTCATGTTAATGGCTCTTCGCAATTTGACGCCTTTAAATTTAAAATAACAAAGCGTTTTTCCACTATATTTGTTTTTAATACGATCGAGTCGTTAGATGAACTCAAAGTAAACATGCTGAACAAACGTTCGAGCGGAAATAATGTAATTGACAAAACTTTTGCAAGAATTGCAAAAGAAAACTTTAGAGAAATTAAACACCATGCTTTTGACATTTTGTTAAAGGCTGTACTCATTTTACAAAGAAAATTTTGCACTTCTAGAGAAGCAAACGCTCAGCTTTTAATTACTTGACTTATAAAATTGAAATAAAAACAAAGCATTTTAGAATTACTTTAATTTTTCCTAATGGAAACTTGCCTTATTTGGTCGCCTGGTTAACCCTTTGAACGACTATAATAAATGATCAGATTGGTTGGTCTTGATATTGAACCAAATCTCTCAATTGCCGGTCATTTTCATCTACTACATGTCATCTAGGTATTAAGAGCTGGGAAAGTTCATCTGAACAATTGCATCAAAGTGTAATCTTTTTTGTTTGTTATCGATAACGCGTTTTAATTTAGTTCGTCGATGAAAAACAGTCTTCATGTGAATGTGAAATGTTTGACACGGGAAGAGTTTTCCTTCAAAAGAAAGTAAATAAAGGTGCTAAAAGACGTCAATAAATGTTCAACACGCATGCGTTGTGGTTATGTTAAACTTAAACCTTTGAGGATGTTTATCCAAGCTTTCTGCAAAGTGATCTTTTCTTATTTCTGCGAAACAAATGAGCAAACTACGCGAGATATTTCGTAATACTATAATTTGTTCATCGGTCGATAAAAATCGTCTTTCAGTCGGGAAATGTGTGTCTATCAGTCCTGCCTAAAATTAATTCCCATCGGGCATCGATTACCTCACCGATATTCGCATCAAATGATGCAAAGACAACATTGATGGCCATGCCGCGTACGTGAGTTGGCGCTTGTCGGTTTCAGTTAGTCTCCATCGGAAGAATCCAACGAAAACAAGCAACATCGGTTGAAATAACAAACAAGAAAGCGCACCATAAAATGGAAATGAATTTAACAGGAAATAATTCGGTGCCGTGGAGAAGAAGCGGCGACGAAGACTTGAACTCAGCGAATATTGACCTAAGTGCACCTGCAAGAGGCTGCCTTATGATTTTAAACATCATTCTCGCCATCTTTGGAAATTTCTTCATTATTCTAACGTACTGCCGGAATTTTAAGATGAGAACTACGACGAACACACTAGTGGTAAGCTTGTGCATCTCAGACATGCTTTCCGCCGTAGCAGACACTCCATTTTGGATCTCGGTTCTCGCTAAAAAGTCGCTTTACTCAAACTTTGTTGTCTGTCGAATCATGCTGTCGTTCGAAGACTTGTTCTTAGTCGCAGCGCTCTTAAACATGTGTGGGATTGCATTGGATCGCTTCATAACGCTCGTTAAAGGACTGAGACGAAAAATGACGCGAACGCGAGCACGAATTATTGTGCTGTGGTCGTGGATACAAGCCGTGGTTTCCGCGATACCTTGGTGTCTTGCTAGCAGTACTTGCGACGAGCGATGTTGTTTGTTCTTTCCTCATATTTACGAGCCTAAAATAGATCCACGAATAATCAACATCATTTTTAAACTTGGTCATTTGGTGCTGCCCATTTTCATAATCTACTATGTCTTCATTCGCATTCTAAACTCAGTTCGAAGCAGCCGTAGAGTCAACTTGGAGAACAGCTATATTTCTCGCAACAGCAGTGCTGAAAAATTCGCCGTGGATGCGTATAAACGCTCGTCAAAAACAGCTATAATCTTATTTACGATGTTTTCGTTTTGTACACTTCCCTATTTAGGGATTGTGTTTTACTCGGTATTAACGGGAAAACACTTAATGAATTTTAAAGCCGGTTTCGCTGTCTATTTTATTTTGTCACTTAAGCGATCGCTTTTTCCCGCGATTTACATATTTAGGAACAGAATGATCGTAAGTTACTTACAAGAAACATTCCGGTGTGGACTGTGTGGAGGAGGTTCAAAATTGAATTCACAAAATTCATTTGCCTACACAACCAACAACAATACCTCTTGTTTTATCGCGTTTTGTAGACGTTCATGCCGCTCCCGAGTGCATCCCACTGTGTATGACGGAGATCACCGTCATTTTCCAAAACATCTTGATGTGTACTTTATTGGAAACATCAAAGAGACAAAATCCATCATTGAAGATCAGTTTGTTAACATTGTGGCAGTAGAAAGAAAGGAACCTGCTGAATGCGAAGTGCAAAGTGAAGGCACCCTTTAGCTTTCTCCTGGTAAACTTTATCTCAGCTAAGATTAATGCTCCGTGCATAATAATGTTCCTTTACAAGCGGCTTCTTTGATCTCAAACTGAGGATTTCAAAATAAATTATACAGTTAAGAAAGATACAGGCAAGGTATATCAGTCTTCTACAGAATATGAACTGAGTTCGGAGGACAGGTACCCTCACCTATGGCAAGTAAAGAAATCAGTAAACGTCTCGAAAACTAGTTGATTTTTATCTAGGCTAACATCAATGCAGTATTTAATTATACAGGCATTACGTGAGATTCGCAGGGTGGTCTTTGTGAATTCTGAAAGTTATTAACCTCAATGTGTGTATAATTTCGTGAATAATTTGTTTTTGTGCTATATTTTTGCGCGATCTTGTCGAACGTAAAAGGAACTAATTCCTGTCTAACTTTAATGCTGACTCGCTTAATCAGTGCCGCTTTAAACAAAATCGAAAATCAGTGTTTGAATGATATCGTCTTTGAAGAATAAAAGTTAAATTAATTCTCTTCCGTGCCTGTTTATTTTACTTTGTAGGGAAATACATACTCACTGGCATTCATAAACGATGGAGAGGAAGCATATGAAATATCATAATGATATTACGGAAAATTGGTCAAAATTCGACATGAAAACTGGAGAAGATTGTTTCAGGCATTACTAAATTATCAGATTTTCAAGGCTAGAATCCTTTCAGCAGCTTTGCGATGATTTTAATTGCCACGTCAACAGGAGAAAATTGTTTGCTTCATTTCAAGACAGCTTGCACTGAACGTCTTGTTCTCAACTGAACAAAAATGGTCGTGGGAGAAGAAACGCGTGCGAGACGAAAAACAGGTTTATTCTACATGCGACAACCTTGTGAACAACATTTCTCTTATATTTTATTTTTTGTTTGACTGATCAACACCTCTGAAATATTCGATATATAAAATGTTGTCGCATGGATGGTATTGGGGATTTAATATTTAAAATACCAATCTCAATCCCTTTGGTAACTAGGAGTCGTGTCAGCATAATTACTGAGTCATGGATGTGATCAATTCGTTTTGTCGGCGATATTCATTCCCTTCAGAATACAGGACCGTAGCAAGACGTTCGACATAGACGAAGCAAGTTCTGCGATCGCCGAAGGTGCGAGCCACTAGGCCCCCAGAAATTTTTGAAATCTAGAAGTTGTGAAAGGCTATTTTCAGCATTTTTCATGAAAAATCAGAAAAATCAGTCTCGTTCAACTGGGGATCATTTTCCCAACTAAGCGTATTTTGTTTCTAATTTTAGGTTAAAAGTCTAGACGAGGCAAGTGACTCGCCTTGCCTCTTGCTAGCTACGGCCCTGGAATATTGAACGACGATGAAATTTTTTGTCGTCCATGGTTAGAAATTACTGATGAGTACTGATGCTATTGATGCTCTGGGTTTTTAAGTTTTTCATACCGAGTATTTATTCTTCGCTGTATTCAAAATTTGTGCTAAGATATTGGTTGGGATGAAACATACACTTTAATCTGGCAGATTTTATTTTTTGGCCGGTTTTATTTGATAGTTATTTTTATTGCGTGAGCGGGGTAAAGTTTCCGAAATTTAAGCTAACCATCAATAGTTCTCAATTCGATCGGTTTAATTTATGCACAATAGAAAACCTGAATTTATAATCAGTTTCCAAGTTGCAGCTGCATCCGCGGTTTGAGATGCAAAACATTTCCTGTTTGTTTTGCTGTTGAACAGTTCTTTTCTTTCCCCAGTTCGTGTTCATCGCATCCGTTTATCAACTCTATACATCCACAAACTTCGTTTCCAGCAGACCGCCCGATGGAATGACTACATATCGAATAACCGAAAACTTTTGATGGCAGTGAAATGTCAATGATACAATCAACACAGACGGTCTACCTGCATGTGTGTCAAAGATTTTGACAGTTGAATAAATATTCTCTTTGAAAAACAGAATATTTTTAATCGCTAAAATACTATTTCAAACATCAAACTCTTTATGCCAAATTTTTTGAAATGCACAAGCGTATTTCGGCTGTGTTATCCCATTAGATTTGGTTTTGGCCTAACGTTTCACGTTTTAACTAATCCAGAAATACATTGATCAAACAACAGAATCTCTGAAAACAAGATCTGCCTAATTTGTATTTTGAATAAAAGTTGCCGTAGCAATAAGCAAGCTTTAATTCAATATATTTTTGCGGTAGCGGAAACACTTTGTTATCGATCAAAGTCTGACTCATTACACTTCCCTCATTCAATCCAGCCGATATAAGCCAACATCAGTCGAGTTAATTTTATACAAGGCTATGTGCGGCGTGTTTCTATTGAATACAGCGTTAATGTAGAAAGCGTCCACCCTAGCTTCACACTAATATGGATAAGTACAGAAAAATCGCGAGCATCATAAAAGATCTCAAAGACTAATGGACGTGACCGGTCCATTAATCACAATAACAACATCATGCCGACTTTGGTTCGATCGAAATAATTTTAAAAACATTTTGACATCCAAATATTTCATTCAATGTAGTGTCGGTCAGTGTCGTGCCTTGATCGATAACTCTAGATAATGGCTTTATTTCACACGAATGTTACGGCTATGTTATTGCCTATTTTAAAGGAGATCTGACATGTTTCATATAGAAATTATGGCAATGAAATATAAGACAACGACCTGAATTGTTCCCAACCTTGTTCCTTTGATTACCATGATATCAACCATTATTATCAGTTGTTACAAAATAACAGTAATACCGCATTCCCTACAGGGTAATAAATTCTGTTCATTTTGTGCCACGTGTGATTATTTTGAATGTTTGTGGAAAGGGTCGGTTAAGTGCGACAGTTCGGTTACAGCACTGATTTTAATCAGCTTAAAAGCTTTCGGTGAAGCCACTTAAATACAAGTGTTCTTCATTATTGTCATCATCATTAAATTTCATTTAAAACCATTTTATAGTAGAGTTGGATACTCAGACAGACGAGTTGATCACCACACAAAATAAATATGAAAAGGATGTATTAAAGGAGAAGTTCACTCCAGAATGGCCATTTATTTTCTTTACGCCAATAAAACGTTTATACAAAAATATGTTATTCACCAAAATTTCAGCATCCAACGAGCGCTAAATCCCTACGAAATCTTTCTCTAAAGTAGCCCAAAATTCGACAACTGAACGCCGCCATCTTGGAGCCAGTAATGTATGCGTGACGTCAAAGAGTTCAGCCTGAAGTTTAGCGGGAAAATTTAAATACTCGAAACTCCTTGTTTCTTTGAAGTGGCTTTTGTTTGTCAAAATGCCTGTCTGAAAGGAAAGAAAAGGTGAGGGGTTTTTTGTATCTATTGGAGATCTGTTTGAGAAACATAGAGCTGCACAAACAGGCATTTTGACAAACAAAAGCCACTACAAAGAAACAAGGAGTTTCGAGTATTTAAATTTTCCCGCTAAGCTTCAGGCTGAACTCTTTGACGTCACGCATACATTACTAGCTCCAAGATGGCGGCGTTCAGTTGTCGAATTTTGGGCTACTTTAGAGAAAGATTTCGTAGGGATTTAGCGCTCGTTGGATGCTGAGATTTTGGTGAATAACATATTTTTGTATAAACGTTTTATTGGCGTAAAGAAAATAAATGGCCATTCTGGAGTGAACTTCTCCTTTAAGGTCATTCCCCCGAAATAGAACTGAACATAGATTTTCAACCAAACTTTGCCTACTTGTTTATTACCTTAAGGA
The DNA here is from genome assembly GCA_963693305.1 of Meandrina meandrites. Classification (NCBI taxonomy): domain Eukaryota; kingdom Metazoa; phylum Cnidaria; class Anthozoa; order Scleractinia; family Meandrinidae; genus Meandrina; species Meandrina meandrites. The sequence continues at coordinate 35,151,168 of OY855904.1, read as the reverse complement.
AACTTAAATTTTGAAATAAAAAAGGGGGGGGGGGGGGGTCACCACATTCGTTTAGGAGCGGGAAGACCTCGTATTTACCACATAATTCCTTAATAATTCCATTGCGAATACTGGCAAAGTTCACGTTTTCGGTCGTAATCTTTTTTTCAAACATAGAAAATGATCTGTATTCATTTCATAGAAAGAATTTGATCGTTTCACCCAAAATACGTGAAAAAATTGATAGGTCCCCATACTCGTTTACGAGAAAGCGACGATTTATTTCTCTCGCGGGCTAAGTTGCATAGAAAAAAGCCGCCATTTTGTTTATGTGCTCGCGCTGATTACGCGTAAAATTCTGCGCAGTAAGGATGGGCAATGCAATACAGGGCAATGACCTTAAATGCCTGAGTGTGAAATCACGTGATCACAATGGTTGAGTTCCATAGTTTTTCTTTTGTCAAACTTTTGCTCGCAGACTGTTTGCAAGAAAATTAAATTGCCAAAATAAACACATTTAGTAAACTTAAGTCAACTCTGTAACCTGCATGAACATTTTTCATATTTTTGTGTAAATTATGCAACACAAAAATTGCCATGTTTGAATGCTCATCTCACTCTGAAGTATGTTCATTTCATCCACATATCATTGTAAGGGACTGTGCAACAAAAGTCACGAAATTATTTATTTGCCGCAAATGTGGCTTCTAAATGACTCAAGTAATGTTCGTAACTCTCTTGTTAGTGAGCGCACCACCTCCTGTATAGTAGTTGTCCATTATACCCCTCCCTCTGGTTTGGGTGGCTTTGGTTTTGCACCTCGCCCCCTCTCCTTCCCGCTAATTATTTCACAGATCCTGACATTTGTTCCGTCTACCTGTACATGTATAGACAATGTGAATAATATCATATCACCTGGAAGCGTCTAAATTCTCCTTATCTTTCAAGACAGAAGCATATCACCTAGTCTAGGTGATATGCTTCTAGCATTTATGAGGCATTGCCCTTTGTGCCATTTCAATCAAATTTTAAGACGTAGAGTCTTCTGTTATACTATAAATGAATGTTTATTGCAAAAAAGAAGTTATCATTCGGTTGTGAACTAAGATAAAGGAAGGATATATTTCATAACTTGGAGAGTTATTTACATTTTAATAATTTCTGACAGCTACACAACGAACCTAAGGCAGAGCGAACGTCAACGATCGATTGACTATTCGCTTATGGAAATCGAGGGTGAGTAAAAAGGACTATCTTAGCACAAAACTATCAAAAAAGGCTTCTTTCGTCTGTTTCGAAATTGCAAGAATTTTTACACGTATGTGAGGTCCTCTGTGAGCGTTACTGAAAATTTGTAGGACTGATGCTTTCTTTAAGAAAATGGCTTCAATAACCTAAACAACTCCTCAGGTTTGTTTAGATCATCGTTCAAATGTGTGATTAAGTGAGCATCGAGAAATTTGGATTTATGCTGGCATGTTGACTTATGACCCTGATGACGCTACAACTACTGAAAATGAGATACAGTACAATACTTGTTTGGGATGTTTCATTTCAATTGACATAGAGTTTCTGGTATTATTAAAACCGTTTCCTTATTATTGTTTTTAGTCGTTTCAATTTGGAGAATTTCGCTACGGACGTTGACTAAAGGAGTTTTCCTGTTGAAGTGTCCAAACGTCTGTGTGAATTGATGAAAACATTCAAATTTATAATTTGAATATGAGGTTTTAGATTTGGATATTTTATATATATATATTCGAATTCGAAACACAACGCCGCCTTCCCTTACTGATACGGTTAAAAATACTCCCCCCCCCCCCCCCCCACCTCTTCTTTATCGAGCCCCCACCCCTCCCCTGGTTTATTTAAGAGAACTGAAAATATATTTACACTCAGCAGCTATATTTTACATATCCTTGCTGACGCTTTATCGTGAACGATATCCCCCGAAATAAAAAAAAAAATTAGCAGTCTCAGACGTTTGACTGCGCTCAATTTTACGGTAATTTTCTCCCATTATTGACCCTAAGGCCACTTGTATTTTTAAAGCAAACTCTATAAGTGCAGATAAAACACTTAAAGAGATAATTTTCATTCTTTCTTTTAGACCTTTTTGTTGCTACTGGATCGCTAAAGAACATTTAAGTACCAAAATTGATCGATCAGATTTGTCATGAAAGTAGTTTAAAAACTTGTTAAAAAGCTTCTGTTGATTTAACAATTCGTTTCGAACGCTTAAAATTTATATTTTTGAAAGCTTCAATGTATTTGAAGATTTAAAACTCGCCACACACCAGTTTTGCCTAGGTAGATATGACCTTCAAAGTTGTATGTAAAATGGGGTTCATCTAGATTTTAAAAATCTTTAAAGACTTAAGCTGGATATGCATTTTCGAATTTGCAAAATATGTCATTTAAGTTTCTTGGCAAAAAGAAAATACGAGTCGTCTTGAAAGGAAAAAATGAATTAAAATAGGTATTGACAACAGGTCAACCATCAAATTCTTACAAATTAAAGGGAATATGATTCCGGTACGAAAGAGTTAATATCCGCTTTAAGACAACAGATGAAGCGAAAATCAAAACAATTAGTTAATTTCAGAACCATTGTATACTTCCTTTTATTCAGATTAATTATTCGTTTCCTTGCCAAAGTTTTTAATTAGTTCAATCAAACGAAAACATCGTGGTTTTATGCTTTTCAGTTTTCGTCATCGCCTTTGTTGTAGACAAAACAAATTCTACAAGAAAGTGGGTTTTTTTTTGACAAATACCTATGTTGATTAAAATAGCTCGTTGTGAACATTTTGAATATATCAGTTCTTACTTACTGTAGCCTTTCGCTGTTAAAATAAAAGATACCAAAGCCACTTAATTCCTTCAACGTATGCCATTTGCAATATTTTAAGCTTTTACTCGTTATTTATTACCATTTATGTTATAATCAATGAACAGAATACAGAAGTAAGTTTTTATCAATAAAAGTGTTACAGAATATTCAGTTTGAGGTTTGCATTTTTACGTACTTCAGTGCTTTTTACAGTTATTGTGACTAGTTGCGGCTAGTGATGTCAGTTCTTGTTTCATGTGCACCATTTTGAGACAAGTGTACTGTACCTGTTTAAATTATTTTCTGGCGAGTGAAACTTTGTTCGCGTTACGTAGTTTCCTCTTCAATGAACACCATGAGACTTTCGCGCAGTTATCCTCTCTCTCAATTAAAGCATCTTCGTTTCGTTTGCACCACAAACCTGGAGGGCAATCATCTGACACCCCAACGTTGGCCACTTCTCTTTTTAAAGCACACCAAAGACCTGTGGGGCAGTCTAGTCTTTTGGCGCTTTTCTTTTCCTTGAAGATATCATTCTGCACACTGCGTTTGCACCATAGGCCAGGAGGACACTGCCGTAAGGTCTCTGAATTCTGGTAGCCACTCCTTCTTTTAAAAGAACACCATAGTCCAGTTGGACATCGTTCTGCAATGTTATTTCGCTCAGTGTTGTCGTCATCGCTTACGATGGTATTTTTCTTACACCATAATCCTGGTGGACAATGTTGTAATGTATCTGAGTTCTCAAATCCCACCTCTCTCTTGGAACTGCACCACAAACCGGTTGGACATTGTTCAAATTTAGCGATGTCTGTTTCTCGAGGAATGCTACGGTCGTCGTCGCGTTTGTTGTTATCTCTTTTGCACCACAGACCGGGTGGACATTGGCTAAGGGTTTCCAAATTCTCGTAGCCTTCTTCTCTTTTAACGGAACACCATAAACCTGTCGGGCACCGATATTCTTCTCTGTTCTTATTCACTCGTTTTGTAAAGGAGCCTCCGTTCGTCTGGATTCCACTTCGCTTACACCACAGACCGGGAGGACAATCTTCCAAGGAGTCGGAACTTTCAAAATCTACTTTTCGTTTCGGGGAGCACCATAACCCAACTGGACAGTGTTTCTTGCCTTCATCCATTTTGTTTTCATGCAGTAACTTAGCGGATGAGTCATCGTTTTTTAGTTCGCCGTTTGCGCAGTTAAAACCTGTCTGACAGGCTCTCTTCACTCTTCTTGGCCTTCCATTCTTCACACATTTTAAACCAGCAGGGCACTGATAAGCGATTGTTCTGGTTGTCAGCTCGGCTCTTTTTCTCTCACATCTGGGATTCTCAGCAGGACACGGAGACTTTCGAGCCAAGTCCTCAAGAATTCGCTTAAAACCACTAAACGGTGTCGCTGGGAAGATATTCGTTTTAAATCTGTCTTTCTTAACTTTCTTTCCACGGTTTTCGCAGTTCATGCTTCCAGAGCATGGCTTTGAATAATCTATTCGTTCATTCGGCTCACCATTACACGCATTAGTATCCTTACACTTCCAAGGCAGTTGAATCTTTTTTGACGATTCTTCAGAATGGCGCAGATTGCGAAAGAGTTCCTCCGAAACTCCGGTCAATCGCGTCAGGGAATCTCTTTGGATATTATTTCCCGCGTTTTCTATCACCCGTGCCTCGTTAATTTGACAAGCGAATAGAAATAACAGAGAAATTCTAGTGATAAGCACTGACATCGTGCCGTACAATGCTTTAACCCCTATGGAACTGTGTCTTTTCGGATGGATGTCAAACGAAGCCTTTCAATGGATGAACCGACGCGTTCTCTTGGTAACGTTTCGGGGACGGTACTAACGGTTAGAGGTCTAAAATGTCTTCTTTTATACTTAAAGCATTCCGGAAAACACCAAACTGTTTACCTTTTTCCGCACCTGTTCCGTGATTTTGGCACGTTGCCTATTGCCCACGGGTGGTGCAGTTTTGATGGAATCAACCCGTAATCGGCTTTCCTTTGAAATAAAAACAAATATAGCTAATCTTGAATTCAGCTCTTAGTCTTTGCAATTTTTAGAAAAACCGCAAATGATTGAGGTTAAGATTGTCACCGCTTAATAAGATAACAAAGAACAATAACAGCTTCAGTTTATTTTTCTATACAGTGAATTTGTACTCCTCGTTAAAACCACGTGCGTTCAGAGAACCTTATTGGGTGGTAACTCGTTGAAGGTCTTGAAAGTTCTTCTTGTGTTCAAAGCGTTCAGTTGTCAAATTTTGTTTGGTTTCAGAATTTTGGAGTTTGAATGAGTTATTCTTTTCAATCATGTACAAATTTATGTTAGATTCAAAAACGTAAAACTGATTACATTGCGCTACAGTGTTTATTTATTTTATCCGAGAAACATCGTGCAGTTTTCAAGGAATTTGAAACTGAAGTAACAACTTTGATAGCATATTCCCATTCTATTTGATTAACTAGTTTAGTCAGTTTTGCATGCTGACAAAATCACACAGTTTAACTCGAAAATTCTCGCCTTATCTCTATGTTCAATCGCACTTATTTTAGCACAACCATTAATAAGGTCGCTCTAATTATTTCTAGCTAATAGATTATATTCTTGACGTACATACATGTAGGAACTAATAACGTTCGCTTATTTGAACTTTACTTAATTAAACTTTAAAACTGAGTTCTCTTGAGTTGATGCGATGAGGAAAAGGAAACATTAACTAGATAAGTCTCTTTGATTAATCGCTCAATGTGGATATGAAGGATGTTAATGTATCTCTTTCATATGGACTTACTCAGAGACAGAAGACTGAGGAAGGAAGGAAGGAAGCAACGGTGGAACTCCTTTCGGAAGATCGCTCTTGAGATAGTTTATATTTATAAGTTGAAATCAATTTTCTTTGTAGAATTTGAAACGCTTTAGCAGGTGCAGAAAATTGTTGTATTCAACTCGACACAAAGGCATAGACTTCCCTTCCTATAGAGCGTAATTAAGGGTTTTAATTAGTCCGAGAAATCGTAACGGCAAATCAACTTTCTCATGCCACATCGTTTTGATTTGGGTTCGTTTTATGATAATCAGATAAAAAAGACGATGACGATCATTTTGGGCCTAAATCAGGAAACTTTTGAGTTTTTTAGTTTGAGCCAGATAATTTCTCTTGCAGCGAGTTTGAGGAAGCAGCTGTTTTTGTGCGTTAGAAGGGAAACTAATAATGACCCGCTTTGTTTTTGTCACCTCCAGTGAATTTTTTTAGGATCGGCGTAGGAGGAGGGATTATGGGCTTGTTAAGCTTTGAATTCAAATTTACAACTGAGGCGCCAGAAAGATTAAATAACTAGTAATTAGGCTGTTTCCGAAAAAAACATTGTTACAGCATTCTGCCTTGTTAACGGAAGTGTTGATTCAGTTTGTACACTTTTTGTAACCGGGTGTACTACGGTTTCTCCTTTGCTTTCTCAAATCTTTTTCCACTCTCTTTCCCTTCTGGAAGCCTATCTAAGTGGATCGTTTTATGTGCATGGCGCCATAAGCGCAAAACCAATCGTTTAAAAACGAACAACTGTGCCAAATTTACAATACATCAGAGACCCTCATGCGCGAAATTATGAAGAAAACGTTGAAAATGTGTATTTATATTAAAATTTTGTTTCATTATCATTATTATTTCTTTTAACAACGCTAAAAGCAATTGGAGGCGCCAGCTTAACACAGTCGATTCCAAGCATTTTTTTTCTTCTTTGACCATCGTAGCTTTACTAGAAATAACACGCAAACTGCGATAATAAACATTACCAACAAACGCATTGTTGGCATAATTTTTTCCAACAATGTGTTTGTTCGTAATGTTAATCACCGCAGTTTGCGTTGCATAGCTATATTCACATTTTAAAGAGGAATTCCTCGCTGAAGTAATGAAGTTAGAAAATTATAGTTTCATGCGAAGTTTCCGCGACAAGTTTTTCAACTTTACAGAGCAACTCTGCCTTCCACTATTCTCATGTAAAGACTTCGACGTTTCTCTCGAAACTTCAATAAAGAGTAAAATGTTACCTGATTTACGCCTCATTAGAATTAACTTTTTGTTTCATAATCTGGATGAACAGAAGATTTTAGTTTATTTCAAAGAGAAGTCGTAATATTGGTTGTGAAACAGCTGTTTCTCAAGTTTCTTTCAACGAGATACGTTGACATCTTTCAAGAAAAACAAATATCCCTGAATTGCAGACAGGAAGACGAACAAACGTAGACCTTAAAATTTCAGTTAAGATAATTCGACTTATTTTGTTTTCCACTTAATTGTAGCGTAAAACAGCTGTTCGTTGAAAAGATTTGGCGATTGACAACTCTGAAGAAAGATCCACAGAAGTTATCACGATAAACTAGAAACCACCCCAATGGACCAAAAGTTCAATTTCCGTTTGAAATGAGAAAAATTTGACTTGTGCCGGTCTAGTGCAAGTTCGGAAGTCAGAGATCGATGAATTAGGCAGGATGTCGTCGCTCTCGATACCAAATTTTAAAATCTCGACGAGCAAACAAAAAATCTCGTTACGGCTTGATGCCCGGCATAAAGGATGTCAGCTTTAAAGGGAAGATGTCAAACAAAATAGCCATGGGCCTCCTTTTGTTAACAAACTATTAACATGCAACAAGTATATTTCACCGCGGTTTTATTTTTACTTGAAGCCTACCCAGGAAGGGTCTGGATGTTTATCGCGCAGATCCCAGATAAAGAGTTGCTCTCAAGGAAAATCAGACAAAACACGTTGCTAATGTACTAAGAAACAGCTGTTCAGATGTAAAAAACCAAGATTTCTTCGCTTCATCAATATTCGTTAAAAACTTCGAAGAACTCAATTTCTCATTACTGAGTTCGAGGGCTGTCGAACGTATAAGGGTGCGAAACGGAATTTCTCTTTGAGGAAGTGAGAAAATTTGTAAGTGGTCCAAATTACAGAGACCGTGATAAAATAGAACGGAAGTCTTATTAACTTTTCAAGTTTAATAGAACGCTGTAAATGGCGTATCCTAATCATGAATGATCGTGCTAATAAGAAATGCATTTATGTTACATTTTAAACACAACCACGAGCCATTAGTCCCCATGATATGTGCCGTTTAATAATATTACTCGCGGGATTTATCACGCAATAGCAAATACCTAAAATACACCCAGATTAACGTTTTCTTACCTTCCTTGTTGTGCTTATCTTAATTGCTGGGCCGAAATGTCAAGGGTGAGATATTTTCAATCCACAAATTTGCATGACAACCAATACAGAACGTTTTCATATGACGTCACGGCAGCCATTTTGGTGTTCCAAAACAAAGAAACGGCGGCTATATTGGTGTACCAAGCCATTCCTCCGAGAGTTAACCTCCATTTTTATGCAAAAATCGTCTTTTCTTTTTGCAAACCAATGCGACCGCTGGTTACGTGAGTGAAAACGCTCAACAGTTTAGAAACAGCAATGCTTCTTTTAGTCTGCATGCAGCCGTCTCCTATTCCCACACGCTGAAAAGGCCGACGACCTTCCTTTTTAGGGGCTCAGAAATCCTATTTCCCACGATTCTCTGGGGACGGTTTCAAAAACCAAAACTTGGAAAAACGTTTAGTATTTAGTAACTTCTGTTGTTTATATTTTGTTGTATATGTTTTTTATATTTTTTATATGTTAACGCTTTAAACACCACGATTTGCCAATTTGTTGATTTTGTCTCACTCGTGCACGATAAAATTAAATTAGAGAAATACATTGCAGTCACATCTAATAGGGAGAAAGAATTTAAAAACAAATGGAACAACAAATGTCTGTGTAGTATAGTGGCTTTTTTTTCTTCTTCAAGGCCTACTCGTTTCTTCTTTTTGTTGCTGTTTGTAGGAAATAAACACCTCGTATATTGTATAAAGTATTGTAAGTAGCACAACCGTTTTTGTATTTGGTGTAACCTGTGAACAGGCTCTCCAAGGTCGATGATGGGGCGAACAGAAAGCGGCAAGAGAAAGGTGGGGGTGGGGGAAGGGGAAAAGGCGGGGAGAGAGGGAGAGGGGGATTTTAATTCTCCCTCAGGCCCTTCTCGGCTCGCTTTGTTCGCCGATATCTTTGGGAGCCTGCTCGCAGGCTAATTTGGTGTAATGTAGTTAAGTATATAATAATGTAATTAACGTAATAATTTATACATTGTAATAACTTAGTTTGTAAGTAGTTAAGCATAAGTAAGGTACAATCATGTAGTGTACAAAAAGTATTAACTATAAAGGTTTAATACACAAAAAAAAATACTTCTGTTGTTTAAATGTCAACCTTTGGACTAGCAGGCTTAATAGGAGAGACTAATTAGCAGTGTTTTCCAGTGTTTGCAAGTAAAGGGAAGACGTCTCTCCTTCAGACAGGCAAATTTCATTTGGAAGTCCAAAACCCAAATGATACTTTTGCGGAACTCTCAGAGAAATACTCCAAGGGGTTCATCCAAAGGCCAAGTCTTTGTGTTGCGATTGGTGGTTTTTGTTCTATTTTGTTTTTTTTTTTTGTTTTTTTTTTTTGTATTGTCGTAGTGATGACTGGGTTTTGAACGTCCGAATTGACCTGAATAGCGTTTTTAATATTCGCAAAGCTTTCTGGCATATTCTATTCATCAGTGATATCATAAACTGTGCTGCAACGTAATATCATAAACTGAGCTGCAACGTAATGACAAAAACTCTGTCAAACCAGCAACAGGCAACGTCGATAAAATCACAGCAATATTCTCAACAGCAACGCTTAAAAAACGTCTGGAAAAAGGTATGCGATCTTCCATGTGACAGAAGCCTCGATTCCATGTGACAAACTATTGTGATTGAGACATTTTTCCCATCCTAGTCGTTCTTGGTGGAAGATGAAAATTTTCAACTTCCGGTTTTGAGGGTCTCTGTTATAAACGAGGCGCGCACGCGTGGTAAGCAATCCGCTGGTCACCGTCAAGAAAAGTGTTACGGGCCTCTCTTAGGCCCGCAATTATTCAAAGTTATTCTCCCTTGGGGAGGGCGACAAGCAAGACTGTCGCTACAATTTCACACTCGTCGGGGTACCCAGTGTAAAATTCGCTCATTACCAAGCGTTCAAAATTCATCTTCGCTGTATTAATCTGTTTAAAAAACAGTTCTAGTAAAATATACAAAAGCAATGTTCAATTCTTCATACAACCATATATAGACATAAGCAAAGCTTTCGAGGTTCAACTACATTGACAAGCAGGCATTTACCTACGTTTTTGTTTTGCAAACTGGACGGCAGGAAATGAACAAAGATTAACGTACGTGCAGCGGCAATGTACTCTCGTTCTCACGTTAAACATTTTTTTTTTGATTGGGGGTGGTACATAGAGAGAAACTGTTTAATCAGAAAACAGCTCTGCGTATTTTTATGTTTTTATGGAGGGATCGAACGTTGCCTTTGTATATTTTGCTAGAACTCTTATTAAAACAAATCGATTCAGCGAGGATGAATTTTGAACGCTTAGGTTTATTTTTAATGAGCGAATTTTACCAGCACAACCTATAAAAGCCTACATGAATCTATGGTTGGATTTTTGTTAAGTGTATACTGCAAAGATAACTCTTGAACGTTGTGAAGTGTCTTAAACAGTTCACTTGTATTTCTTAAGTACAAAATTACACTCGCCTTTGTGTAACCCAATACTCTGCGACACAGAGATTCCAAAGAGGCAATCAGACATATGACATCGCAATTTCAAAGTGTTTAATTCCATTTAAATATCCACATTTCCATTAGTTGAATCGTTTTCAAATATAACAGCATGTTATTTATTCGATTTAATCCTTCTTATTACAATTTTTTATCGGAAAGCGTTATTTATTCTAATTCATCTGAGTCGTCAATCCTTTAGTAGCTTTGTTACTTGATGCGGAGATTGTTCGTTTTTTTCCACACCACAAACCTGGCGGACACCGTTTTTCAAAAGCTTCCGGTGACAAACTCTCGTCCTTTTCGTCTGCCCCAATCGCGTTTTCTTCGGTAATGGCTCTCTTCTTTCCGCACCACAAGCCAGGTGGACAACGCTTTTCAAAGACATCCATAAGTTGGCCTTGCTTTCTATCTCCTTCAGGCTTAGTCGTCTTACTGGATAATTCTTCGGGGAAGACACCCATTAGCGAGTCGTCATTTTCCTCTGAAGCCTCTGGGATTTCTCGTTTTTTTCCACACCATAATCCAGGTGGACAGCGCTTCTCAAAGGTCTTCATTAACGAATGGTCAGGCTTGTCTTCAATCTGTGCAGCATTCATAGATTTTTGATCGGAAAAGTCACGTTTTTTTCCACACCACAGTCCAGGTGGACAGCGCTTCTCAAACTGGTCAGCCATTTTATTTGCTTCTTGTACTTTAGTTGCTTTGTTTCCATCGTGAGTATCTACTTGTCTTTTCTTTCCGCACCACAGACCTGGAGGGCATCGCTTTTCAAACGTTTCCAACATTTTTTCCTCGGGTACGTCGCGCTTCTTTCCACACCACAGACCTGGGGGGCAACGCTTCTCAAAGGTATCCATTACCGATTCCTGGTTGTCATCGGCTGCGGTCGATATTTCGTTGGGCAGGTTTCGCTTCTTCCCGCACCAAAGACCAGGAGGGCAGCGCTTCTCGAATGTACTGGCCAAGTTATCCTTGTTATCCTCGATTTGTGTATTTGTCTTTCCTGCTGATTTACCTCTAGAAAAGCTTCGCTTCTTACCACACCACAAGCCTGGGGGACAACGTTTCTCGTAATCATTTACTTCGGGATCATCATCGTCAGATAGCATCGCTTCTTCCTCGGAAACTCCACGTTTCTTTCCACACCATAGCCCAGGTGGACATCGTTTCTCGAACGTTTCTACAAAGTCCGAAGACGGCTCACTTAAATCAGCTTTCAAGGTGGAAACGCACGGAACATAAAGTATAAGAAGCAGCAGACCAGCGAAAATTGTCATCTTTTCCTGAAAAGTTAACGAAACGAATTTGTCAATGTTAAAGGAGGAGAACCAAAACTTCAGATCTTTTATTAAATATGATAAGTTGTTCACATGTTAGTCATGTTAGCTTATCGATTTGTGATGTTAATATGAATGTAGGATATCTGTTATGTACGGATGACGGATAGCAATAACTTTGAATAATAACGCTTGATAGTTGTCCCGCAGAAATTTGATGTTCTTAAAACAAATATTAGCCAGAGAAGCGAAGCTCCGAGGGTTGATGTACTTGTTTTAGGGTCAATCTCAATACAGTTTTGTTCTGAACCATACCTAAAAGTTTCAGTTGGCCGTTTAGCAGACTTTGATTGAACTTTGATAGAGGGTCTGAATGGGGGTACCTCGATAACACTAAAAACTTAATTTTTAGGCTCTGTAACATGAAACAGTAAAATTTTAGGCATTTTAACACTAACAGTAAAAAATTCACTGAAACAGTAAATTTTATCCAGAAAGAAACAAAAACGGCTTGACAAAAGCCAACATTGTTTTTTTAGTATATTAAGACGTTTTCCGCCATTTTCCGACGACTCCCGATCATTTCGGAAGATTTCCGAAGACTAATGATGATCACCGGGGACTACCGAAGGCTCCCGAAGGTATCCGAACAATATTGAACATTTCCGGGGAGAACTCCGAAATTTTTTCACTATCTTTTCGTCGTTATATTCTGAAAAAGATATATTTCGACAGCGTAAAGATACAATTTTTTTAGTTAAAGAAATTCTTGCAGCTGGTGGCATACATGTATTTTGCTCGATTCCTTCTTGATTTTAAGTCACTGAATCGTCTTTTGCATCTCTGTGGAATGCCACTTTCGTACAAGAGGGTTTAATGGTTTAATCAGACACCAGATCCGCCTCAAATCCAGCTTCCACACTCTTACAAAAATTCAGGTCGGCCGTCCTATCATGTCGGGCTGTGAAATGGCCCAACAGAACGCATATCATCCTTTGTAGACAAACTACTTCAGCCTATAGCGCAAATAGAGACTCGTATCTGAAAGATACGACAGATTTCATTACCTTAGTTGAAAACACTAAGGTTCCAAGTAACGCAGTCCTAGTCTCCATGGATGTCACTAGCCTTTACACAAACATCCCACAGGAGGAAGGAATTACTTTAGTATGTCAGACAAGCATACGAAACCTTTCATGACAAAAACCCTCCTATAGCTACACATTATCTTAGAAAAATGCTGAGCCTAATCCTAATAGAAAATTCCTTCCATTTTAATGGCAAAATCTAAAAAAAAAAAGCCAAATAGCCTTTGCCAATATTTTTATGGCAAAAATAGAAAAGGATATCTTGAGGCAAAGCACTAAGTAACAACTAGTGTGGGAAAGGTTTATTAACGATATCTTCTGTTTGTGGGACACAAACAAATAATACATTCAGCTTTCCATTGAGAAATCAAATTCTTATCACCCTACAATCAAGTTCACCGATGAAGTCTCCGAAAATGAAACAACATTCTTGGACACAACAGTCTATAACGGAGAGCGATTCGCGAATGAAAGCATTCTTAATGTGCGTTCACATTTCAAACCAACTGAAACCTTTCAGTGCACTCACTTCAACAGCTGTCACCCACCAGGCGTTAAAAAAGGCTATTTCAAAGGAGAAGCTCTCTTCTAAGAACAAACTCTTCAAGAGTTACTTTTACAGACAGCATTAAAACCTTCAAAACATGCCTTATTTCTACGGGTTATCCTAAGAAATTGGTAGAAAAGATCCTCTCAGAAGGTAACTATGCAGACAGAAAAACAGCTTTAACACAGAAACAGAACGCACAAAAAGCTTCTACCCTTTGTGACGCAATATTAACCATCATTACAATGTTTGGAAAGCATACTAATGGACAAATGACATTTAATACAAGAACAACAATTAATCAGAGAGATATTCAAGGAGCCTCCCTTGATTTCGTATAGAAAAGGAAAATCGCTTAAAGACATGCTTGTAAAAGCAAAACTTTAAAGGCTGTGGAACAATACAATGGACACACAGCAGGAGTTGCGTAGCTCTGTCAATCTCCATTTTAGTCATGATTTTTGAAAAGCAGGTAAAAATTTACAATTTATTTATTTATTTTATTTATTTAACATTTCTTTATACACGGTCAAAAATCATCAGGTAATATACTATTGTTATAATATACAATGTTATAAGACGGAAAAAAACACTCCAAACACTTAACAGTATTTTTTTATAAAAATGGCCATTATAACAGCAAACACTAAAAAATGTGGGAAAATAACACTTAACACTAAACCCCATTCATACCCTCTTGATATAATACTTTTTTAAGGAAATCGATAATCGGTAGTCTGCTAAACGGCCAGTTTTTGGCGCAAATTTCCTTTCAACCATGAACAAAAATTTCAGCTGTGCTGCACTTTGAAACCCCTTCCGAAAGATATGTTTTTGGATTTGATCCGTCTATTATTTTTCAAGAAACGACGTTTGTGGCAGTTGAACTGAAACATCGCACATCGAATTAAAACTCAGTCAAGCAGAAAAACGAGACAATCTATTATGGATTCCGCTGATTGGCCAAAACTGTGACAGCTCAGACAACCGGAAGCGGCTTGGGATTTCAAGGCATTCAAAAGTGTGTGTAGGAAACCTAATTTTAACCAGCTGAAGTTTGAATTTACGGGAATTCAAGTTTTCTGGTTTCTCGGTCCCATCAATACTTCAACAGATAGAATAACGAGTAACAACAAAATAGAACATCTTTCGTTTGTTTCGTCCATCCTATTTTCCTTGGGGGGCACTATGGGCTGATATTGTGTTGTCTCCACGGAGGAACACTTTGGGAAGTATAAAGGTGTTAGTTGACGAGGCCAAAGGCCGAATCATGCAGCTATCTCGTCACTGAAGTCGAGAGATCAAGCAAGATTTCTCTAAGTTATAATTAAGCGGTTTTCTGAAGCCTTCTTTTTAATAAATCGCGATTATTTTAAATATGCCACGGCGAAATTTTTTGTAATGGCCTCAAACTGGCAAACTGTTTAAGTTCACTCACAGCAAGTTACATGGTAATCCTTACCGTAGATTTTACATAATAGTGACTTCTTAATTTTGCGCTTAAAACTGCTCTATTGTTGAGGGTTGCTATTTTCCTGTCCGTCTCAACTACTTCATAAATGTGATAGTTATCTTGACCAAATACCAGCCCTTTTTAAGGCTGATTATCTAAAAACTTGAGTGAAAAAGTTTAAAAGATGGTAAATTTACATCAAATGTTAACAATCAATAAAGGTGGACGATTGTACACCGAATTATTTAGAAAATCAACAAGTGATATAATTTCAACTTGCAAAAAATTCTCGATTTGTTCTGCGTTATTTTCTACTGCTTCAGATCGTGGGAAATTTGAAATTTAAACAACGTTCATCCAACAACAAAGAATAATTAAATAGGACATACAGGCTTGCAAAGCGGCGACAACTTAGAAGAAAGCAAAAGTGCCTGACTTTGCGTCCGAATTTCTTCAAACCGTACGAACGAAACACGCTAAAACTTGGCTTGGAAATTTTTTGCAATCAAGAGAAAATATAATAAACTGCCAGTTACGTTTACATTTCACATCATATGTTGTCTTTGTGATGTTCTTAACTATTCAAAAGCATTTAACCGCATTTTAAGCGATTTTTTTTATTTTTGTTTACTCTTAGCTAAAATATTGCAAGGAAGAACACTCGCAACGCGCGTAACACTCAAATGTCCAACAAAAGGAGGCCAAAAATTGCTTTTAATCGGGTCCACTCACTTCAAAAGCTTCACCTGGGGTAGTTTGGAGACCTTACTTTCAAAGCAGCAAACATGCATGCCTTTTTCAGTGTTGTAAGAATGAATATAAACATGATTTGCAAACAGCTACAGCTAGTTATCGTTCCAAGAACTGTTTTAGCTCTGGAATGTAGAGCATTCGGTGATGCGCGGCTGAAAAAACCCCGAAGGCTCTGGGGTCGAGAATGCATGTATGCAGTCGTGATGTTTCTATATACTGTATGGGTCCGCTCAAGATTTCTTTTTTCCATATTCTTAGAGCACTGAAATAAGCATGCGGGTTAAAACACTGCTGCTTTAAAAGCTGAAGGTCTCCAAACTATCCCCAGGCGAAGTTTTGGAGTGAGTGGAACTGATTAAGAGCAATGTTTGATTACCTTTCGTCGGACATTCCAGTGTTACTCGCGTTGTGAGTGTTCTCCCTTGCAATATTTTAAGTAAGAGTAAACAAAAATAAAAAAAAATCGTTTAAAATGCGGATTAAACGCTTAAGAACAGTAAAGAAAAATCACGTAGACACCATATGTGAAATGTAAACGTTACTGGCTTTTTATTATACTTTCTCTCGATCTCAATTTTACCTATAATGTTTTATACAAATCCTTATAATTTTGCCGCCGCCATTTTGACCGAGTTGTCTTAACTTGAGCCTGGGGACCATGTAGTGACATCAACCTTAACCCGAAGGGATCGGCATTTGGTCAAAACATCACATTCGTGCGGTAGTTGAAACGGACAGAACAATTAAACCTGACACTTTTAAGACCAAAACTAAAGGGGCTTTGTCACGGTTTTTAACAGATTTCTGAACAGCCAAAATATATATTTGTGTCGTAGAAAACCTAAACATAATGGTCCATTTTTATTAACAATAGCTATTTTAGAGCGCTGAAACTGTTAACAAGCCTTTTTGGCTGTGGATGGCTGGGATGGAAATTGATTACAATTTGAAAAATTGAGGCTAAACTTTTCAAGTCTTTCCTGCCCGTCTTAAAAAAAATCGATATTAATAGCCGTGGTTTTATTTCTCTCTGCGAATTTATGTTATATCTTCCTTTAGATGTTCAAAGATAATGCTTTTCGTGGATTAAGTTGCCTAAGTCGCTATTTTGAAAAGTATCCTGTAACTTGTTGTGAGTGAACTTTAACAGTTTGCCAGCTTGTTTGAGATCATTACAAAAAATTTCACCGTGGCACATAATAGATAATCGCGTTTTATTGAAAAAAAGGTTTCAAAAAACCGCTTATAACTTTCACAAATCTCGCTTGATCGTCACAATATTTATGATTTTAGGATTCTTCTGCTGTCTCTGTCAGGCTCTTAAAATTCTAAGAAATCGATTAATGTATCCTTTTCAAAAATGCGTTTTAATAATGGACCTGTGAGACTAACAAATACCCGCGGGCCATCTTTTATGGGAGACATGGATCAAGAATTAGTAATGAGCTCAAAGGATCGTAGTTTTAAAATTGACATTTAGGCCTGGCAAAATGATAAATGTGTTGTACCCTCACCATAGCAACAATAAACTATTTGCTTTAGTATAGGAAACACTAAAGCTGTCACAATTCGGCTTATCGCTTCAAATGTAAATTACAAAAATTAGGTTTAGCTCCTACTGGGACTATGAAAAAAAAAACCGATTTGAATTTAAAACTTAAGGTACGTCAAAGAGGGAAAGTCCTATTGTGTTCAACATTTATTTTAATCTAAATCAACTTGTCGAGTAAAAAGAACTGCATTGTTATTTATTTAAAATATAGTTTGTGATGTTTAAACATAGCGCAGCTTTAGCAGAAGGACTTCTGCTTAGCTTCGACGTACACTGCGCGAAGCTTTTATAGTAACTATCAAGTTATCCGTGTTGGTATCCCTCGCCAATAACAGACAGATTGGCGCCCTTTACCCTTTTCGTTCTGAGCCGTGCGCTTTTACAAATTTTAGTTTCTTATTGATAAAAACATGGATTCAATACATGCTGATCAATAAAATATAATATGGATGGAGTGGTGAAAGCTATATAAATCAACCACTTTATCGGTGATGTTAATGATAATTTTCGACGGAAGCTCAGTAATCTCTCGGCATAATAGTCGGGAAAAAGACAAAAATTCTATTTGCAAGCATATGCATATGTATACTGCACGTATTATACTTAGTTTTTTGGAGTTTGTCCTCCCCATAACAATGAAATAGCCTAAGGATCAGCTGCCAAGTTTATGGCTTGTTTTGACCCAAATCATCTTCCTTGAGAGGAAAGGCATATGAAAATACTTACTCGTATAATTTAGTTATGGATGACAAATTGGCTGGAGGATAACCAACAAGGATCTTTTTAAAGCCGCCATAAGAATGGGCGACGGTACAGCTGCACAGCCGATGGAAAAGCGGGAAAAAAGCGGAAAACCCACCGTCAAAAAATATAAACATAAAAGGTGCTGTTATTAAAAATTCCTAACAACACTAAGTGTATGCTTATCGGCAGTGATCGCAGACCGTGCGATACCCCAAACTATATCTGTGTCAGTATCCGATCATGACGTTAAGGAGGCCCTGCCAGGGGGGTGTCCCAGGTCGCTTGTCGGAATTTTAAAATGTCTCGTGTCGGCGTTTTGTCAAGGCTACACAACGCTGTCGGAAATTTAGCGATATACATTAGGTTTTGTCAGTCGTTTGTCGCTATTTCGTTTGAGCGCTGTCGCTACTTTTTGGTCCATGTCGCTCGTCGGAATTTACCCTGGCAGGGCCTCGTTAAGGGCAATCTTATACATCTAATAGTATGGTCCTTCTAGCAAAGAGAGATTTTCACAACTACACTACTCAAAAACAGAGATAACCTGAGACTTCCCCGTGTGAAAAGGAATTGTTTAAAGCAACGGAAAAATTACCAAACCTTCAAAGACTGCAGCCATTTAGATTCTGACAATAGAAACTCAAGCAGCATTGCGGTTTTTAAACGCAAATTTTTAAATCAATTTTGGAACATTTTTATGTGCTTTTTGTCTGTCATTGTCATTTTTTTTGGTGCATTTTATTTTAATCTATTCTCCAGGACCTTTTTTAAAACACTCCGGTGAGAGAGTCTCCTGGTTTCTAAATATTTTTATTATTATCATTTTACCTTAGTTCGAGTCACCACACGGAAACTTTTGTATTTAATAAAGTTTTTCAGAAGAACGCAAATAGAACACAGCACAGCGGCCGAAATGTAGTCCAGACTGTCATTAGCAATGTTCTTTTATGACATTCTCGTCAAAGTAGAGTTCTACTTGATTGACCCAATGCTATTCATTAGATGTTGTATTCATTAAATCAAATCTTGAGAACTCTTAAATTTGAGTTTACAGTATCAGACTTATTAAGGTGTCTCAAAATAGTTTTTTCTTGACCATACCTAACATTTTCAATTGGTCGTTTAGCAGACTTCCCGGACTCGGATCGATAAGAAATTTACAACAGATATTGAAATTAAATTGAAGTTTGATATAATATATTTTTTTAGGAAAATCGATATTTCCATGGCGACGATAAACGTAAAAACACGAAATCAATTATACCTGAATTCTACACGAATCAGATTTGAAGGAAAAAAAACTAGCACCGGTTCGAAACTATGATGAACTGCACATAAAATATACCAAAATAAAAAATTCTGTATGCTTGTCTTCGAATAAATCGCAAACATCAAACTTTTTGCATCATAATGATAAATAAACCGAGATGCAGAGGATGCCTCGATGAAATAACTTTGAAGTAACGTAGAAATGTGTATTTAACCTATTTTTCGTTGCCGGGAAAGTTTTGTTAATTTTGTTTTTCATGCGGCCACTGCCACTTTTTAGTGATTTTTCGAAAATCTCAAAAAACAGCTCCAACGATTTTTTTTAAACGTTCACAGCACGTGCTTCATAATACAAAAAAATAATTCCAAAGTTTTATTAACATTGATTTATTGGAACACGTCCAACTTTATCGATACAGAAGGTGTTTGCACCGGCGAAAAAGTTGCGTTACAGTTTACCGTTTACAAAATTATAGTAATTTATTCAAATCAAATCAATATTTTAATGTAGTTTAGGATACACAATTTTAATATATTTGTAGCTTTTAGTTAAGTTAATATATGTGCCAGTTTTTGTAGTATTCATAATAAGTGAATGGTTTTAATAAGTTAGTTAGGTGTCCACAATTAGTAGAGGGGACTTTTCCTCTCAGCTACTCCTTTTGACACGTTAATAAAGTTATTATTATTATTATTATTATTATTATTATTATTATTATTATTATTGCATTCCTCCGAGAGAAAAGCATTTTTGAAGCAAAAGAAAATAACGGGAAAATTTGCATGAACATAGGTACAATTTTTCGCATTTTTCGCAGCATATTTCGAGGCATCGCGGTTTATCTTTATGATGCAAAAAGCATCCTTTGAAACATATTTGCGATTTTTTTTAATCAAACATTCAGAAATTTTTTATCATTATCTAGAATTTTCTAAGGTGGAAAATTTGCCAAAAGTTTCAAACTTCAATCCAATTCAAATATCTGGTGTAAATGTCACAACGATCCGAGTCCGGAAAGTCTGCTAAAAGGCCAATTGACAATGTTAAGTACAAAAAACTGTATTGAGACACCAAATTATTAAGATGTCGACATGGCAAGAGAAACGAGATACGAAAAATAAATTCTTGGCAATTTTGGCGAAACACTTCCCAGATGAAAATTCTATGGCAAGGTATTTAGCTGTTGTTTTCCTGTTTATTTTAAAGATTTAATTATTATTACTTTTTTAAAAAAAAAAATGCTCTTCAGTTCACTTCTTTAGCAAATCGTAAAGAGTTAAAAATGAAAATGGGTGAGTAGCCAGCTGGGTTAAACATATTGTAAAAATTGAACTGAAAAGGTAAAATTACAGCCCTTCGGCTTCCAGCTTAAAATTTTATCTTAAAAAAATTAAACAGAGAATTAAAAGTGTTTTAATGTAAGTTGGTCAAAGCACTAGCTGTTCCCTTTCTTGGCGATGGTGCTTCACTTTTCAAATTCATTTCAAATCAAATAAGAATAAGGTGAAGGTTGCCTTGCAGTGAAATTGCTGTGAGATCGATCTTTTTCTTACTAAACGAAAATCATTCCATTATTCTTACAGTTAAATTGGTATTAGTTACTATTATAATGCAAAAAGAAAGAACTAATCGGTAGCTGAATTACAGCGTTCGGGTGTTGACCATTTTCTATCTTACTTGCTAAAATAACGTGTTAAAAATATCGCTAAATATTAACTGATAAATAACTGTGTTGGTAAAATTGAAAATAAGATTATCTGCTCTGGATTTCTCACTATCTAACAAGATTTGATAAGTTGATAGGTAGATAAGTTTGACAAGAGTTATAAGTCGCATAAGTCGCAGCCACATTTAAATAAAACCATTCAGAAAATATCAAGCACTGTCCGAATTTTTGCAGAAACAATTCGATTTCGTTGTAATCAATCTACAATTTAATGCGAGTAAAGTACATTGTGTTTTCTTCGATTGTGTGTGACAGAAGCAAAAAAGTACTGGGTTTTAAGATGACAACTGAAGAAATGATGACATTTTCAAACTAAATTCTTAACTGGTTACAAGTTAAGACTGTAAATTTGTTGAAAATTATATTCAGTATGCTACTATCCAGATCTTAAGTGTTGACCTTCATACTTCAATGTGTTAAAACATCCAACAGTTTTGTTTAAAAACGAGATTAAAACTCAATTTCCCAGTTTAACTGTCGTGTGATTTTCTGGAGCCAACTACAGCAATTTTATACAATCTTCTGTAAAATAAAACAACAGAAAACCTTACCATTTGTGGTCGTCAGATTTTGACCCTTCTCTGCTACCGCGCAATATGAAGTGAATATTTGATTTTCACTAGCTTCTTTATACCCTTGAGTATTTCATTCTATTATATAAGTGTCCCCTTCTTTTACAATAGAAAGCTAATGGGGTCAAATCCGAAAGACGCCGGAAACAAAGATTTACGGACGTTTAATCAAACCGACAATCGAACGGGTGCTACGACAGCAATGTGGGCGTCGTTGAGATCCAGCTGGGACTTTAGAGTTTGTTTTAAAACCAAAATTTTAACCAATTTAATTGAGGCGCTAGTGAATGCATCTTGGAAAGAATAGTTTGTTTTGGTTCTTCGTTCAATATTATTCCTCTTAAATCCCCGTTGTTTATATGCGACTTCCCCACACGCACGAGATCTTTAGTTTAAGCCATCATTGTTGGTATTTCTCTCCTTCCTGTATTCATTACAAGCCAGCCAGGTGGCTGGGCTAACAGAGTCCAAAATTCACTGTTGGTGCGACATTTTCCAAAGTGACGTTGAAATTCTAACTCTAGCGTCGAACTGAGTTCAACCAACTGCACCACAAAATTCGCCAAATGGATCATTACAGAACGTTTTGGAGATGTGTTTGTCACACCAACAAAATTGATGAACCATTTTCTTATTTCCGTATCTAAAACAAAGACTTTTGCCCGTTTTCATTGTTGGCAGTTTAAGTACTTGATCCCTACAGGGTGATGTTTTTCATTTGTGGCAATATATAATTAAGTGGGCTCCTCAAAGAATTGTCCTATTACTTTCAAAGGAACATTCATTATAAACTCTATAGGATTATCCCAAATGCCAGAAGATAACCAATTCTAATTCTTTTTGTTGAATAAAGGAATGAAAACTAATCCTGTGCCGTTCAAACAAACAATCGTCGGATCAGATCTCGCCAAATTTGATACGAAGCTTAGCCGTCTTATTTCGTCGATAAAGAGACAAAAATCAGGAAGTTTTCAAAGAATCATGACGTTAGTAGTTTTCCAGCTAGCAATTGCGTTTCGTTGAAAAGAGATGTTCAACGCTCTATAATACATTTCCTGACCGATCGTGCAATTCGTAGGGGTACTTTTCTCAAGTAGAAACATTTCATCGGTGTAGTTACAAGTGTGCGACGGTACCTCAGTTTTAAACAACACCAAAATGTTTTCTGTTAAGTATAAAGCTGAAAATGATTTTCTAAGTATCGCGCACTCAATGTAATAAGGTATCTCATTATTCTCTCTATTTTTTCTACGCTATTGTTAAATGAATGCGAAGCACAGTAGTCAACCGGATGGTCTGGGACTGAATTTTGTAAGGAAGGCTTCCCCTACGTGCAGAAAATATCATTTCCGATTTATGCAAAAAGTTTGCTTTAAAACCTTGGGTTTGATGGTAATTTGTTTGCAAAACTGGTATCCTTTCTCCCCAAACATATTTTTCATACTCGCTAACATTGTTACTGGTCTACACTGAAAAACATAATGACTATAGGTTGAAGTTTAATTTACATATCATTCTTGACTCGTTACAGCTCATTAAAATCGGAAAGTTAAACAACAGAGGAAAAAATTCACGTTATATCAATGTACAAGGGCGCGTTGGATATGAGAATAAAATCACCATTGAGCTGGTTATAATCATGTCATATCTAACAAGCGCGAATAAAATAATTGTTTAAGTATATTCTCACCTCCGTTACTATGTTTCTTCAGTTTTTAAAATATTATAAAGATGCGGCCTTTACCTCCACTCCGGTGAATACACGAAAAAATCTGACAACAACGCAAGGAAACAGAAAGCAAGGTGTCATCAAACCCGTTATTGTATTAGCGCTTCGACTAACTCGATGAATAACTCAGTGGACAGAACTTCCTCCATTGCACGGCCAGTCTGCCTCTGATCTGTTCCAGCTGGAATTAAGAGAAACTATTTTTTGGACTTGTATAATAAGTAAAGAATGTATTTTTACGAACCAGTAAGCAGTATCATGGCAACACCGGAGAACAGTTGCAATCTCATAGTGGGCTAACTAAAAACGTGATGAACCAGTACAGGCGGTGGAAACGATTTTTCATCTTGGGCGCTAAAATTGCTTTGAACACTGAATTATTGCGTTAAAATCCAGTTCTCAGTCAAAATTTCGTTGTATTTTCTTATGTCCAAAAGTTTCGCAGTTATACATTGCCATCTGTATTGTTTTTCTGATGAAGAACAAAACCTTGATGTAATTTATATCATAGTTTTTTTCAGAAACGATCATTCTTGTTAAGCGACCAGTCCGAGAGCATCTGAACTTTTAAATCACTCTGTCCATATTATTATTAGAGATTGTCACTGTAAAGCAAGTGAATGTTTGCGAAACTTACGTTTTCCATTATTTTGACGATCTGATCATACATGATCATAAGGCCAATCAAAATGCTAATGAGTAACAACTGATTAAAATGTACAGTAATACTAAACCTGTTATGCCGGTTTCCAAGAGAGGATTGAAGATGTCAATAATTATTTCGAAAATATCATTCCTTCCACACTCAAGGAGCATTTCTGCCACATGTATTATTGGGAAATGTATGTAACGATAGAGAGTATTCGCACTCGATTTAACCAGAATGATTTCAAAGGTCTATCAAAATATACAGGAACTTCTTCTGAAAGTAGTAGCAGGCGAAGACCACGAAGAAGAACTTGCAAAAGTGATGGTCATGTAGGGGATACTGACAACAGTCTGTTTTACCGTGCATTGACTCCCTGACTATACTGGATACACTAGTGTACTCTACAGATTCCATCCTTTGCGACAATGTATCATTATTATTAATTTTACTTGAAAAATTGAGCTTGGAAACTCGTTTAGTAGTGACTGTAAAACCAAAGCCGCTGAAAACCGCTCAAAATGTAGGATCGAAACCAACCAATCAAAAGTTTACAAAGTGTCCCGAGGGGCTCACATCTTTCTCAACTTTGCATTTTGTTCACATTTTGTTGTAGAACTATGTTTTCTTCAAAGTTATTGGTTCGTTTGTGGAAAAAATTCACTACACTTTGTTCTGATTTAACGTGTTGATTGGTTACTCTTAATTTGTTCCAAGCGGCCCGGTTCAAGTAGCCGCACTGTAATCTCTCAACCCGTACGGTAGTAATGTTAAATCCACAAGCTGCGCTTTTAATTTTTTATGATTTTTTTTAAATCACTCGTAGAAAGTCGCCATTGTTTGAGCTGTTATGAAACTGCATGCAGTTGGATGAAAACCTTGTTGTCCTGGCGGATATGGAAGCCTGGGACTAGCGTAACGTGCAAACAAGAGCGAAAGAAATTTAAATGCGTTTCTAGAATAAAGACGGACACAAGACGCGTTATACTCGTCTAGACGAGATACGAAAAGTAGTTCGTCAAGACGGATAACGCGTCTTAATTGTGTCCGTCTTTATACTAGAGACGCCGCATAACCGGACGAATTACAAAATGTTTGCCGAAGCTCGTCCAGACGGGTAACAGGTCTCTAGTATAACAAAGGCCATTAGCTTGTGGATTGAGCGAAGCCGAATGTTATAGATACAGTGACATTTTTAACAGTCGGTCAGTGATGTCCGCATGGACTTACCAACTGAACTAATGTAGATGTGGAATAGGCCTTTTAGCCATTGACCCTACAGCAACCACAACCTGAACTTTAATAGCAACGCACTAATGTAAAATGACCGACAGGCCGCCCGAAGTCTTTAAGTAAATCAAAAGCACTCAGCCAATGTATATTATGAATGTCGCTGATTAAGAAGTGCTGAGCGATTCAGAACAGTGTTAATGATCTCGAATCCAACCCTCATCTTTAGTACGCACTGTGAGTGAACTGATCGATTTAAATGCACACCCCTCAGATGACATGAGATGCGGGACCTGTGAGGGTGATGATCGCATTTAGATACTGTTTTTACTTTTTTTCAATCCAGTCCAAATTGCTTGATTTTTTTCTTTTTTTTTTTATAAAGAGGAAAACCTCTGAGTACCAACAAAATTAATGTTAGTTAAAAGTAATCATCTTGCTTTGCAGTTGTTTATTTGAAGACGACTTCTATATTATTTATTCAAAGTGTGGTAACAGAGCCGTAAAGAAATTTATTTCAGCTGTGTATGTGCGTTTTGCTCAGTAGTGTATTTTTCTCTTGTAACAAGAATTTTTCTGTCCATCTCTATCAAATGACTGAAAGCCAAGTTTGTAAATGGATGACGATAGAATTAAAACATTTCCATTGGCAATTATAAATAACTAGTCCTATTTGTTTCAAATCTTAGAATATGAATTTGAATGTTCTTTATAACGTGAACTCTTCGTTTAATCACTTTTTGGGTGGACGTTAACCGGAAATCCTGCCCCTCCTCTCCTACGGCTCTTATAGTTTAGTAAGGTTCCCGATACTCCCTCTTTTTAAATAAACTCCTGATCGCAGATAAGGTGGGAATCATTCAATGATTTGATCCGCGATTGTGTCAAAAAAGCGACGATTCCTTTCTCAGTAACTGCTGGTTTTCAACGTTTGTTCCTTTTATATGAAGACACGTTCATATTCCTAACTTAACCTCGCTGTATTTTAGTACGGTTTCAAAAGTAAAAGAAACTAAGTTTTTATTTTATAACTTTCAACCTGCGCTCTCCGCGTATTCGATATTGTTACTCGAGCTTTCTCGAGATCCAGGGCAAATCTGATTCTCAACTAAATTTTACTCTTGTCGCTTAAAACATAATACATACATTTCCTCAATTTAATTACATAGTAACGTAGTTACATAAGGTAAGTATAATATTGGCAAAGGGGTGTAGGCAAAAGCTAATATAATGCTATTGAAGAAAGGATACCTTGAATCTTAAAATAAATCAAGAGAACGTACCAGAGCTGAAAGCGTCATACGTATTGTTCACTTCAATAGCCGCTCCTGTCAGCTGCACTCGATATGGAGTGTTGGAAGCTTCTGAAATTGAATAGTATAGTTCGTGGGCTAGGTAACGTGGGCTAGGTAAGCTTTAGCTTTGAGCAGCTTAAATGAACCATCTTGTCTCTCCAAACGGAAATTAGCTCTTAAAATGAGTTGGTATAAACACGCCAGCTCCTGTGGTCATTAAGTGGTTGAAATGACAGTCAAATGCCTTGATTTGTTGGGAAATTGGCATTTTAAATTGTTTCAAAGAGTGCTAAAAAGGTGCTGATTGCTTCCGAGAATTGAAAAGTCAATTTAATTTAACGACGTCTACGGCGTTTTCCTTTTTGCTTTTAAACGTTCAAACAAAACGCTTGAATTTGTGCGGATAGATATCTAAGACATCTAATATTTGCACTCAGCTTAGCTAGAACCATCTATTGGAAGGACACAAGCCTCAATAAGCTGAAGTGATCATTAAATTGAAAAGGATTCGCCGCGTATTTAAATATCTTTGTTGACATAATAGTAATTCACTCGCCTTCCGCCTGAGTTATTTATACCTAATTAGTGTTAAAATCTGCCTGTTGGTGTAAATTGCTTATGAAGGTTACGACCCTCGCTAGCTCGTTGTTTTGTTCTATGGTAAATGTGTTTTGTGTGTTTTAATGTCGACAACAGAAAAACTATACCTTTTGAATGCAGCGAAATTGACGTTTTAAGTATATTTACTCGGCGTCAAGTAATAACTTGGGAAGAAATGTATTTAAGAATGTTCGTCGCCATAAAATGAGTTTGATACGAGCATACAAGTTTCGTTGATATCTCGTTTCGTTCTTTGATATCTATATCTGGAAATCAATTTTAAAGCGTGGGAAACTATGTATACAAGTAAAAGGTATCTTGTTTGGCCGCACATTTTGGATGTCATATATTGTCACATTGTGAGCGTCAATTAAGTTCTACATGACAAAGAAAACGTATGTTGCAACACAAAGCCTCCTTTAATAGTTCTGATTCATTGAACGGACCCCATTCATAATGCTGGAAAAGGGAGGGACTTGATTGCTTTTGTGTAAATTCAGAATCTTTTTAAGTAAAAACTTAAACGTTAAGTGGCCGGATATATATAGTATCGTTAAAAAGTCTCCGTACGACCATTCATTTGATAATAAGTTTTTTGTAGTTGCTATACGAAATAATGGTCGATGTTTTCCCTTCGACAAAGATGCGACGTCGTTTTTAAAGTTAAGAACGAAACTCTTGAAATCTGAAATGAAGTGGATACATTAACAAAAAGAATTAATAAATGGGATGAATGCTCATAACAACAGATAACCTGCATTACGGATAACCTCGAGCTCTTCTAGTTCTTCTTCTGACGGACAAGAGTTCCTGTATGCTGAAAGCCCCTCCCTAAAGTGTGCGTATTTTACGCCGGGATAATCGGCAGAACATATAGGGCAGATTCAATGACAGCCGAAATCTTTCTGTATACTTGCATAGTCGCTTGTCACAAGCTTACCATAGTTTGCCCTGCGTGTCTCTAATCATTTTCGCCTTTTAACCTTATTAAAAAATCCGTGACTGTGTGTAAAAAAACGAATTCAGTAGAACGAGCTTCGATATGACACCACGGATGCAATTGAATAGAAAATATGGCGTACCTCAACAAAACTTTGAAAAAGGTGTTCTCCAGCTGCTATCGCCTTCTATACGCTTACTGTGATAAGCGGAGTATTCAAGGAGTGCTGTTCTAAATCAGATAATGATAAAAATAAAATAAATAAAAAAACCAATATGCGCATGTATCAAGTGTTAATTGGTGGTCAACTGACATTTTATGTTTCCTTTGTTCAAAGTTCTATTGTGATCGTAGCAACGACTCATTGAAAGAAACTCCTTTCAGTGCTACTTCAATACCCTTTACACCAACCAGACATTCGTACTCAAACGAATAGCTCGCAGATGATTTGAAGACTACTCTGACCAGAAAAAATCTAACTGCTTTATTGACCTTCATTTGCTCACTCCCAATGAAATATAGGTGTTACCAGAAGTCCATAACTACTAGTTATGGACTTCTGGTGTTACCATACCTGAGTTCCTGAATGTTTGTAAATTCTATATACATTCTAAGAAAAGAAACTAATTTTATTACTTACTATTTTGAAACTCAGTGGTCTTATGGTTAGCGTGTTGGACTCTTCAGTCTGAACCTCTAGCTAGCCATTATTCTCGCTCTGTATTCTTAGGCAAGAAACCCTCCCCACTCCCCCCTCCCCACTCCCGAGGGTCTCAATGGGGTTTACCGTTAGCCGTAAAACCGGCCAAAAACTTAGCCGTTAGGCGTAAAAATTGGAAAATTTTAACCGTTAGCCGTAAAAGTTGTTAACTGTAAAAAATCTCTGGCTGCGAAATACCTACCCA
This sequence comes from Meandrina meandrites, assembly GCA_963693305.1. Lineage (NCBI taxonomy): Eukaryota > Metazoa > Cnidaria > Anthozoa > Scleractinia > Meandrinidae > Meandrina > Meandrina meandrites. The sequence goes on along the minus strand of OY855904.1, from coordinate 35,122,339 downwards.
AGCACCCCTTCCTTGACCGAACTAGAGGGTGTGCATGGGGGTGCTGGATTCTCAGTTATCACAATTTGACCTATTTCTCAGCTACCAGCTAATTTTGGAAGATCTCAGTTAACTTTCAATTCTCATTTGCTTTTGCTGTATTGTATCCTAGCAATGTTGTCCATCTCATTACCCGAACAGTGTCGGGTAGCATCCGATGATTTCCGTTCACTTTCCAGTGACTCCGAAATGTTTTGGAGATTCAACAACAAGAGGACAACCCTCTGTGTTTGAAACCGCGTGACGTATGCATCTACGATACGCTATTTGATCACAGGTAGCCCAAGCCCCTTTGGGAACCGTCAACATGACATTGCGTGACAGCGTTACTATAAGAGCTTTTATGGGAGTATAACGATCGTACAAAACAGTTCAAAATAAGGGAATAAATATAGTAAAATCGACTTACTTGCCGTGTTGTGTATAATTTGTGTTTTTATGGCGTTTGAAGGCGTTTCAGAGCGATCCCAGTGGGTTTTGGCTTTTCTGTTTTCCTCTCTATGTTATATGTCTTTCAGTTCTTAAAATTGGCACTTTAAAGGTCCTTAAATTGCCAAAAGTGCTACTTTTAACAGTTCTCTAGTACCACTTTTAAGAGCTCTTACTGGAAGTGCCACTTTTTCGATGTAAAGTTACGACTTTTGGTCTACCTTTTTAGTGAGTTTTAGATAGAGGACGGGACCTAGATGCTGATAATGATCGTCTTTAAGGTAATCACTAAGGTAATCGATTAGCAACAGTTTGCACGTTCGGCTTATATACTTGTCATTCACTATTGACTTCTTGTTACAAAAGAGATCTATTGTACATGAAAAAAGTTACTTTTCCATGCGGAAGATTGATTTCAATTAAAAATCCAGATTAACTTCTGAGCGTTAGTTCTTTTTCTAAGTGCAAACTATGCTTTATCCGAGGCGAAGCTGTAGCGAGCTTAGTTACTTACAATATTCAAAATAGTTATCCTTAAACCTTGAGTTGAACGTGCGAGGAATAAATTATTTGTAAGATGTGTAAAATAAAAGATAAGTACTCTTTAGAACTCTGTTTGTACAGGGACAGATGGGTAACACTTTTGGTTTGACTTGAAAATCGTAGGGCGGGATCAGAGCTAGTGTAGTGACACACCTTTTCTTCTCCGAAGTATCTTGTAAAGTAGTTTGTTTGAAATGATTTCATAACAATCTTTAGTTTATCTTTTTTGTATAATCTTGTTACTAAAGTTCAATTTTATTCTGTAAAAATGTTCTCTGAAATTTTTATGTTGCTCGTGTTGTTTTGTTTTGTCCAGGCATTTTCGGGATCGTAGTAAAACTTTGGAAAGAAAAAGATTTTGGCAATGTTTATACGCGAAAGGAACGTACATAAAAGTAGTCTTCTACGCAGCTTCACCTGTTCGTAGAATGGACTGTGCAGGTCATTGCGTAAGCATAAATCAAGAGTTTTGACGTTTTGACAGATGATTGACCCTTATCGAGACAACGACATGATATTTCGAATTCTTGACCTATTGAGTAAAAGTCACGCGGCTGTTGTCAGTGGGCGGGCTTTCGAATTTGAGCCCACTCGGATCGTCATTACCAGCGAGCACTTTATAGACAACTGTCAACACAGTTGTTCTATTCTGTGCGGCATACACTCTGCTGACGAGACCCAATCAGGTCGAAACAGCTGTCCAGAGTTTGCATTTTTGACTTTCAGTTTGGACTCTATCGTGTCGTTGTCCCGTTAAGGCTTTTCATTTCTACGTAGTGTCAGCCTTGAAGTTTATTGTCTTTGTATTTTATTTTTGGCTGATCAGAGCTGTCAGTAGCTCCTACGTACACCAGCAGCAATTTTCGTCCGCGGTCCCTTGCTTTCATTTGCCAATAAAAGAGCTCAAGCAAGATTTTTGAGTCAGATGTCACTAGATGTTGTAAACAGCTCGTACAGTGAAAACGTGTTAAATTCAGAGAATAAGAAATTGTTGCCAAAAAGAAGTTCTGTCCTTATAATTATAGAAGACAGAGGACCGAGCTAATTTCTCCGAATACAGTGAAGTCTCCTTCCACAAATCATTGCAAGGCAATCATCAAGGCAATCTTTAAGGTAATAACTAAGGGACCAGTCATTGTTTATCGCCTCGGGTTAGGAGGGGGGGGGGGGGGGGGGGGGGAGGGGCAGTGCGTTTGGTGATCCAACCGCCACCTGAAATTCTCATTTTTTTCTGGTCCCCCCTCAATGCTTGTCAGTGACGGCTGATCCCCCCTCCATACTTAAGAAAACCATGTGATCCCCCCTTTTGAACGTTAACCATGAGGAATATAACACAAGAATAAAAGATTACTTTGAAATGCAGAAATATATTATGCTTATGAACAAATCGAGCTATTATATTAGGAATCGTTGTTGATACGTCGTAAAATATCAAACATTGAGAGATGAGCAGAGATGACATATACTTTGTTTAGTTTTTAGGCGTTTTATATCTTCATATTCTATCTGATTACGCGAATTTTTAAATCTTCGCTTGAATCTTGAGAACCTCGTTTTTCAGAGGTAGTCGTCGCGTCTTCGATTTCTTCGGAAACATCCTCTCGAGAGCGTAGTCTGGGTGGTCACGCAACTTAAGTAACGCTAGCGTTAGCTACAGCGGGTAACGAATAGTCATGGGGTTTTTAACTCTATCTATCCTATAAATCCAGAAAAAGGTAAAAATGTTCTTTTTTTTAACTACGCTTTTTCCACCTCTATCCAAGCAAGAAAGGTCAACCATCTAGCTAACAGTTATCTGAACGTTTCTCAGCTATCATTTAAAAAAAAAACTGCCATTTCTCAGCTGACAGTTAAAATTTTGGCCAATTCTCAGCTATCAGTTAACTCCATGCACACCCTGACTCGTCCCCAGTCGTCGTTTCTGTCCCTGCTGAGTCCAGGGAGACTGGGGTCAACCTGAAAACGGAGGGAATCATGGGAAGGAAGAGAAAACGCGAGAAGAGGTCATGTGAATTAATAAAATTGTCTCATAAGGTTGATTGCTTTGAACTTAAGTAACAAATTCTCCCAACAATTTTATAACAAAATGTGTGGAGATAAGTTAGGATAATTTGTTTGTGGATATTGGGGCTTAAAAGGTTGACTACATGATGTGTTATATGGCCAGAATGTGAGAATTGACTATCATACAATTAACAAGTTTCATGTAATTTCCATATTCTTTCATTTTAAAACTGGCAACAAAAGGACTGATGAATAATTTATTAATAATTCCAATTAATTTGTTTCATGAGCCCAATCCTTTTAAAACAGAAAAAAGAATCTTTATAATAAAATTGACCTTTTGGGTGAAAACACTTGTAAAAGGCTCATGGCTGGGATTTTGAAAGCAGGATTAAGCTAATCAAGGAAGAGTGCTAATTTTGATTTGATTTCACTGTCTTAACTTTCCAGGGAGGTTTTTTCTTCATATTTTCTGCCCTCCAGTTTTGACTCAAACTCTACTAACCATCAGCTATGAGAAATTGAACCCTCAGTGAACTTTTAATCCTGGGTTAGTGTTGAGCAGCTTTCAAACAACCCGGGTCAGGGTTTAAAGGAAGTCACACTTGTAAATTGATTCAGATTCTTACTTGTAAAAATAAAAACAGAGTTCTTTGTTAATCAGTTTGAATGCATTCATTCCCCTGGCAAGATGAGGCGTAGTGCTTTTCTCATTTGGAGGGGGAAGTCGCTCAACTACAATATTTTCAGTAATTAAGAACTGCACAAGTCTTAACAACTGCTTCTCACTGAACTTCTCTTTGCCCTTTCCATACTCCGCCACATTTTGAAATCCCTTACTGATAACAGGGCTTGACTTCGATCCATGATAAGTTAAAACAAGAAACTTTGTTGTCACTTTGGGGTGAACTTACTGCATTGATTCTAGACAATCCTGGGTACGACTTGTTGCCGTACCAGTCATTGCTAAAATTGGACATGCAAGTCCACCCAGTTTCCACAATTCACAGTAGCTCGGACGAAAATGAAAGCCCCAAGTGTCAATACAGTGGGCCTCATCTATAACAAAAAAGTTGATAACATTACTTGAGGCTAAGTTCTCCATCAAAGCAAACACGGTTGGTGACAACACTGTTTCTGGAGTAACAAACAAAAAATTATACTCGGGTGGGTTGGAATTTAGTTTGTGCATAACAGTTTCTTTCTCCATATCATCCATGTCGGACATAAGGTAACACACATTAAGTCCTTGTGCACGCATTCTTGCTACTTGGTCTAGCAAAAGTGCTAGTAACGGAAAAATTACAACTGTCAGTTTTGCTTGCATCAGTGCAGGAACAGCATTACAAATAGTTTTTCCACCACCTGTTGGCATAATCAGCAAAGTGCTTTTGCCATTTTTAATACTTTCTATTGCTTCTTGCTGGCGACCTCTGAACTCTTGCAGGTGAAACACCCCTCTGAGTATGTCAAGTGCCTGATTTCCAGTAAGTTCAGGACCACCTTCACTAGTTATGACTGGCATAAGGCATTCCTGTACTGAGCCAATTGTGAGGTCCTGCAGAAAAAAGGACCCCTTGTTCATATACTTTATATTTAATTTACCCGTTCTGAAAGGTCCATACTAAATAATAATCTAATGATAACTGAATGGAATGATGTGCATAATAACAATAATAATAATAATAATAATAATAATAATAATAATAATAATAATAATGATATGAAAATAAATTATCAGTGTCTTAGATGCATGCCAGTATAACTTATAAAAATGGTGCTAAAACACCCTGGAACTGGAGAATAATAATAATAATAATAATAATAATAATAATAATAATAATAATAATAATAATAATAATAATAATAATAATAATGATATGAAAATAAATTATCAGTGTCTTAGATGCATGCCAGTATAACTTATAAAAATGGTGCTAAAAGACCCTGGAACTGGAGAATTAAATCTGATACACCTACCCTTTTGACAAAAACAGCCTCTGCCACCACTGTGGTTATCAATCTGCCATTTGCATTTTGTTTTGAAAACCAACAGTTGCCATAAAACTCGAAGCTGGCCAAAATGCATCAGCATCAAACCCGTCATTTTGGCACATTCTTTGGGGTCTTTCGCTGCCAACTCTAAAAGAAGACAGCCTTCGTACGTGGTGGATACTGTAAAACGTTCGTAATCATTTCCCTATAAAAAAATAAGTGTAGATGATTTACCTACTACAGACACGCGTTGTTTGACTACAATAACAATGTCTGAAATTTTCTGAAAGGTTAGTAGTTCGCTTGCTTCTGGAAAAATAATAAACATGGCAATGCACAGTCACTGCAATCTGACAAACATGGCGCGCGCGAAATATGTCATCATAAATATTCATTGCCAAGTGAAGCGTACAATGTGTGCAAATATGAACATAATAACAGCATTCAAAAGCGTACCTGAAGAAGACGTTCTGCCGCAAGTCTTTCCAAATGTTGTTTCGTTTCTTGTCCGTGCAAAAACTTGAACAAACGCCACGCTTCCTTCGTGTATTTAGCTTCGTCAAAATGGACTGCCACGTGTTTAGCTCTGAAATGTTGAGCCAACCCTTTCTCTTCAAAAAAAAGCGTTTCCAGCCTCACCTCTACAAGAAATGTGAGGGCAAGGTAATTTTGAGCCAAGATAGGCAACATGAAACGGCCTATTTTCAAAATTTCCATTTTGGTCAAAATCCGCCATTAATCTGTCCGCCATGTTGGAAACAGGATCTGCCAGTCGTCTCCCTTCCTTCTTCCTTCCCATCACCCCTCGGGCTCCCGCGCTTCTCACGTAAATATTCATAGGAGAGACTGAGAGACGACTGGGGACGAGTCAGGTCAGATGCACACCCTCGAAATACCACGATGGTGAAAGTTTCAAGTTCTCTTGTGAAGATTTTTGTCTTACCTTTTGTGTCTCGGTTCCAAGAAAGGCCGCTACTGTTAGAGGGAGGGGGAGGGCTTCTTAGCTACAAGTTCTATTTTTTATCCCAGATTGATCTTAAGACTTTACATATGTTTACAACAATAGAAATTAATTTTTAACTTTTTAAAACAACGGAAATTAATTTTTAACACTTTTGTCAACCGTAACGAATATAGATTAACCGTTAGCCGTAAAAAAGCCAAAATATTAGGCGTTAACCGTAAAAGCTACCACCCCATTGAGACCCTCACTCCGCAACGTGTTGTTACGATGTAAAGTCTATTAATGTTAGTGCGTTGTAGCCATTTTCTTTCTAAGCGCGAGAAGAGAATGACGAATCAACAGTTTTTTACTCCTTTTGCGCCTCAAGCCTTTGTTTGTCTCCAAAGCTTTCAGATAGAAAACGACTGTTAAGCAGGGTATATTGATGAGGTTAAAAAATTAAAGATTATTAAATTGCACGGCACTTCGATATTACAGTTTAAAATCTACGCTTAGTTTGCCTGCTCTTTCCTGTGAGGATCAGTGAGGCATACAATATTCCAGGAAATATTGAATATATTTTAATATTTAAAAAAATTATATATATTCCTCATTACTCCAGACTTCAGTGGGGTAGTCTCTTCTTTTTCGTATTTTCGTAAGGTTTTTTGTTGCGTGAGAAAGCTGCGTGAGAATAAATAGGGAGCTTAAGCAATGACGACGGCGACGCCGAGGACAACGCCAGGTGAAAAATGAATTTATATTTTTCTCGAGAATCTCGCGATTATCCAGATGTATTCAGTGTATCTATCGGTTTAAGAACTGGCTCAAACTGAATATGTGAAGAGAGCATTCAACTCCAAAAAGAAAAATCAAAAATTAACCGTCGTGGCTCGCGTTGTCCAGAATACCCAGAACTCGGTCATTTCACGTTGTTGTTTTGCAGAGAACGGCCAAGAAATGTACCAAGATTCAAAACGCACGTGCAGAGCTATTGTTCTGCTCATTAAACCTATTGTTTGGTGACGTTCTCGTTGCCGTTGCCGTCGTAGTTTGCGCTCCCTAATATAGCGCACCAGCCGCGCCATTTCCGACGAATCCGAAAAGGACTGGAACAGAGTCTAGTGTTATAATCTGTCGGTACCTTTGATTGGTTAAGAGAACAGCTGGGCGCGGAATGTATCGTTATCTCTGATTGGGTAATATGTGACGTTTTGCTAACACGTGCATCCGCCATCTTGAATTTTGGGAGAAACCTACTCAAAGTTTTATAGTTGTTTGACTTCTCGGAGCGTTAAAAAAATGTCAGGGACACCTCTTATTGTTCTAAGTATGTATGTTTCTTCTTCCCATGTGTTTTATTTTCAATTTTACTTGCTAATCCTTTATTTTTTTTTAAGATCAAAATACAAGACGGGAGTCTGGTCGTAAAGTACAACTTGGAAATGTAGAAGCAGCCAAGGTCAGTGAAAACGAGAAAATGTTTCTAGAATCATGTCATTCCTAGCTCATGCCTGTGACATCTTTATTCCCTATTCGGGACATTGCTGTTAAGATGTGCCATATGCTATACAGTCTCCTTGAAGCTTTCAAACATGTACACACCGATCGACTAGCTGATGTACACATTTCCCAGTTATCAAAATAATAATTTTGTGGTGGGTGTTTCCGTGATTTATTAAGCTTACTCAGGTGGCTCACTTGTCTGCCAGATCTAGATCTAGATCATCTATTCAAGGGCATTGGGTAAGGGTAAGGGTAAGGGTATTGTTAATCATCTGGAAAACCTTTATTTACTAAGAACTGTATTTCTGGCTTTCAGACTATTGCAGACATAATTCGAACATGTTTAGGACCCAAGGCAATGTTAAAGGTGAGTAGTCTTTGTGCTGTCATGTTTAGTCACTGTTCAGAATCAATATAAAGTTATTTCAGTAATATTCAGTGGTCTCACCAGATCTCAGAAACTTTCCCTCTTGTAAAAAATTATGTGCTTCACCACCTCGGCACTCAAAATTCCTGAGACCTTGGCTGAGATCTGGGCAGAGGGTGGTAAAGGGTATTTTGGTGACCAGTGATCAGCCCTTTTTATTTCCCGTGAAATGTAAAATGGCCGTTTTTTTTCTTGTGAATTGTGATTTCCATAGTCGCCTTGAACTGTGATTTTCCAAAATGTTCTCTTTTATTTTCCATGAAGCGTGAAGTACTAATGCTATATTTTTTTGTGAATTGTGAAAGGGCTTTTTTATTTTGCATAAAATGTGACCTCTGGGCAGTGTTAGAAATCACTTTATAGCCATTGGGTATAGATGAATTATTTGAGATAACAGCTAGTTGTCACTGGCCACCCCACCTCCTTCCCGCATCCCGGGGGGACATGAAGCATAGGTGGTGATTTGTGGGGCTTTGACTCTTTGCCTTGCCAGAGGCATTTAACCTTGTAAAGAAAGCATTTAAAATCAATGGAATTTACCTCAGAATTAGACATACCAGTAGTCAGCTTAGCAAAAATAATAATAATAATAAATATTTTTTCATGCCTCGGGCATTATCCTGTTTGGTTTTGCTCCCCCTCCTTTGTTGTTTCTCTTCGGTGGGGGGTTTGTTGGTAAGATGAACAGATGGAGTGTCAAGACAGCTCTGAGAATGAAGGCTCGAGCTGATAGAACCTGACTGTAGAAAGTGTTGTTATAATAAATTTACAAATCTGTGAAGATGTTGGTTGAAATTGTGCTACTTGTGGTAATAAAATATCTTTTATTCAGATGTTAATGGATCCTATGGGAGGAATTGTTATGACGAATGATGGAAATGCAATTCTCCGTGAGGTAGGAGTAATTTTATTTTCTTTCTTTCTTTTAAATTTAACATACACTATGCATGTACTACAAGGTATGTCTACATATTGATGCAAAGACTTTGCCGCTTGACAAGCATCAAAATGCAAACTGAAACTGAATTTTTTGCCCAAAAATATTGTCCAAAGTTGGGATGGCAAGGGGTGGTCATGTACGTGAAAGTGTAGTTTAGTATGAACAAATTCCATGTTTGTTCATTAGTGGCATCTACATGTACTTCAGGAAATCCCACACAGCTTTTAAACAAGTAAAAATGTAACTGTTTATTGAATGATATCCATTTATTATTGTTATATTTGTTCTTTGCCGATGTAAAGATACAAGTGCAGCACCCAGCCGCTAAATCAATGATTGAGATTAGCAGAACTCAAGATGAAGAAGTTGGAGATGGCACTACTTCTGTTATTATTCTTGGTAATGTTATGTTTATATTTATATATATATTTATAGCTTTAAGTTAATATATTACAGCTTTAGTCAATATGTTACAGTTCAAGTCAATTTATTTCAGCACATTTTGTTACCACACAAGGCCACTTTACAATTCCAGGAACGTAAATTGGGCTCAAGATAATTATGTACTCTGTTTGTTGGATGTTCTGCATTTGTATTCCTCTTGGAAAAAGTTATTGATTGCCTCTTGTTGTTTTAAACCCTTATTGGATTTTCACTAACCTGTTTAAGTCATTGTGTTGCTCCAGAAAATATCCATACCCCTCCCATGGAAGGTGTCTTTGGTTTGAATCCCCCACCCCTCTGGAAATTCCAGTTAGGTTCCATACATTCCTTTTGTGGCTTTTGAGACCCACCCACTCGGAATTTCCAGTGACCTTTCTTGGAGTGGGTATTGATTTGTTGCATTTGTTTTTCTTCAGTTAAATTTTATTCTTCCTTTGTTTTTGGGTATGGTTATGTATGATTATGAGTTTAGAACAAAGGAAAAATGAAATTTAATTGTGAAAACAATTCACTGCAATGAATAATTTCTGGAACCACACACCAACTAAACTGAGACAAAGTACATACGTGTAGGCACATAGTCACTAAAGAACTGCTGCAAGTGTTATTGTGTTTACTAATTCTATGGTGGTGTTGCAGCTGGTGAGATGATGTCTGTTGCTGAACAGTTCCTGGCTGATCAAATGCATCCCACAGTGATTATTGGAGCTTATAGACAAGCCATGGATGACATGCTAGAGATTCTCAGAGATCAGATCAGTGTTCCAGTTGATGTTGACAACAGGGAGGAAATGTTGAAGATAGTCAGGAGCTCTGTAGGAACAAAATTTGTGCATCACTGGTTAGTTCAAGTAACTTGATTGACCTGTTATACAATATTTTTCTGGTTGCAAAATCAGAAAAAAATCATTATCACATGATCTTGTAATATTGAATATATACTTTGCACTTATTTATCTTTGTTTATAGGGGAGACTTGGCTTGTAATATAGCTTTAGATGCTGTACGAACTGTTGTAAGAGAGCAAGGTGACAGAAAAGAGATCGACATTAAAAATTATGCTAAAGTGGAAAAGGTATTGTGTTGTTATAAAACTTATAAGATAATAGTAGATTACAATGTAAATAAAATTTATACAAGTACACAGTGTATTTCTTTCCTAGGGTTATATATGTTGAGGGTTAAATTGGTTTTCTGGTTAAATTTGTTTCCAACCTAGGTTAATCTGCTTCAACCTGCATAAAATACGGCGACATAATTGAAACAATTTGAATTCATCAAAAAGAAATCGTAATAAATAAATTCAAATTGTTTTAAGTGATTCAAAACATGTTATCTTCAGATGGAAACAGATTAACCTTGTCTGGAGACAGATTTAACTTAAAAATTGAAAATGACCCACAACACATACACTGCAACTTGCGCTGACAAGTTTCAAAAAGGATAACTGTTTGAAAATGTAACATTGCTGTGGTATAAATAAATAAATAAATAAATAAATAAATAAATAAGTATCAATTTAGTAATTCATTATTTTATATTCATTGTTTACTCAGTTGGCTGTATATAAATTCAGGATATTGTATTTGTTGTAACTCTATGGCCATATCAAAAAATGTACTTGAAGTTTCAAAGTGAAATCACCAAAATAGATGTTTTGTTAGTATTTTTTGTAAATTCAAAGCAGTGTAAAGCCATTGTTAAAGTGATGATGCAGGAGTTAAAAATTAATGTACAAATGAATACCATGAAAGCTTACTTGCAAACAACAAATTCAATCAAGTGCCTGATCGTGGAAAATTACCGTAAAAACTCGTGTATAAGCCACACTCGTAGATAAGCCGCACCCCAAAATTTCAAGCACGATTTTGAGAAAAAAATAAAAACTGGTGGAAAAATGCCCAGTTGATTGTGAAAAATGCTGGATTATGTGGAAATTTCAACAATCAATAAAGCTTAAGTTGATTCCTTGAGCCTTTCCGATGTGCAGGATATACCATAAACGAGGAAACACATAAACGGAAAACACTTTAGTCTTACCCAGAATTTTATAGAATAAACATCATTTCTGCCAACTTTGACATTTTTTATCTTTTTCTGCCATTCGTTGACAGGTATTTCTTCATTCATCACAGTTTTTACACCAAATTTTGCGTGAAGAACGGACATGTAGTCGTTGGGGGAAACGTTCATAGCTTAGTAACCAGGCACTCGTTCGGACAACTAGTATCCAGGCCCATCGCAAAAAGACACGTGGAACGCCTGGAGGTTGAAAATTGTTCACGGACGAAAAGCGGGGGTTTTGTTGCTGTTTTGAGGGAAAAAACTTTTTCAAAATGATCAGTCTCTTTGTTATTTTTGTTTGTGAGGGTAGAAAAGAGCTCCTTTGTCGCTTATATGGAGCAATTTTTCAGTTTTATGTGCAAAAACGCCCAGAGGATGCGTAGGATGCAGATGTGAGCGATTTACGTGGACCCGCACGGCCGCATCCTGTCAGATGCCCTGTTTGCATGCAATGGTCTTGTAGATAAGCCGCACCCACAATTTTGAGCCACAAATTTTGGCAAAAAAGTGCAGCTTATACACGAGTTTTTACGGTAATTAGTGACAAACTACAGTCACATTTATATATGTTAAGACTATAAATCAGTTGACCAGTGTTTATGTTATTGTAGGTTCCTGGAGGTGAACTTGAAGAGTCACGTGTTTTATCAGGTGTTATGATTAACAAAGATGTCACTCATCCAAGAATGAAAAGGTACAATAATCAGGCCACTCTGCTAATCACTTACATGCAGTATACATTCATGAATAGAGAATGCACTGCCTACATGATATATCTGTTGATTTTTTTTTGTCTGTAGGAGAATAGAAAACCCTAGGATAGTTCTTTTGGATTGTTCTCTGGAGTACAAGAAAGGAGAGAGTCAGGTACAATGGCAAATTTCTAATTTAGCATTATGTTGTGTATAATTTAATGTTATTTTGCATGATTTCATGGCAATATATGCAATATCTGGTAAAAGGACCTACATCTTTGTATTTTCAGTGCATTTAATTACAGTGTTAATGGAAAGAAAGTTAGAAACAAGGCTTTTGTTGTAAAGCATTACCTACATGTACATATTTTACTAACATTGCATTAGTCGTGGTTAAGTACACTGTCAGGCAGATAGATACATTGATTTACCACTTAATTCTCACAACTGAATCTGATGTTAAATGAAAATTATGTTTAACAGCCAGTAGGAAGAATTAATATTTTAAGCTGAGAGGGTTTGGCAGATGATATTTACATTGTAGAGTAATAGTCTTTACTGTGATGTTATTATATTTAAGTTCCTAGGTGTTATCAATATTGTAAAATCATGAATGTCCATTCCTCTTTCAGACTAGCTTAGAAATCACCCAAGAAACAGACTTTAAGTAAGTTGATTTTGTCTTGCCGGCATGCACTACATGTATTTCAAGTTTCTTTTCACTTTTTATAGACCTGTTTAGCCATGTTATACATCAAGTTTTTTTATTTAAAATGAAGCATTAATTTTGACCTTCCAGTGAAGCAATATTAATAGACACATAATCATTTACATGTAATGTGCAGTGATTTGAATCACTTACTATCCTTTTGTATATTTTCACCACACCTTGCGCTACATTGTGGATATATTATGAGGACTTCATTGGCAGAGTAACTTCAGTTAAAACTCACTTAGTGTGTTGTCAATCAGTGTGCAGAATGTCTGTCATAATATACGTGTACCAAGTTGGTCGCGCCACCATGCTCAGTGGCTGAGCATCTGAAGTAGTATTCAAAAGTTCATAGCTTGGATTATCAGAATTTCTTTTTCCAAGTAAACCTGTGTAATTTGCTGAAAAACAGCATCTTTCACACCATAGCATGTAACTACACTTCTGCCTGGACTGAGGCAAATCTCCCCAGGATAAAAAACACATTGGAAGCAAAAAATGTTTGTAAAAAGAAAACACTTCCACCTCTTTTGTACTATAAACTTATTGACAATCTACTCCTCAATTTATTTCTTATTTTCAGTCGTATTCTTCAGTTAGAAGAGGAATTTATTCAAAGAGTTTGTGGTGACATTATAGCTATAAAACCAGATGTTGTGTTTACAGAAAAAGGAGTATCAGGTACAATAATGTAAAGCAAGTTGGATATATTTTCAGTGCATGACGTCAGTAGTTCTCTTTACTGGTCTACACATTTCTCTTAGTACCTTGCTTGACTGATCAGTTTCTTGCCTCTCATTACTTACTCGTAAAGTGCTGCTGTGTTTAGCTCTGTTTTCACAACATTTGTACCTAGAAAACACAGTAGTGGCCTTCTGCTTGTCCATCTTTCCCCATCTGTAAAGCTGTGACAGTAGAATTAGTACCAGTCAAGTTTACATGGTGATTATTCATTAACAGCTAGTATTCTTGCACTAATTGTCTAGATCTCGCTCAGCACTTCCTGGTGAAGAATGGTATTACAGCGATACGCCGCATCAGGAAAACTGACAACAACCGTATTGCTCGTGCATGTGGGGCAACCATTGTGAACAGAACAGAAGAACTGAAAGAGGAAGATGTTGGTACTGGGGCTGGATTATTTGAAATCAGCAAGTTTGGAGATGAGTAAGCTCTTGTACAAATTAATCTTGAATTGTCTTGGCTGATAGCTAGTACAACTAACGCTGCCTTCATTACATAGGACATATCACAAAATAAAAAGGTCTTTGTTTTGTCAGTTACACCACTGCCCAGATGTAGCGCAATTAATGAAACTGAAACCAAACAGCCAAAGAGATAAAGGGATCCCTTAGTAAAAAATAGAGTGATTTATTTGCATTCTGAATATAATCAAGTCTGTGTGTAAATGTGGTTTAGTGTTAACTGATTAGTGCAAAATCTTGTAACATTGGATTTGTTTGTCAATAGGTATTTCTGTTTTGTGACTGAATGTAAAAATCCTAAAGCGTGTACAATCTTACTAAGAGGACCCAGTAAAGACATCTTAAATGAGGTACTTTGAATTCTCCACTTCTTGAGACCATCTTATCTTTCCTGTCAGTATCAATACATTGATAAGTAAACTAGTTATGAGAGTAAATTCAAATTCTCAAACGTAGCATTAAATAAGATGCATTGTTATCAGTAACAAAGAGACGTAACCTCTGTAATTTGTGTGTAATTTACCTCCATTTGTTACAAATATTGAAATAGAACATCCTTTCTCTCAATATGGGGTCACGTACATTTGGCTCACATGAACAGTCACAGTCTTTCTCACCTTCCATATCCAGGATTAATTTTTTTCCCTCTGCCATTTGCACCTCTTATCAACACACATCAAATCAAGTCTCCAGGTTTCACCGCAATACTGATCATTGTGTGTGTTTCATTTAGGTTGAGCGCAACCTCCATGATGCCATGAATGTGGCACGGAATGTAATGTTGGATCCCAGGCTTGTTCCAGGTGGCGGAGCAGCCGAGATGGCTCTTGCTCATGTGAGTACCTCTTGATGATGAGATATACGAAATTTTGAGCTTCGCGAGTTCAAAATTTCGCTCCACTGAAGTGACTGCAAGGTGCATTGATAGACTGTTGCAAAGCATGGCCAGATGTGGTAAAACGTAAATCGTTGGTTCGATTCTTCATGGTTTGCCTTTTTTCCTCCATTAAACTAAGACGTGAGAACAGCAAGCCTCCTGACAAAGGCTTACCATACCGAGTTGCCAGTTGCCAGTGTTATTTTGCTGACGTAGCAGAAAATATCTGTCATAATAGTATTGGAGATGGATTACTGAATCAAATCTATATGTGTTGAAACCTGACAGTGCTTAGGCTGTATGTCTATATTAAATCTGATGCAGTTTTTTACCATAATGTTATAGGTGTTAACAGAGAAAGCCAAGTCAGTGGCAGGCGTTCAGCAATGGCCTTACAAAGCAGTTGCCAAGGCACTGGAAGTGATTCCACGCACTCTGATCCAGAACTGTGGAGCTAACACTATCAGGACTCTAACTGCGCTCAGAGTAAGCATGCTCACTAGCCATGTCCGTCTGTGGGATTCTTGGTAAAACGCGTAGCGAGCGAGACGCGCGAATTGTGCGTGCAGGGTTGGGGAGGGGAGGGAGGGACGCGTGCTTTGCGCTTATCATCGCAAACTTACAATGTAATCTACAAACACTATAAGTTCTTTTGATGGCGCTGCTGCAAGATCAAGTGTTGATTATCTGCGATATGTTTTTGCAGGCAAAGCACGCTGTAGATGGTAACACGACCTGGGGCGTTAATGGCGAGACTGGTGAGATTACAGACATGAATGAACTCGGCGTGTGGGACACTTACTCGGTTAAAGCACAGACTCTTAAGACTGCTATTGAGGTTGGTTATTAGCTTACTTCATGCTCATACATTAATCACGCAACTTAAATATCAGTTGGCCACAATTGCAAGGCATACATCTTGAAAGTACCAGAAGAATTTTTCATTCTTATAATGTCGAGCATTCCTAGTAAATGGCCTAGCTCACCAAGAGTCTCTCGTAGCTCAGTGGTTAGAGCGCCCAACCGGTTTCTGGGAGCCCATGAGTTCGATTCCCGTCAGGGGCTCGGATTTTTTCTTTGTCCCAAATGAACATATTTTCATCTTTATCATTCCGAAAGTTGTTTGGATGTCAAATGTTGTTAAGCAGCATCGCTGTTATCAAATACCACGGGCTCAATAAGCTTACTGAAAAAGTAGTCTCTCCGGCTGGAAAAATTTAGCTGATCAACCCGTGTTTCTTTCAGTCGCACTGGTGTAGCTTCATAGTGTTTCCAAGCAATACGCCAGTACGACATGAAGGAAGAAGCGATATATTGGTAAACCGAAGTGTTTGTCGTCAGTTTGAAATTACCAACGAGAATCGAACCACACGCGAAGATAAAGAGAAGTTATACTGTGAAGGATATCAAGATTTTTCTTGGCTCACGAGGTTTCATTTCCTTAGTAGGAGTAATACGTGATTCTCGCCCCTGTTTCGTGTTTTTGCCGTGTTTTTTTCCTTACAATTCACAACAAACGAAAAAGAGCCTGTTCGCAGATTTTGTATTTTTACAACGTTAAAATGAGATACATTTCTTTTGTTTCTCTAGACGGCTATGCTTTTGCTTCGTATTGACGACATCGTGTCGGGAACGAAGAAAGCCAGCGGAAAAGAGGGTTCTCAGTCAGGAGCTGCTCCTACAACAACGCCTGAAGATTGATGATAGCAAATATAGAAGACGAGTTGATGGCCACTAAAGATGCACTATAGATTGGTACATTGAACACTTTCACGACTACTTTCCAGAAAAACAAACTTTGAGCGGAGATTGAAACGTTGGGAATATGCTTTACGATAACGGTGTTCAAGAGAAGGACATTGCGACGGATATTAAAACCGTAATTCCCAGGTTTGCATGCTGAATTACTTCTACAAGCAAGTTAAAGACTTGTAGAGGACAGAGAATAGAGAACAGTGTTTTCTCTCGAAGAAATTAATGAATTGCGATGAGTACAATAAGCAACTTTGTGTCGTGTAGCTCCTTAAAGTTTTTTATGGGCCGACACGGCTATATCAACCAAAGTTGTCAGTAGTGCTCATCCCGCACAGCGAGGATCTATTTATAGTCTTGACAGGAGGGTAATCTATGGACCAGCCAAGCTAATCAATGAAGTTTTTTCGTCTCTCTTGATTCCATAAAGTGTATAGTTTAAGTTCCTGAAAGTCATCGCGAAAGTGCTCGTAACCTTGTCAGTGCTGAAGTGAATATTGCAGTTTGCAATGTGTAGTGTGTGGAAATCCCAGGAAGAATATAAATAAAGTGAACAACGGAGAAACTCGTATACCCTTAATGTGGCATGTATCCCTATCACTGAACCCTTCACAATTTTAGCTTTCTTCGTGATTTTTTTTATTCACGAGGTAAAAAAAACACTTTTCTTCTCTTTATATTTAATAATTTATAAAGTGTGACTAGAAACTCGTCGTGACGAACCCAATGAGTGTCTGCGCTGGAGGCTATTCCCTTACCCTGGTCCATACAGTTCCTGTGCTTTCATGGTGGAACATTATATCTCGATTTACTATGGGCACCATACTGTTAATATTTTGGCCGCTTGATATTTTGGCTGCTTTTTATCGGCTTGCCTAAGTAGTTCAAATTGCTAACAGCTACACTGCTTGGTATAAGTTGTCTTATCCGCAAGCTATCGAGTCCTGACAGATGAGAAAAAGAGAACTTCCACTTGTTTCCGAAAGCTGCCTCTTCCTCCAGGCGTCGTTGTATTTCGTCAATGGAGCACCAAGCCAAGCAGCCGAGATAACGTATAACCTAGCGGCCAAGATATTTGATTGATGGCAGTACTTGTGATGAGAAATGTTGCTTTCACAAAGGAATTTTTTTAGGTCCGTAAGTGTCCACTCTGGTAAGGGACCAAGAGGTTATCTTACACTTTTGTCAAGTTTCCTAATGCTCTAATTTTATAGCCAACCGATTGATCTCCGCGCGCCTTCATTGGATAAAACATCACGTGGTACAAAACTCGATCGACGGGTATCCGACATTATTAAAAACTAGCAATGGTATATTGCAATCCCTGTGTTTTGATTGGTTAACAGGCAATGGCATATGAGCTCATATACCATTGACCACAAATATCGTTGTTCTATTGTTCTCTCAGCCACTCATATGAGACCTTACGAGAGCTGCATGGCGACCCAGCCGATACACGTCAACGAAAACAGCTGGGGAGCTCAAATATTGCAATTCTTTTGGGCGTTTTTAATAAAACAATTATTCCACTCGCGCTTGTTGGATGAGATCGTTATAGCCAACTCGGCGCTACACGCCTCGTTGGCTATCTACCATCTCATATCTAACGCGCGCTCGTGGAATAATTGTTAAATATACCGGTCGAATAAGGGGGTTTTCCCATATGAACACTCCAGCCCGTTACCGGGACGCTAATGTTTTTGACAAATTAGCTTTGCTTACGAAACTGGGCGGCCAAAATGGCATAATTCTACCATGTATGATTACAGGAGTTACAAGAGTCGACAAAGCTATGATAGTCGCGAACGGTCACCGGGCTGAAATTTGCCATATGAACAGACGACAAAATTCATCCCGGTAACCGAGCCATGAAGATAGCAAGAAGCACGATGGAACAGAAGGTTTTGGGGTCCAACAATCGAACGTCATATTTTGAGTTCATAAAATAAGAGATACTACACTTGACAAGATAAAAAGTTTAATGAAAGAAAATTCTTGTTTATCATAGCTAATCTATCCTTTAAAACGAAAAAAATGCCTGCACAAGGCTCAAAACTGCCATTCAAAGCTATTTTGTCTAGAAACCAAATCAGTAAAATCCATTTATAATCTATACTCGTACCCTCTGTAAACTTCATCCTAGAAAAATTTATAAATCTATGCAAGCTTAATTTTCAAACCAAGGAATGGACAACGTGTAAAAAACGGAAATTATATTTTCTAGTTTGTGCAGTGCGAAAAAGGTAAAAGTTTTAATTTAACCATCGTTTGTACATATACATGTACTTTTATATCTGTACATCTCAACCCAATAGGAATATTTCAAAGGCAGCGCATTAAATTTATATAAACTACCCTAACTATTAAAATGCAGTGGCTATATAGCTGCCATGTATCTTAATCTTCGCTCGCCAAATTTTCTTTCTGTAAGGATAATAAATACTGTACAATTTAATAAATAGAATTAAATTCGCAATATTCTATACTGCAAGTGTTCTCTGTGCCTATAATTCTCGTCTTGGGACAAATATTTCCCAAAAGATTTGTATTTTGATTGAAGCTTCCGATCCGACATATTGCAATTAACAACTAAGAACCACGTTCTTTCTGATTGGTCGAACAGCTGGTCGATTTCACTGTCAGAAACGTTGTTGCTTAATTGTTTCGCGATGATTTTCGTATTCCAAGATATTCTGCTAACCATCGATCCTCTTTAACCTGAGAGCGGGGTCTGTCTTGAGCACCTTTTGCTCTTTCTGTAGACAAAAGAAAAGAAAGTCATTAAAATACACAATCTAGAAAAAGTTAACAAGTGATTTGATATTGTTTTGTGTATGAAAGTTCCTAACTCTGGTCGATTTATCTTGAAGTATTAGTTCGTTCCCAGACCCTCTATTTTCTTTAAAGTTCGGCGAGAGCGTGTGGGCAAAATATATAAACCGCGGACGACCGCGAACGCAAGGGGGTGGGGTGGTTACTTTAAACTTTAAGGTTTCCAGTTTTCCATCATTTATACACGCTTAGCCAGGGTGAACAGGATAGTAATGGCATCTCGCTAATGCTTCAGCTAAGCGCAGAGTCTATAGTGCAACTTACAATCTCTACATCTGAAGGAATACGTGACAGGAAGTCCGCAAGTTCGTTGTTATCCACAGCATTTGGTTTACGGATCTTCTTTGTGAACTTGTTTATTCCTGGTGAGACAGATAGAAATGATTAAAGAAGTTGATGAAACTCATACTTCACAATTTAAAACTATTATCTTCCCCTCTTAGAAGGTGAAGTAAACATTGAAACAAATTATTCTGATTCTGGCGGAACTATGACTAGAGATCTCTGCAAAAACAAATCTAATCAGTTCTTAATTTCCCTCGGTAATTCTACGCACGTTTTTCTAGTAAAACACAATGCTAGACCTTTTCACATGTTCAACTAACGCAAAGAATACTGGTGGTTTTTCTGGATATCATAAAATGGATTCGCTTCTATGAAAAACAGTCAAAGAGTTGAGACAATAATAAAGCAGGTTTCAACAAATAATTATATTGGATCTGAGATAATGGCCTTCAAAACGAAACATTAGGAAAAGTAAAGTTGATTTCAGAGAAATTCTTCAAATGAGAATTAAACAAAATGGATCAAAGTTGTAAGTAGATTGTTCAAGTGAAATTTTACCCCAGGCAAGAAGCAAGAACTTGAGAGGAACAAGGTAAAGCACAACTGTTCCTAACGTGAAGATGACGCACATCAAATACGAACAGAACGGGACAGTCCAGTTAAATGTACTGCAAGGCAAACAAAAAAAATGATCACATTTACTTGAAGTGATTCTGTCACAAACGCTTTTAAGTAGACTGAAAATTGAAAAAGCCTAAAAACAAAGCAAGTACCACAAAGCCATATAGAAGTACTGTTCACTTTTGCATCGGGTGTACTCTGGTATGGGAGGTAGAGTTTAGGGTAACGTTCACTCTCAAAAGTACTGCATGATAATACTGCAAAAACCCTTAAGTGTTGCAGAAAAAGTACCAAACGAACGTATTACACAATCAAACCTGTATGTTCAAGCATTAGGGTTTCATCCATAAGTTTAAAATCAATAGTTTTCATTTAAATGGTGACACACTAGATATCATCCACGACTTAAAATAATATACAACCACATCAATGGGCACAAGATGTTATTCTACCGTTATAAAAGAGTAAAGGAAGTATTGTTGTTTTATAGAAGGATGGTAGGTGATTGTACTTACTTTTTAACTCGTTCTCCTTGGGAGGCCGCCATATCTAAGGCATTTTGCACCGTTTGGCAGATGGATGTTAGTGCAGCTATCTTCTCCTTAAAACTCTTTCCCTTGTCCTAAACAAACGTCGCAAAATGAAATAACGTTTTTAGATTTGTCCCTTGCGACGTTTTAACATCAAAAATCAGCGTTCTTTTTTTGTAAACCACTCACCCCTTTCTTTCCTTTATCTTCCTCCTCGTCATCGTCGTCTTCTTCTTCGTCCACCGGTGCACCTTCCTGCAGCAAAAGAGTTAAATCACGACTTAAACAGCCGTCAACTCAGAAGAGTACAGTTATGGCACGAACGAGTCTAAGAAGGAAACTATTTGAATTTATTTGCACTCGTCGTAATCCATTGACAGGAAAAAAGAAAGCACGATTCAAGGCAAATGCAGTACACTTTTATTTAGCGAATTCAGTATCTTTTTATCTATGGATGACGGTTGACAAATCTCTTACGTATTTGGTATTACTGTACAGCGCCAGCGCCTTAAGTCATTACAAGTATTTTCTTGAACCAACCCTTCAACGCACCATCTCTGGGGGACTAGCTTACATGCAGGCCTCTCGTGTTCTCTTCTGCCGCGCGTAGCAACAAGAAAGAATCAGATAGTTCAGAAAGCCAAATAAAAGCAGCAGCGTACCTGTTCTTCCGGATTCACGTTTCTCTCAGCGAGTAACATGCACATGACGTATTGCTTGAGAAACGTTAGCAGCAGGGTCAGCGGTATTATGTAGAAGTCGAAGTTTAGGCACAACATGATGTAGATCTGAAAAACAAAAGAGTTCACGTACAAAGAGTCCTTACATAGACAGAAGTCTTGCGTTTTCACCTTCGGCTCGAATTCTTGTCAAACTGAACTCGCTTACTGAATCTATTATTTAAAGTTAGAGAATAGACGAGTTCATAAAAAACTTGCTCCAGGAATATTTCCCCTGTGTATTACGTGTGTTCAAATAATATCGGTGTTAATGTTCTTTTAACCAAGTTAATAACCGAAGTACTATATAACCTTTTCAAACCAAAATTCTTCACTCACGGCAAATCCAAAATTTCATTATTTTGAAACAACATTTACAAGTGACTTGTTTGTTGTTTCCAGCTCTGTCATCGGTTCAGTACGTTGTTTAGGTTTGTTGTGATTGGCCAGATATAATTTTTTTTATTTCAGTTTTACAACAGCAGTTAGAAAGTATAGCGGATACTTACTGCAAAAGCAAAGGCGCTTCTAAACTTGTACTGCCAGGTGAACAGTGATTGGACAAACGCTCCAGTCGATACCAGGCTCGCAACAAGCTTATTGACGCGGTCAATGTTACGCTGCAATAGCTACAAGTGAAAATAAAATAAAAAACACGTCAATGTAATACAAAAACAGCGCCATGTGAAATTTGCAATAGACAGACAGCACTTTGAGAAATCAGCAAACCAACTTTGCCTCTTTTAATGCCCTTTCCTCAGAAGCTAGTTTGCACACATCCCAACTAAATACACGTATCCCAAGCTCTCCCTTCCCACTAGCTCATTGACGTCACATTTTGACACATCTGACGTCACAGATTCAATAGTTCTTAAGATCTTACTCATGCCTCAGGTACATGAGACTGGGCAATTCTTACCGCTCTCTTAAACTTGGGCGGTTCAAACATGATCTTGGGGTCCCTTGGGTTGACGGTCCTAACGGCGGCCCGTATAGGATTGTACTCCACATCAAGGGTCAGGATAAGGTGACCTTTGGCCCTGCCCTCCAGACTCTTGTTCTTTAACTGGTAAAGACGCTTCTCACCACGAGTGACCTGAGCAGAAAAATGATACTTTGTCATTAGTAAGTAATCACAATGTTATTTTAGACCGCACCTTTGTCGTGAGGTTGTGTAACTCAACTCATATCACTGATGACGGAGTTTACCGCAAACGTTTAAAAAAAGATTATTTCCATTTCAGCATCTAATCTATAGACAAAAACAGTTTCAATATGGTCCATAGAAACACAGTTTAATTGTCTAATGACAGTCATTGAATCAAAACCCAAAACAATCCCTTCTACTATTAACCAATTACAACGCATAGTATTAAAAATACATGTCAAGCACAGCAAAAAAAAAAAAAATTCAGTCCACGATCTTGAAACTAATTAGCAAAGAAAGTTGACATATATATTTACATGCACATTTTTTTGTAATGTCAGTGTTACCATGGTTACCTGGAGTAATGGAATCACCACTCGACCGAGGAACTCAGGTGCACCTCTCTTATCCTCATCAAACACAGTGATATCAAGTACATCATGAATATCAAACACAGTCCTGTAGAGAGGCAAAAAAGATTGTGTCACCAGTGAGTTATACTTGTGGTTTCTATAACACAAGCTGAATAACTAGCGGACCAAAACATTACTTTCAGTATCCAAAGCGACACGGGAGCCATTTTGTTTTTCTTTGGTTGCTGAGAGGTGAAAACTACTTTGCTAATCACCTCCAAGTTAACCAATCAGAGCGTGCAAAAAGCATTATCCACTTGTGTGGTATATACACTTTTGTTTCAGTTGTACCATAAAAGCTCTATAAAGCCCCCTGCTTTTTTAAACCCACTCTCTAATTAATAAGCTCATCCTCTCTAGTAAGCTTCCTTCCCTGGATGGTAAGTTGTAACAATTTATGAACAAGAAAACTTTATGCTCAACATTTACTTATTATTGTTGCTATTTGGTGAAAATTTTGCACAACATTCCAAATTCCACTTTGTTCTTCTGTTGTAGTTTTCTTCTATGTATGGGAATTTCCCTATTAAGAAATGAGGCATAAACTGTACAGTTACTTATTTCCTTTATCAATCTTAATTCACTTACATTTCATAGATCTTGTCCCAGGCAGGGTTAAGAGTCTTGTACATTGTGTGTGTGACAAGGCGTTGATTATTTAACTCAATCACAGCAAAAGGATCACTCATTCCACCAATGTCTGCTGATGCCAGGCCAACTGCACGATGAAGTTTTACCTGTCATAATGTACATGTGCATTTTAATATTTGGTAATTCTGCAGTTACATGCAGCAATTGGAAGATACAATTATTACAAGTAAGTAACAGTTTTAATAAGTCATCCTGACCCAATTTGAAGTCGATATACAATACAGGGGGTCTCACATGCAAGATTGAAGTAAAACAAGTTATCAAGACTGGTGGATTAATGTTTGATTTGCTTCCAGGTGCCTTTTCATTTTAGAGAGTGGTCAGTCCAGGAGTCTCTTCCAAAAAGTTGTCTATGCATGTGATGTGTTCCTTTGCATTAACCTGCTAGGCCATACCTGCATGGCATTTCTATTCAGATGTCTCGGAATGACAGGAAGGGAATGAGTAATCAAGACCAGCAGATATGTTTTACAGGTCAAATTCAAATTCAGGTTAGGTAAAATTTAGGGTTATTATTAGGGTTAGGGTTTGGATTGGAGTCATATATTTTTAAAAAATAGTGGTTCACCCAATGTTACCTATGTGGGAAAGTGGATAAGGGGTTGGACAGCAAATCTGGACGTTGAAAGTTCAAGTCCTAGAAGTCCAGGTTATAGGGAAAAGGTATCAAAAAAACATGGATGACACTACTTGGGGTAGTGCAGCTGGTGGTGATCAACTGATCAAAAACTTGTCAAAAAGATGTCAAAAACTTAGTCGGATGGCTAAGGTTAGAGGTGCTTGACTGTAAAAGTTGAGCTCATCTACCTCCTCAAAACTGTAAGCTAAACAGAACTTCCTCCTCCTCCTCAGATTTCATTTTTCATCCATGTTTTCCCAAGCTTTTAACTGGAATAAAGTTTTCTCTTTTCTTTTGAATTTAATTTACGTCTCACATTCTCAACTCCAGAAAAATATCTCAGAATGTTTTAGCGATTTTTCCATATTCAAACTCAAACTCTTACTTCTTTAATAAGCAAAATATAGTCAAAAAATAAGCCCATGAAAAATAGCTGTTTAAAAAAAAATGTTAGTACTTTTAAATTTTTTTGTTTTGTTTTGGTGTTTATATATTATACCTGTAACCATCCAATTTCTTTGATCTTTTTTGGAGTGTTCTTCAACATATACTGTTTAGTGATCTCTGCCCTTCTTCCTGGTTTCTCTGTGTATGCACTTAAATCTGATTCACAGCCTGACGCATCAAGTCCTGTGATTGACAGGTGGAAGACTATGATGCCCGCATTGTCTTCAAGTGCTGCCTCGATCTTGTGCGACTTTTCACGCTCAAGTGTTGACAGGTCAATTTGACACCTGTCAATCAAAACCAGAGCAAAACATTAATATAACAGCCAAAAAGAAAGAAAATGCACTGTACGAATGAATCAGTCTATTAAAAGGAATCATTGCTCAAGTAACTCTACATCTCACCTGCCCATAAATTCGTCTTTCCTGATATCTCTGTCCCAGACAGTCACCTCTAGCATCATGGGAGAGTCAGGGAAGATCTTCAAGTCAAACTGCTCTTTCCATTGCGGACTCAATGTCTCTTTACAGGCTTTGGTTTTGTACTTCTCATTCCCCAGTCGGAAACGACAGTATGGGTCACTGAGTCCTTTAAAATTAAAAGAATACATGTATATTTAGAACTATTGATTTCTTAATTTACAAATCCGATGAACTGACCATAAGACCACCAAATAAAAAATAATACTAACTGTACAACATGAACTGAGTACTTAAGATTTAAAATGTAAAAATACATGTATCATTTGTTCAGTTGAACATTAATGTATAAACAAGGCTTCAGTCCTGTCCACTTCCCTTGTGAGGTGTTCTCAGGCAACACAATATTGCTGTTGCAATGCCTCTCTCCCCACCTAATAAAACATTGTGTAGATTGGCGTGATGGAGGGTATTCTCTGACGGAATATCCAGTGGCTGTACAGGTACATACATGTACAGCCAAATAATCTGCAAGTGTGTTAAACTCATACAAGGGGGCAAATACACTCCAGCCACACCCACCTGAATCATCCATAGGAATCATCTTTTTGCCTTCAACAAGTATGATGGAAACAACACCATCCCACAGCTGTCCTTTGCCAGGTTCTTTTGGAGCTTGACCTTTCTTTGATGCCGCGGCTTTTCTGGCAACCTGTTGGAGAGTAATGTTGGCACAATTCTGATTAAATTCTAAACCACTGCAATACCATTGTGGCCAAAAATCTCTTCCCAGAGCTTTTATCCTCTACAATTCTAGATCATTACCCACAAACTGATGATTCCTGCTGTTTTGTGGGTTTTAAGACTACATGGGTCAATTGAAGAAGGGCACTGGTGACCTGAGCACCAACAAATGTTCTCACTAATGGATGATGAGGGGGTCATTTGCCTGAGTGTTTTCCAGGCTACCTTGGCACAATTGAACAATTCTTGATCAATAATTCTGGCATTATAGAGCCCCATGTTTTGGTTATGTTACAAGTGCATTTGAGTGTAAGCTCCTGGAGCAGTCTACAGAGACATTTATATTTGCCGAGGGTTCCCAACTTCCATTTGTGACAAAAATTGCACAAAGAAAAAATAAATGTGTGAAACATGGACTATTGTTACTAAATTAAGTACATTGTAGATAACATTACCTCTTGCCTGTCTTCATAGTTCTTTGGCTGGACAGTGAAGATGGCACAGATTTGACCCAACTTCTCTTTCCCACCATCTGGGTCTTCAAGATCAAGAATCATTTCTGTGGGTCTGCAAATTCAAAATAATATGTTTTTAATTTCTAGTTTATTCTTGATGCCTTAATTAAACAAAGAAACTACATTGTATAAAATAATTAATGTATGCAATATGTCTTAAGTTCAAACAAGAAACATGACAACCTGTCAATCACAAGGCAGAGGGTCTGACCACCCAAATCTTTATACACTGTACATAATACAGTCGAAGCTCTCGTAAGTGGACACCCTCAGAACATGAAAAAAAGTGTCCGTAACTGGAGCTGGCCGCTTACGAGAATGGTTCTCTTAAGCAGCCACTAGAGGTGTAGGGGATAGATGGCCACTTACGAGAGCTTGCCCAGCTAACAATAAATATCGTATTGTAACTGGACGTGGATGACGACAAAACAAACACTGAAATATGGTACCGTAATTACTGTAAAATCATTGTGGCGAACGGTGATGTGAAGTTGATTGATAAAAACAAGATACAGAGGTTGTTAATAGGATTTTTCTTTCGGGTGTCCGCTTACAGGCCGGAGCTTCAAAACAAAGAAAAAGTCTAAGTTGTAATCTCTGAAAGTGTCCACGGCCGCTTACAGGAATGTCCGCTTATGAGAATGTAAAAATACAGAGTTTGTATAGGAGTTAAAACGGGGTTTCAAACAAGGTGGCCGTAAGTAGAGCTGTCTGCTTAGGAGAGTGTCTGTTAAGAGAGCTTCAACTGTATATTCAAATTTACAATTAACAAATTCTAAAGAATTGTGATCCGTACAACATAGATACATGTATGTACAGGTCTGTTGTGTATGTTTTATTGACTTTCACAATTTTCCTTAAGTAATGCTCCTGAAAAAAGTGTTCACCCAATACTGGCAGGGTGAACCTGACATAGAAAAGCATGAGCCGTGTGATCGATCAAACATTTGAAATTTGTAAAACACAGATGGTTTCACAGTTGGATTTAGCCATATATCATAATAAAATATGATAATGAATATAAAAAACAAAGGAAAATACCGGACTGTACCAGGGGTAAAATTGAACTAAAACATTCAATTTTCAAAAAGCAGATGGAAAACAAAAGAAATTAATGACAAATTAATTGCGTGTACTCTATGGCTCATAGATTAGCACCTTTTTTCATCTCTAAATGGTAGAAAAGCAGCATTAAAAAAAATTTATGAATTTTGTTGAAAACTTACTTGTCAATCTCAATTGCTGACAGGTCAACAACAGCTCGTCCCATTGGATCATCATTTCCAACTCGATCAAAGTCAAGCACTTTCAAGATGAGTGGTACTGTAATGTCTTCAATGGGTACACAGAATTTCTCATTCCACTGAGGGTTCAAATTCTTTTGTACAGTTCTACTTTTGTAAATTTGTTTTCCATCAGTTTTAAATTTCACATATGGATCACTGGTGCCTGAAATCAATACAAGATTAATGCCATTAGAGCAAATTATCATAATCTACATACATCATGTGCAAAATGAGCATAAGTTGAAATACATGCAGGCCTTTAGGATTTTCGATCAATAAAAAAAGGAAGAGTTGATGAGCTTTCAATAAAAAGAAATTCTGGAATGCTTTTATCGAAGTACAAGCAAAGACCTATTTCCACAAACTAGATTTATTTACAAACTAATTTTGTGTGGGCAATGTTTTATGAGTTTGGTCATGATTTAATCATTTAAAATTATAATTTTAACATTTAATCAAGTAATGGACAATGACTTGTTATACTTGTTGCACTGCAATCATTTAGTGTTTACAAATAAAGTTAAATATTAATTTTATTAGTTATCATTCAGCATTCAGCATTTTCAGATTCAATTCAAGTTTAGTTTCAGTTCATAGATTTATTATCAGTAGTTTTCAATTACTTTTAGTTTTTATTTTTTGATACATTCACTCTTCTTTACTACCATTAGATCATGAACCAGTTAATATAAGTGCGTTTTAAATCCTCAGCCACAAGTAAGCAGGGAATACAGTAAGAAACATAATGTGGTATCCAATGTCATTTCCACTCATTCCAATGAACAAGGTTCTTTCAAGTAACATCACCCTTGTAAAGCCTGGTTCTCATATGCTGGCCTACTTGCAACATAGCCGCCGGTATGTGCCTGGGATACTGTTCTCATAAAATATCTTTATCACTGGGGCTACGGAAAACCACCTATTAGTAATAAGTGCCTGCAAAGTTGAACTCAAGTCAACTTCGCAGGCATGCTGGTGGTAAAGACCTGTGATGATCTTTGTTGCCAGCAGGGTATGTCCTCATATATGGGAACAGTATCCTAGGCAGTACTGGTGGCTATGTCGCAGGTCAGTCAGCGGCATATATATGCAGGGAACCAGGCTTAATTAAGTGGTGAAACTGTTTTGCCCTGCATTACTGTTTGGTGACTATGTGGACATAAAAGAAGAAAGTCCTTTTTATTTATCAATAGTTATTTAGTTTAATAAAAAGGTTTAAAGATCTTTATGTTTAGTTTCTTTAGCTGTTAAATCAAACCTGGTGCCCTGGTGATAGGTTTAGTAACTGGCTTTTCATGAAGAAATTCCACGCTAAAAGAATCTAGCAAAATGACCACAAATAAACAGTTAAAAAGCTCTTACAATCATGCAAGTTAAAAGAACTCTCTTTTTGTAAGAGGCAAAATTTAGTGACAATTACTATACAGTTATTTCTCTGTGTCAGTTTAGTTTACAAGAAAGTGAAAATTTATTTTCAAATTGCATAAAATAATTTTAAATATAATCAATGAACAAATCATCCTGTTCAGCGACAGCCAGTCATCAATTACAGTGTATGTCTTCAATCTAAACATTGAAGCTACCAATAACAGCGAGTCCTCAGACAGTGGCAAATGAAACCATTGGGTGTTACCAAATGTGCTGTCTGTACAATGTATAATGTCCAGGCAATTTCTTTTTAATCAATGGTCTTTTTCACACCACAGAAGCATAATTGTTGTTTTTGTTCAACCAAGCTACACATACATGTAGTTGGATGTGTCCTTTCAAGATTAGAAAAATATATATTCAAAGCCCTGGACTTACGAATTTTACACAGTATATTAACATTTAGCAGAGATTCAGCAGTAACTATGGACCTTACCACAACAGAAATCTCCTGTCAAAAAGAACTCAACTTCCAAGAAAGGTTAGTGTAAAGAAATTTAAAATGTTTGTGAAAATAATTTATGTTAAATGTTATCTATGTTAAAAGTTAACTTTTAAATACAAACAATAAACAATGAATGTTTTAATGGTGTCTACCCATTCCGATGAGGAACAATCAATTTAGCATTTCAAAACTCTTGCAAATTACTATGTAACATATGCAATTGACCAGTATGGGAAGAATTATAATTATTATTGGTTAATTGTTTTGGCTAGATATAGAATCAATTTTCATTAATATAAATCACCAGAAACCCTATGCACGACTGTTAAGTTTGTTATTTAATGGAAATGTTTCAGCTACTGTACTTAACAGCAGCATTAGTAATATTTAATTGCTTGTAGAAGCTGGTTTCCAAACTGTCCAATCACATGCTTATATATTTTACTCAAAGGCTTGTAAACATTGCAAACATATGGTTAATATGCATTAAGTTCCTCGCAGAAGTGTTTTGCATAAGAATTGGAGAATTCTTGAAGACAAGCAGGCCACCTGCAGCCACCCGTGCAAAAGGAGGCATAAGGATAGCCATTTAAAACCAATGTCAATCATTAGCCAATAGAACTGTTATTAGAAGCCTGTTGCTGGGTATATGTGTGTTGATATAAAACTTGTCAAAATTTCTTGAGTTGTGCACATTATACAGCAGAGATCTATAATTTATTATGTCGTAAATAATTGATTGTAGAACAGGGTGTTAACCCAAAGGCCAGGGTAAAGTTCCTGATATTTTCGTAATTTCAAATCAATTCTGGAGCAACAGAAAACGGTTTCTGAGTTATTATTAGCTTTCAGTATCAAAGCTAATATTTTCTTTGTTATTGCTAGGTAATGCTGTCTGTCACAAGTACTCTCTCATTACACATTAATCATTATTCTAAATTCCCACTAGCCGAGAAAAATAAACCATTAAAACCCAAAAAGCACAATAAATGTAAAGCTGGCAGGCAAAGGCGTTTAGCCCTTTTCCTAATCATCAAAACAAAAGGCAACTTTAAAGGAACTGATTACTACACAAATGCTACATTAACTCTTACATCTGTATCATACTCGTTTATCGAGCAAACTAGCTCTTAACACGTTCTTTTTAACACCTTATTTACAGTGTTTAAGGTTTTTAAATCTTTAAGTTGAGTATTTCAGTTTAGATGGGCTTAGCTTCGCCCTACATAAGTTAAAACATTCCCCTAAGCCATTTGTTTATAAACATCATTCTGTTTAGTGAATCTAATTTTAAGTTTTTCAGCTTTTTAGGGTTTATAGACTCTCTCGTCCTTCGGGGGAAAGAGTCAGTCTATTTTATTTATTTTTTTACAATAATTACGGGATTTTTAGAACAAAACATTGGGGACGGAACATAATTATGGTTCAATATCAAGAATGTGTTTTCTTCGGGTGCGCGTGCATTGAATATTATTAACAATACTGGTACCTGTTTTGTCCCGGGCTGCCAAATCTTTTCCATCCTTTAGCTCTACTTCAAGAGCAAAGAATGAACATTTCCCCGCTCTGGCTACATCACCAGCCTAGAGAAATCAATAAAAGTCACCACTGTTACTGTGTTCATGTAAAGGGGAAACCCTTGAAGTTGAGACGAGGAAATAAACACAAGGTGGAAGATATAAACAACAACAATCGATTTCTACAAGCGATTTACAAACGCAAGTAATTAAAACGGCGTCCCGACTAGTTTATTCCGCTTTGTAGGTGTTTCTACAGTTAAAAAGAACTAAAGACTACATACCAGTGCGCCGGGAGAGACATCCAGAGCGGGACATTCCGTTAAACCACCAGCCTCCGTAGGAGAAGGCAGGGGTGCAGCCCCATCTTCTTCAGAACCTTTAGCTGATTGAGAAATATTAAATTGGTCAGTAGGTTTAGTAGCATTGCCATTCATTTGATGCTTCATCTCAGCATAAGACTGAGGAAGCTGCGGCATGGATCTGGATTTGGCGCTTTTCCTACCACGTCCTCCTTTCGATTTCGAACGCTTGAGGCTCGAGAATAATCCTCCTTTCTTCTTGCCTGAATTTGCGTCTACGAGCAGAAAATTGCAAGCAAGACACAGACATATTAACAACAAATACAATAAGGAAGTTTCGCTACAGAAATTATAGCAATCGCATAGAAAGATACGAAAGAAATCGAGCTAAAAACCTCTGAGGTCCTCGTCCGACATCTTTGCTTCGAGCTTACTCAGCGCAACTGAAACATGCGCACAACAATCTGCGCAATTTGCACGGCGTCCGCGCTCCGCGTTGGCGGGTTTATCACGCGAGTTTGTTTACATTTTAAAACAGTAACAAATGACTGTCAGCTCTACAAATAAAACTGTTTCTTTGTCCAGAAAACAATTTTTACTAGCTAAGAACATTTTCCATGGTTATTTTTCCTTCAAGCTGTTTACTCGCAGCGAAAAACAAAACTAGCGAATAATTATTTTCTTTAAACATTTCGCGTCCCTTTTGCAAAAGGCCGGCAGGTTGTGAGTTTAATTGTCATTAATTTTTCATGCAGCCAACTGTGAGTTTTGTCATCCTTGCCAAATGTAAAACGCATCACGCGCCTTCTTTGCCCGATTATGTCAAGTCTCGTTTATCAACTTCTCCTGTCCGGTACTGCAAAATATTATAAATTAAAAGTGAGTAATTTTTAGGACGTTTATCTTCTATCGTAGCATTATAATGCAAAAACAATCTTACAAGAATTAAGAGAAGAGTATAAAATAATTTTTTTCCCCTGGCAACCAATCCAATCAAGAAAACAGCGGTGACAAACAAATTTAATATCATTTTAAACCAGAATATAACATTAGAATAAGTGCATCTTCAACAGTGCAAATGAACAAGTAAAATACTCACGAGACGTTTCGATTTCTGATATTTATTTATTCCACATATTCAAATTTATTTGCAGTTTAATTCACTGAAAAATGTAGTGTTTTGCCGTGATTCGTCGTTAAGTATGCGCTTATCGTAATGCCCATGTTTTGATAGCATGGTTATCATGGCAATATGGCCGGCGAAATCATTCGATTTCTAGGAGAGCAATATAATTGTTCCTTTTGTACTTTGAACCTAATAAGAGATTTACCGAATATTACCGATAGTCTACAGTCATGGAGAAATGGCGACAAGATGGGCGAAAATTAACCAAAAATATTCATATTTTTTTAACTTTGTATGTTGCTTCGGACACCTGACAGATTGTTGCCAAGTGTCGATTCATTATTCCATATTCCATCCGGTTTAATGCGAATTATCTTTTAGATATGGGTACAAAAAATGAAGTGGCCCAGTGATTTTTAAGAAACCGAAGAACATTTTAAATAACGCTTTTCTTGATTAGAAGAAAATCAGCTTCTTTTACTTAGGTTACTTACATGTAGTGGTGGAACTTACTTAATGGTTTGATTAATTATTCTTTCGTTATTGACTTTTTAGAAATACGTTGTTACATAGAAATGAGCTGTTTTTATTCCACCACCAAGGCTTTTTTTCGTCAGACCAAGCTGAAGCTTCCATTGCCTTAACTCTGTTTTCAATGTCACAACTTACTGGGTGTGAAAATAATTAAAACTACCAGCCAAAACTCTTGATTGTTTATGAATTCACTTTGAAAATCCAAAGTACTCAGCGCGGTTTTAGGCAGGTAATTAAAGAATTATATCTTAATGTAAAACTTGATTGTGTTTTCTTGGTTTATTTATTGTTGTCCGTCTAATTTGCGCTTTTTGTCAGCTTTCTCTGTTGGTCGTTTGGATGGTGTAGTTACAATTTTAGGCAATTTTCCTTGTTCATTCATGCGAACTGGTCGCTTGCTTCCAGGCTGTCAGTACAGTACAGGTGAAACTCTGCACCTCTGGGCCCAATTAACGCGGCCGCCAAAACAGATGAACGGTCGGAAGTCGGCAGGAACCACAACAGACACAAAGAAGGGATTTTTCCTTTCTTTTACTTCCGTTTTTATCGGGTGTAAGGAAGCTGTTTCTGATTATTTGTTTGAAGTAGAACTTTGACAAACCAGCCAGCGAGGGGGTTGGGGCGAGAGTTTTAATCATTTCCGCCTCATACTGTCCCTCATACTTATTCCGCTCGCAAACAAGGAAGCACGGAGTAAATATCATGAAAAAAAATTCTTAACCAGGCTTTTATCATTTCATTTCGCTGTTAGTGTAAATCCATTCTTAAAAATTTTCTTTATTAGCCTTATTAATTGCAAGGCACATAAGAGATGACATGTCTGATCAACAGACAACCGGAAGTTAAATTTTCCTTTCGTCACTGCGGCTACGAACTTCGGAGCACCAGAACACCTGGAACACGTTAGGAAAGGAAAGACAAGCTCAAACTTCGGATGCCATCACTTTTAACTCACTAATTGCTCTTCATGCCCAAGTATTACCACACGTTTTACACAAATTATACATGAACTAATTCGTCTAAAATGCGTACTCTCTGGAACGATTCTTGTTTACTTTGGTGGAGCCAACCTCGATTTCCGGCTCTAGTCACGTCCAATAGTTTGTAACAATGTGGTATATTCCTGTAGCCACGTGATCATAGAATTCCTAATTCCTGCATTTGAAGCAATTTCAGAAGGAGGTATCTTCAGAGAACTCAAGTTGAATCCCGGAGGGATCTTGTGATACACGACGCTAATGATATTGTATTTAAACAGAGAAACCCAGTATCTTCAGGACTTGTATCTTAGGGCCCTTTATCCCAGATATGAAAGGCAAAAGAATTCAGATAAAAATGCTCACAGTTTCTGACCAGTATGATCATAATGTAAGCCTGGACTGACAAAAACGACCTTGCCATGACAGCTCCCCAGCTCAAACCCTTATCGGTCGACAAACAAAATCTGTCAAGAAACATCCAGCCATGTAATAAATGGAAAGATTCAGTAACTAGTACAATATTTCACGTTACACGACTGATTTTACGAAACTCAAATGAACAATAATTAACAATTATTCACCGAAGTGGAGGTGAATAGTGGTGGATATTTCACCACTTTCACCGACACTGAGGTGAATAGTACTTAACTCGGAGGTGATTAGCAAAGTACTATTCACCTCCGAGCAGAGGAAGAGAAACAAAATAGCCTTCCGTCTCGCTTTGGGTACCGAAAGAAATGTTTTGGTCCGCTAGTTATTCAGCTCGTGTGTTATATACTAAAACACTCGCGGCTCGGTAAATATCCACCACTACACCTCCACTTCGGTGAATAATTGTTAAAGACCATCAGTTGATGTAATAGATGATTCTTGATGCAATAGAGCTTGTCAATCAACGGCAAGACAACCGATTAGAGACATTCGTTTTGTTTCATGATAGGGCTGAGCTTGTGTGGTCTTGTGTGTACATTACCAGGGGTGGTCGACGGCGGTGAGGCCTTTGATAAATCTTCATCCATGCAAGGCAACATAAAACATAAAAACATAACCTCTTCAACCAACTTCAACTATTCTATTCTGTTTTATTTCTCACAATTTTGATTGATAGTGTTTTATTCGAGCTTTCACTCAAATATTGAACTGCAAGTTTCACAGAGCCCCGTTTAGTGATTTTAGTTTTTCCACGAGAGTCTTGAAGAATTTGGTCGTGGATTTTCAATATTTCTCTCTCGCCTGTCTTGTTGACATCAGGGGGAAAAAAAACGAACTTTCGTCAAAAGAGCGAATCTATTTAATCTGCCAAAAATCTGACGTCAGTGGCTTAACGCACCGCAAAAGAGATGTACCTCTATTAGGTGTGCGTCCCAACGAACGCGTCTGTTACTAAAGGAGATATGAAATATTAATACTGAGACAAGTGAATAAAGCATCTATAATTAAATGAAGGAATGGAGAAGGCGAACGGAATTTTTCTCTCTGTCAGCACCTGAAACAATCATGGATTTTGAGAAGCAGAAACTTTTACTAGTTCTTGTTGTCCTTGCGTCTGCGCTTGAGGTGGCAGAGTCGGGATTTAACGCTGTTTATCTGAAGCAAACGACAGCAAATTTTACTTGCGGAAATCCTCCTGAAGAATTCTTTGAAACCCAGCAAGGATTTCTTGATGATGTAGACAGAATACCGTACATATGCAATGCAAGTGACCCAACAAGAGCATATCCCCCAGAAAACATGGTGGACGGTTTACTTGCAACTCACTGGCAATCCAGAGCAGACGAAGATCTCGCTTTTATTACAATCAGCTTTGGACAGGTACCTGAAATAGTTATGAGCTTATAAGTAAGGCTAAGGAGTAATTTACATAAATTTTCACTGCATGAATCCATGTCAATGAAACCTTCAGGGCATTCTTATTGTTACCATGAAAGAGACAACGTTTGCTATGAGATGGTTTTAACATTACAAAAGCGAGTATAAAAATAGTGATTTTCTTATGATGCGAAGGTTACTGTTGATAGTATCTATAGACGAAAGTTTTGAGTAAAGACGCGCGAATTTAAGCATTTTAAGAGCCAATTTCTGAATTTATCAAAAATCGGACGTCACTCGTGAAATTTCGAATTCCTTCATATTTTGTCCATATAATCTCTATAGTAAAGTATTTTCAAAAATAGAGTCAAAAGTTTCGGCAGCGCTTTATTTTTTTCAAAATCGGGCAAAGTTTGAAATACGGCAAATTAGCGTCCTTCCAGTCACGAAATTAACCGAAAATTGCCCATTTTCATCTCGCTCGTACAGAGAAACGCTGTGTCTTCTGTTAATGAAATGTTAACAAAATATAAACACACCCTCGCTCTTCTTAATGCACTAGTGTATTTGAGATAAGCTGGAATATTGAAAACGCTTCGGCCGTTAGAAGAAACCCCATTTCGACAATTTAAAATTTTAGCAAATTTCGTCCAATTTCAAAGCTAAAGAAACCCAATTGGTACGTAAAGTTTGAACTTAAAATGATAACATTCTTAAAGCACAACCCTTGTAGTATAAGGTGTTAAAATATTTCCGGCGGCACTACAAAATTACCCCGTCGAGAGACCGAAATGTGAAGACTACTTTTACAAATCTTGACACCAGGACAGGCTGTGAAACGAACAAGCAACGAACAAGCGCCGATGTATAAAGGACATTGTTTACACTAACTGCAGCCGGTTTCTTTAAAAATAACCTATTCCGATTTCTCTGGGGCTGGACAATAATGTTTTACATTGTTTGGTGGATTAAAATGATATCTTTTAAACAAAATGTCATGCAACCAAGTTATAAATAGCCGTAACAGCGATCAAAACGCACTCGCTCTGATTTCGTCCGCTCGAAACCACAACAACAGGAGGTTACAAAACTTACCCGATGTGCTTAACCAATCCAGTCTTGCACTCGATTGCCGAGTCTGGAAGTATCCTGAATAATATTTGAGCCATGCTAACCATATACTCTAAAATGTGTCAAGACAAGAACGGGAGCAAAGGTCGTATGTTGACATGTTACAGTAAGATTGCGTGACACGCGCTCTGGAATTTTGGCAGACCTCCAAACTTGTACGTTCATGGTTGTCAGTGTTCGAGACTATTGTATGCTCTAAGAACAAGTTCTTGTCATTCTTCGCGATGAGATCAAAACCTTTATGGCATCTTGTGGCTATTCTTTCTTTGTTGGTGGTGCCTGCGGTCCAAGTTCTTTTAACCCGGCCAAAGTGCGATGTATTTCAATCGGCGATTGCAAGGAAGATGTCCGCTCCCAACTCGTCTACTGTAAAATTACCCTCTAAAATAAGCGACGATTCTGGCTTGGACAGTGAAACAAAGTTATTGCTAACTCGCGCAGGTAAGCTTTTAGACATCGCAAACATGAATCTTTTCTATTATGTAACTAGGGATAGTTTACACTACAGCTGCCCCCGCTGTTATCCTTTTTTTTCTCAGCGCATCCGTTACTGCAGTCAATCATTTCGCTTGATATTTTGGCTATTCTATTTTCTTAATTGATTGAAACTCAGTTTTCTGTTAAGAACAGTCTTGCGATAATTCAGAAGAAAACACTAATTTTTCTTGTGTTCTGCTCACAAAGTATCACTTGTTTCTGGCCTTCTTCTTTTCAAGATCATGGGACGAGGACGTTGCATTTAAAACAAACTTTCAGTATGAATTGTTGAAGTCAAGTAGATAAGTAAAACAAAGCCAAATTATGCAAAAATTCTGAAGGATTACATGTAATAATCATGAAATTTAATTACACGAGCGCGTCCCCAACTTCCTGAGATCATTTTGCTTTTTTGCTGTAATAAGTGATCTCAGCGAGGATAATCTTCGGTAATTGCCAAACGTTTTAAAACCACCAATTGAGACCAGCTGTTTTTAGGGCTGGCATGGGAGCTCAAGCAACAATGACCAACTTGACAGCTGAGCTCGAAACGGATGCTAAAAGATGTCTCACCTCTGTCAATGTAAACGTCTGTCGTGAGTTTTGATTATCTAAAGAACTCTTTTGAATTCAATTTCCGTCTTGACAAGTTTCAATACAAATTTACTTAAATGCCCGAGTCTTTTATCTTTTATTTCTACCACTTGAGGTTTTTTAATGTTATGATGTTTCAGCCAAAAGCTGAAAGCACTGGATCGACAGATGTCTCAAGTGAAAATTTTCTCACTTCTCTGCGAATTTCAATGCTCGCGGTATCTTCTGTATCTTTTAAAAACTTTCCTTCTTTAACTCTTTTTGAACTTAACGCAGCTGCTAACTTTGTACCTTGGTTGTGGCCTGAGTCTTTCAAACCCCTCGTGTAAAGTGTGATTTGTGTCTGACAAATCTCGATTTCGGATTGAGTCTGTCAATCCTGTGAGCGAACGAGGGCTGCTCGCAGCACGCTAACAAGAGAAATTTCTAGACCAATACGTACTATTCCTGTTTTTGATCATATCAGTTGGGTAAGTATCGGTTTCTAGTTGATTTTTTTGGTACCAGGTGGCGGTGAAATCGGTCTCGTTGTACCATTCCTGCTGAAATGGCAGCCCACAAATCCTCAGCGCCAAAAGCTCAGTGTGGATTGAAGACGGTGCATTCCGCATACGTTTTGCAGACCACGAAGATGCTTGTACCAGTAGGCTTACGTATGTACTCCACAGACTTTGTTTTAACATTCGTCGTTCAACATTGTTGGCCAAATGCAGAGCGAGGGGGGCCGATGGGAGAGAAAAGGCATTGATTTTCTGAGCACGTGGCGCCAGAGCAATACGCCCTCGCACGCGCCTCGTGTTTCGCGCGTGTCAGCACCACTGACCCTCCACCTTACGGATATAAGTCTTTCAGAACAGTTTAGACCAAGAGAACAATGTACTATAAAACTATTGCACAGTTGAGAAAATATAAGATCTCAAAGCTCCCTATTTTGCAAAGAAACGTATCCGTGGGCTGCATAATTAATGGTGCTACGTCACGGGGATTTCGCAGATTTTTGGTCAAAACTATTCTGAAATTAGTGGTAGGCAGCTAAACCCATGAAAAAATTATCTTTGAACATCTAAAGGAAGACATGACCGTAATTTGCAGATAGAAATCAAACTAAAGATATAAATATTGATTTTTTTAAGGACGCTTGGAAAACAACTTAAAAAGTTTAGCATTAATTTTTCAAGTTGCGATCCAATTCCATCCAAGCAGCCAAAGATGCTTGTTAACAGTTTCAGTGCTCTAATACAGCAATTATTAATAAAAAATGGCCCATTATTTTTAGGTTTCCTACGCCACAAGTATAAATTTCCGAAAATTTAAGGTGGCCCTGAAACCGCTCCGGAGAAATTTTTTTAACCTTGCAAAAAGTTGCATCTTAACATGCAAATCATTATTCAATAATAAAAAATGGGGGTCACCGGACTCGTTTTTGAGTTATAAGCACTTAAACGGAAAATTAAGGGTGTTTTTAACGGGTAAAACTGTTGCTATAGTAACCAATGACGTCATGAAAATGACCACAACGTATTCAGCAATGATTGGACATTTGTTCGATATCATTATTGTAGCAGCAACTGATAAAGATTTGTAGTACTGGCCCATCAAAGTTTAAAGGGGCAGTCTCACCAAAATTTCGTGCTACTTGAAAATCCAATGAAGGCGTTGGTGTCAATTGGGAATTGCCTAACCTTGTTAAAATGCATTGTACTAGTCACAAAAGTTGTTTAAAACCGGTGTGGCTACGGACGGGTAGGAACGAAGTGGTCTAAAATTTGAAAACGTCGGGCCGACGTTTTCAAGTTTGACAGTGTTACATGGAGGAAAATCACTAAAAAACTATCGATTACGGTTTGTTCACATCTGAGAGAGTGAATTTATGCCTTTTTTGTCATTAAAGGGTTAGTCTGTTGATCAGCGAGTGCACCTTTATAATTCTAGCATAGTTTACACAAAAACTTAGAAGACCTCTCGTGATACTGAGCTTGAAATTGCTGGAAACCGTTTTGAGCCTCCTTAAGTGTTTAGAATTCGTCAGAATTTTAACTCTTAATCTATCCGGCAAGATCGAAAAACCACTTTTTATGGGCGAACGTATATATAAGTCAACTCCCTCCTCCCCATCCTCTCCCAAAAATCCCTACAAAAGGCGGACACTATTTTTTTAAAAAAGTATCAACTTTATACCTCCTTACAGTCCTTATTTTTGTGAACCTCACAACAGGCTTACCGGTATATCCGTAAAATGGAGGGCCGAGGGAAAGATAACGGGTGCTGACACGCGCGAAACACGCGACGCGTGCGAGGGCGCATTGCTCTGGTGCCACGTGCTCAGGAAAATCTCCAGAGAGAGATAAGTGGCATTGACACGCGCGACACACGAGACGCGTGCGAGGGCGCATTCAGGCGCCACGTGTTCAGAAAATCTGTGCCTTTTCTCTCCCATCGGCCCCCCTCGCTCTGCATTTGGCCAACAATATTGAACGACGAATGTTAAAACAATGTCTGTGGAGTACATACGCGAGCCTACTGGTACAAGCATCTTCGTGGTCTGCAAAACGTATGCGGAATGTGCCGTCTTCAATCCACACTGAGCTTTTGGCGCTGAGGATTTGTGGGCTGCCATTTCAACAAGAATGGTACAACGAGACCGATTTCACCGCCACCTGGTACCAAACAAATCGCGATGACCAGGGCACACTGTCATTTTCAAATGCGACTCTTCTATTTCAAAAATGCCTAAAAATGAAATTACCGATTGAAAATTGCACTTTCACCGGGTTGAAAAAACTTGGACCGCAGGCACCACCAACGAAGCAAGAATAGCCACAAGATGCCATAAACGCTTTGATCTCATCGCGAAGAACGACAAGAACTGGTTCCGAGAGCATACAGAGCCCGGAGGGGGGAAGGGGGACTCCATATGAAATGGACGGGGATGCTCGTCGGAAATTTTGAATTTAACCCCTAAAAGAGACCAATCTGGGCGTGACCAAAATCCGACATTTACACCCCTAAGCGAGACGACGAGCATCCCCGTCCATTTCATATGGGAGTCCCCCCCCCCCCCCCCCCCCCCCACCAGGATACAGAGAGCGTGTCACGCAATCTCAGGCTTATTGTAACATGCCAACATACGACCTTTGCTCCCGTTCTTGTCTTGACACATTTTAGAGTATATGGTTAGCAGGGCTCAAATATTATTCAGGATACTTCCAGACTCGGCAATCGAGTGCAAGACTGGATTGGTTAAGCACATCGGGTAAGTTTTGTAACCTCCTGTTGTTGTGGTTTCGAGCGGACGAAATCAGAGCGAGTGCGTTTTGATCGCTGTTACGGCTATTTATAACTTGGTTGCATGACATTTTGTTTAAAAGATATCATTTTAATCCACCAAACAATGTAAAACATTATTGTCCAGCCCCAGAGAAATCGGAATAGGTTATTTTTAAAGAAACCGGCTGCAGTTAGTGTAAACAATGTCCTTTATACATCGGCGCTTGTTCGTTGCTTGTTCGTTTCACAGCCTGTCCTGGTGTCAAGATTTGTAAAAGTAGTCTTCACATTTCGGTCTCTTGACGGGGTAATTTTGTAGTGCCGCCGGAAATATTTTAACACCTTATACTACAAGGGTTGTGCTTTAAGAATGTTATCATTTTAAGTTCAAACTTTACGTACCAATTGGGTTTCTTTAGCTTTGAAATTGGACGAAATTTGCTAAAATTTTAAATTGTCGAAATGGGGTTTCTTCTAACGGCCGAAGCGTTTTCAATATTCCAGCTTATCTCAAATAAACTAGTGCATTAAGAAGAGCGAGGGTGTGTTTATATTTTGTTAACATTTCATTAACAGAAGACACAGCGTTTTTCTGTACGAGCGAGATGAAAATGGGCAATTTTCGGTTAATTTCGTGACTGGAAGGACGCTAATTTGCCGTATTTCAAACTTTGCCCGATTTTGAAAAAAATAAAGCGCTGCCGAAACTTTTGACTCTATTTTTGAAAATACTTTACTATAGAGATTATATGGACAAAATATGAAGGAATTCGAAATTTCACGAGTGACGTCCGATTTTTGATAAATTCAGAAATTGGCTCTTAATATGGAAATGCCACTTTTTTTATTACAAAATCATGGATAAATCCTTTTCACAGCGAAGAAGTTTTTTTGCATAAACAATATAGCTGGTTCCCAATCATTGCCAGTTTTCTGTGCTGTTCTTGTATCACTGATCGGAAACATTTTATACATGACCCAAGAGTCTACTATTATCTACTGCTTGTCATTACATGTAAATTTAACGAATGCCATAAATCGTTCGTCAGTCGCATGAAGCGTTTTTTTGTGGTTGATAATATTGAGCGTAAATGTAGTTAGCTTTGCAACTCTAAAATGGTCTAATTAGGGCCGATTCGCACTAGCGGACAAGTTTTAAATGTCATAACATTTTTAACAAAAACAAAATTGTCGCGACAAGTCAGAGACATTTTGAAGAAAACAAAAGGTGTAATTATTAGTACAATAGCTCGGCACGTGCTTCTGGCATCCTTGTACATTTCTAGGCACCGTCGTCTTGTGCAAACTTCAAATAATCAGGCAGATCCACGTAGTGAAAAATTTTTAAAAAACAATTTGCAACTGAAATGCGCGTGTACTGAAGTTTTTTGTGCTCGTGCAGGGAAAATGTTGCAAGAAAACTATTTCTTTTCCCCTCCATTTATCGGCACAAGCTGGTTCCCTTCGCATTCTTTTGTTCCAACCCCGGTATTACCATCCTTCCACGACCTCACCTCGGCACACAAACGTGTTTTGCCGCCTGTCGTGGAAAAATTTCGCCTGTTGTTTCTCAGTACAATCCAGACCAAACACAATAGCTAATCAACAACTGGCATTACGAGGGGCGTTGGAATACGACTTGTCTTGAATTGTCCT
Source organism: Meandrina meandrites (assembly GCA_963693305.1). NCBI lineage: Eukaryota > Metazoa > Cnidaria > Anthozoa > Scleractinia > Meandrinidae > Meandrina > Meandrina meandrites. The sequence continues at coordinate 35,079,270 of OY855904.1, read as the reverse complement.
GCCTTGAGGCAGGACATCGGCCCCTTTGAAGATTTGTCCGTTTTGACAAAATTTTCCCTTGTCCAACAAGTCGTTCGCACTTGTTTTTGCGATTGTTTGACAAAATGTATCGCGCGTGCAACGCGGACCAATCATAAGACAACTGCTTCTTTGTTTTCCTGAATTGTAGGACAAATTCTAGGTCTCAAAAAACGTATTCGCACTTGTTTTCTGTAACAAGTTACACACAAGTGATGAAATCTACCAATTGTTACAAAATTTGTCCGCTAGTGCGAATTGGCCCTAAAATATTATGACGGTAAATCCTGTAATGAATCATATGCAGCTTATAATTCTTATGTTTTGTGTTGTTATTAACATCTAACAACAGGTATGTATCCGTTTACTTAATGATTTTACGGATACCGACAAAAAATAACGTACAGTGCTACTTTAATTCATGCTACATCCAAAGTTATACTTTTTGTTGAAGTTTTATCTTCTCAAAGGTAGATTTCTACTCATATAGAGCAATTCATTTCGTCTTTGTGAGTGTTCTCGAGGATTTCAATGTGAACAAATGAAAATTCTCCCGCTTTCCCTTCAAGGCGTTCTTTGCCCAGCACATCAGTATTACATTTGGTAACTATAGAAGACCAGGAGCAATTAAAGTAGAAAAGTCGACAGATTTTGGCGCCACTTTCACCCCTTGGCACTACTTGGTAACCCCCCCTGCCAGCCGCCAATGCAGGGAGCAGTTTGATGTCGAGGCTCAAGGCGTGATCTTCCGCGTGGATCAAGTCCTGTGTACAGAGTACAGCGAATATGTTCCTCGAGAATTCAATGAAACTGTAAGTAACAGGCACGCATAACAAGTATATCGTCACAGCCAGTACAGTAACTTCCTTTAGAATCATGTTATACAGCACTCAATTTTCCATACTGATTGCCATACATTTAAAATATTATTACAACGTCGGTGCTGAGAAATTGGAGATTCGTCACTGAATAACACATGCAGCATTATCTCAGTAGGAAACGTTCCTACATTTGTCATAAATTAGCTTTTTTAACTTTTTACAATTGTTTCTTACTCTTGCTTTACATATTGCAATTCATTTCTCGTTTATCTTAACCTACTGTACTTGTATCACAACATAACATTACTTACTATTGTCCCATGCATTACTTAAATCTATTTACAATTGTTCCCTGTACTGATTGCAACACTATCTTACTTGTCCTTTATGCAATTGTTCTCTGTGTTTCAACACTACATTATTTAATCTATTTCATGTATGGCAATATGTTCAGTTCATCTGGTACGTACTTTGGGAGGAGTAGTTTTTCGTACCTAATTAATGACAAGTTATTGATATAATGTAAGGGAAAGTTCGATTTTAAACACTCCAAATGTGAAGCAAATTGCGAGAAAGCAGCAACTATCGGCTTTTTTGTTATTTTAGTTGTTATTTTATGAAGGAGTGTTACTTCATTTCACTGTCAAAATACGTAACCAAAAAAAAATCACTGAAGAAACAAATCTACATGCTGCTCGTGTGTGTTAAAGGATAACAGTTGAGTTCGGCTGTTTAAGCTTTATTATAACAAAATTGAAATTTTACTATTTTTGTTTCAGATATCTATTCAGCTTAATCAAAATCAAAGAGGTGATGGAACACCGGATCCCTACACGCCTGGTTTACAGGTTAATATTGAGACATCTTGTCTGGTTTTGTCTCATTTAGTTCAGTTGTCCCTTTTTGTGATTTTAGTTTCTCTTTCGCTCAATTTTCAGGCCTGGATGAACGCCACTGCAGTAAGATTTAGTTTTTCGGGTTTGTTTAGAAAATTTGACAGGATGTCCATAAAATGGGTAAGTGAAGATATATTTATCTTATAGTTTTATTACCATGTTCTAGTTATGTGACATTATGGATCACCGAAAAAAAAATAGATTATGGCGTCAGCCACTGTGGAAGAATTAGAGTTCCCATGGTCCAGTATCTTATGGCGGTAAGATACGCAAAAATCAAGTGAATCAAGTTTCACATGTTTTTTTTATACAACTTGCCGACTAAATGGAATTGTTTAGAAAGGTTTGTTTTCAAAGGTGACCATGCAAACCAGGCAGCACTACCACGGAAACAAAATCAGGACTTCTGTTTGCCAGGATTGACAAATAAATTACAGGTCTTTTTGAAATTGAGATATATCGGAAATTATCATAACATGTCAAGCTAGGATGGCATAGGTCATCCGTGTATAAACAGCACCAATATATCTATGGAAGGAACCTTACGTGGAGCGCTTTGCTAGCAATGCATGATCGGAAAGACTTGTTTGTAGACTTATGGAAAAAACTGCTCATTTTGTGCCCGTTTTTTTTAACCTTGGGTGGCTAGGATCTTGGCTCCATCTTTCGAAATATTCCCCTGGTTGCCTAAGTAGAGGTGGCCTGATGAAAGAAATCCTTCGAGAAGCATGTCTGATAAATATTTTTCATAGTATTTTATTTTCAACTCGTAGCATCACTACACTGTACGTGAGATTGAGGTGACTAGTCGGTGTAACTGTAACGGACATGCCAATGGCACACATTGTCCGCTCAACCAATCAACAAGCTTGCGTACCTGTCAATGTGAGGGAAATACTTGTGGAGCTCACTGTGATGGGTGCTGTCCACTTTACAATCAGTTTCCATGGAAGATAGGTAATGGAGCGCCATGGATTAATGACCCCGCTGCAAAGTGTGAACGTAAGTAGGCTTGGACATCTCTTAAACAGCATATACTGGATTCATCGTTGACATCTATGCGCACTTGTTATACTTGTAAACTAATGTAGTTAACTTACTAGTTAACTTACATTAACTTACTAAAATGTCTGATCTGTTCACAAGTGCAATTTATTCCCAAATGTTTGTCAAACAGACAGCTTGCTACGCTCAAGTGTATACTTATTGAAAATTTTGTTGTGAGTTAACTTCACTCTTTTTATCTGTAATTCACTGAGTGCGTTTGTTTATCCATTCAAGCCTGTAACTGCCATAACCACGCTGATACCTGTTTATACAACCAGACCGTGAATGACCAGGGCCTGAGTATGAGTGTCAACGGATCAATGATCGGTGGTGGAGTGTGTCTTGATTGTCAGGTGTGCTTCATTATTCCTTATTTGAGTTCAATCATATTTCAGATTTCAGAGTTGTTCTTAAGTCCGGGCCAAACGAGGATGAGAGTTTACTCTCATGAAAGTTTTCGTTAACTCTCATCGACTATCATCCGCTCGGGCCAAACAAAGACAAGAGTCGTCGAAAGTCAGTCAAGAGTGACTGAAACACGTTCATGAGCACATTCAAAGCCGATGAGAGTGCAGGACAGTTTCTGGCCAAACGAGGGCGAGTGTTTGAACTCTCATCAACTCTCATATTTTTTTTTGATCTGGGCTTTAGCTTGAGTAGTATTTTTAAAAAAGTTACACATATAAGTGTGAAGTTTTTCGAACACTACGGGAGGATAATGCAGCTGGATTAAACTGCGTTTGTTTAGCTTAGGGCCGGTTCAGTCACAGTGTATTACAGGCTTTTAAATTCTGTAAATTTATATAGCAATATTTTTAAAAACACAATAACGCTTTTTAGTTTTTGGAACATGTTTTGATGTTTCAAACATCATCATCAGCCATAATGAATATATAAGGTTTACAGAATGATCGTTATTATATATGTAACAGCCTATACAATGAGCCTTTATAAATTCAAATTAACGTAAAATGCAAACTTATTTAAACTAACCAATAAAAATAGAAAAGAACAATAGTGACATAACCACTAAGCTGAAATTGATACATTAAAAGTGTAACGATAAATTGACATGCTCAACTTGTTTGTTGAGTTCTGGATTTAACCGTTCAATATGAAAACTCTCCTTGATTTTAAGTTGTGAGAAAGTCTTAGCAGAATCAATAATCTTAAAACTAGAGGCATCACAACTATCTCGACAATAAGTTTGCATTTTACGTTAATTTGAATTTATAAAGGCTCATTGTATAGGCTGTTACATATATAATAACGATCATTCTGTAAACCTTATATATTCATTATGGCTGATGATGATGTTTGAAACATCGAAACATGTTCCAAAAACTAAAAAGCGTTGTTGTGTTTTTAAAAATATTTACAACACTTGTGCTATCAAGACCCTTTGATATAGCAATATATATTGCTAACCAGTAACGAGTCGGAAAGTTGTAGTGGTAGTTATTTTGACGCGCCTTTATAGTAGTCCAAAAATTTCCATGTACCACATTTAGTATACTGAGATTTATTGACTTATATCTCCGTAAAGAAACCATGATGGGTACATTTCTCCAATTAACGCTTTAAGGGATCTAGCACCGATCGTTGTTGAATACAGATTCGCTCAAAAGGAGAGGCTGATGTAAAAATGGGCCCTTTCTTTGGCATTCATTTATTTTACCATAACAACCTACGCCTCGTAATTGAGGATTGTTAGTTGCTCAAAAAGGAAGGAATTGAAAATGAAGCTGGACTTTTCTTACTCCAATAAGTCGCCCTCCCTAGTTCTGCAACTGCCTGTAAATTTTAACTTAGTCAAAAGTCTCTTACTCGATCCAGGATGTTTAACTGTGCTTATAATGACTTCGTAGTTTTCAACAGACATCATACTGAGTACGGAAGTTTTAAACAAGCACGTAGAAATTAACGTGACACTAGAAATCTTTATGCCACGGTAGGTAAAAAGAATAACGGAGAGTTCCGTACACGAGCTGAGAAATCTTTCGAGTTTATAGCGACATTAAAACTGTAGGGCACTGTACACAACAACTGATTTCCGCAAACCGTCGGCTTGGACTTAACATCAATGACCTTTTCTTCATTAGTTAACATGTAGTGTTGTATAACAAGCACTGCTTCCAAAAAATACACCACCCCATGGAGTCGCCTTGGAGGTTAAATATTTTTGCATCAAAATTCTCGAAACGTTTCAGTCTCAGGGTTCTGATTGTTGCGATTCTTTGATGCCTACCTCAAAAACGGTCATAACGACGTTTGATATAGTTTGAAAACAAGAACAATTCAATTTCTATCTCAGTCATCAGTTGTATCATCAACTATCAGATGAATTTACATAGCTCGCTGCTACGGTTTTGTTTGCCTTGACAGTCATGTTTCTAATATCAGGACAACTCGGATTAATATTAATCGCATTAATATTAATCTTAATGATTATTATAATCCAGTAATGGATTATTATAATCCAGTAATAGATTATTATAATCCGGTAATAGATTATTATAATCTATTACTGAGGTTTGAGCCGTGCCTTAATCTATTAGGATTAATATTAATCCTGTGTAAGATTAATATTAATCTGATTAATATTAATATTAATATTAATCCTACTTAAAAATTAATATTAATATTAATCCTGATATATAATAATCCTACATACGATTGCTATAAAAGTCGTACGTAGTATTTATATTATTCCTATCTAGGGTTAATCTTTGTCCAAAGCTTCCGAAGATTGGCATTATTTAAAGGTCAAAGAGGTGGTTGCTCCTATTCATTTACTTCTAGGGTCAACATCGTGGTATCTACCAGCTCTAGCATATGCAAGTGATCGTCATGTGACTGATGTGGTCACTGTTATGTCCCGTCAGTCCTGTGTCATGTCTGCAGTGTGTCTGTCATTGGAGCTGTATATCAGTATATCCAAACATTCACGGGAATTTTATCTCGATTATAATAGAGATTAATATGAAACTGGATTATATTATTAATAATAATCTAATCCTTCCAATTTTTTGCCGTGCCTTAATCTATTACCGGATTATAATAATCTATTACTGGATTATAATAATCTATTACTGGATTATAATAATCTATTACCGGATTATAATAAACCTATTATAATCTATTATTATTATAATCCACGGATTAATATTAATCCGAGTTGTCCTGTAATATGTTAATTTACAAGACAGTGACTGTTGTTGTTTATGGACGATAATTGGCATAACCATACCACTTCCTTGTACACGCTGCAGACAAAAATACCTTACGAACTGAAAATGTACACGCAACAGCACGTAATAAGCTACTGTACGTAATGGTTAGGTTTTACGCTACTGTACAGGATCAAATGGCGTTCAAATGACTTGCAACAAAGAACGTTTTTGATCTGCTGTCTTGGAATGAATCGATTGCATGGATGAGGAAATAAATGTCAGTCATCGATGCATTTCGATTAACTACATAACTCACTTCATCAGTCAGGGACGTTTCGTCGGGGATTATACGGTGGTGGACGATCTCTCTCTGGAGGAGCAGTAGCCGGCACATCAGACAGATCAGATTGAAGGGGAGCCACGGCTGACAAGCTGTTGAGTCTAAGAACATTGATGACTCTTGGCGTATTCTCCGCAACGGCAGGTGGTGGCGCAGCGGGCATCGAAGGCTCACTGGATTCAGCCTGTTGTTGATTGACTGTGGAGTCATCGTCTGAGTCATCCGAGCCACAGCAGAAGTTGAAAATCCGCCGCGAGTGAACAGCTATGAATATGATGTTTTTGCTCATGAAAATAGACACATTCCTGCCATAGCCAAGGCATAATCCCAAACGGAGAGCAAGGAATATCGTGTCAAAAAGCAATTGAATCTGTTGAATGGAATCATAGGCTAATACAAGAGCTGGTGCGCCAAAGCCTTGGTCGGCAGCCATACCAATTGGCCACCACAGAAAGCTTATACAAGTAAAAGCAATGAGCGTATTCTTGAAATTCTTAGGAATTCCAAGGTTGCATTCGTTTTCATCTAAGATGACTCCTACCAGCTCGATTCCATCGAACAAATTCATCAAGGCTTTGGTTGACCACTCACTGATTTGTCCGCCATGAATGTCCCTTGTTGCTATTCTGGTGTGACATATCAGAAATAGAAGGAGCGGTGTGATGCAAAGGGTCATTTTTAAAGTGCTTCCATTCCAGAATCCTTTCTTTTCTACTTTTTCGCCAGTTCGGCCAAATACCATGCCGATCAAAGGCACTACTCCAAGCCAAATGTACAACATCCAGAAAGCACCAACATGAATTATGTCTGCTGTATTGTTGTTAATCCACCACCACATCACTGCCGCAGGAACCAATCAATCAATCAATGTTTATTTGCCCCATCCAATATTTTACAGCAATGTAAATTATCTGATATATACTTAGGAGCAGGAGTTCTCGACAAACCCTTTTGGGCTTACAAGGAGAACCCCTGTTACAAATTTGTTGATAATACTTATCTATCTTTACATGGCTACATTTTATAATTAGGTCTATTTATTTTCTCTTTTCAGTCACTTACAATATTTTCGAATTATTAATGACATAACTATTAATTGCTGTATAGAAATTCATTTATTGAGAAGATATCTTTTGATTTTTTTCTTAAAAATATAAATCGATTTTGCAGTTTTAACAGCCATAGGAAGGTTATTCCATACCTGACTTCCTCTATACTTAATTGAGTGTTTGTTGTAATTTGTTCTGACACAAGTTATATGAATTTTGATTGAAGACCTTGTATAGTGGTTGTGGAAGTCTTTATTAAGGGTAAAAAATGAATCAAATGTTGCTGGCAGCATTTTGTTAAAGTATCGAAACATAAATAAAGCTGTTTTCTCTTCATTTATTTGGTCAAATGGAAGAATTGATAGTTTATTAAATATAGGAGGAGTATGGTCCTTATAGCCTGCAAATGATATTATTCTAATAATTTTCTTCTGTAACTTTATTAATGGATCTAAATTTGATTGATATGTATTTGCCCAAATTATATTTCCATAATGAAGATAAGGGTAAATAAGTGCATAATAGAGCATTCTTGATACTTTTAATGAGACATAGTGTCTTGTTTTGCAAAGAATTCCAGTTATTTTCGATATTTTGTTTTGAATATAGGCGATGTGCTGTTTCCAGTTTAACTTTGAGTCAATGATTATTCCCAGGAACTTTGTAGAACTTACTTGTTTGATTTCTTCCCCATTAATTCTTAACGTCATTGGTTCCTTGATCTTTTTATTTTTAGCCTTAAAGAGAACAACTTGAGTTTTCTTGATGTTTATAGTGAGTTTGTTTGCTTGTAACCATTCAGTTACTTTTATTAGTTCATTGTTTACTACCTGGTTAAGAGATTTTATATTGGTATCTGAGTAGAATACATTTGTATCGTCCGCAAAAAGAATAAACGATAATATTTCTGAGCACTTATGTATATCGTTCATATAAATTAGGAATAGCAAGGGGCCTAAAACTGAGCCTTGCGGAACACCACAAGTTATCTTTTCTCTACTCGATACACTGTTATTAAATTTTACCACTTGATCTCTGTTTGTTAGATAATTTTTAAACCATTCGAGTGCTACACCCCTTATCCCGTAATGCTGAAGTTTAGTAATAATAATCGAGTGGTTGACGGTATCAAATGCTTTTGACAAATCTAAAAATATCCCGGCAGTAAACTTATTTTTATCAATTGCATCAGTCAGTTTTGATACTAATTCTATGATTGCTGTCTCAGTCGAGTGATTTTTCCTAAATCCAAACTGTTTGTTATATAGTATGTCGTGTTTTTGAATAAAACTTATTAATTTGTTGTACATAATTTTTTCCAAAATTTTAGAGGAACAAGGCAGAACAGCTACAGGTCTATAATTTGAAAACAAACATTTGTCTTCGTTCTTATATACTGGTGTTATTAGTGACGTCTTTAACTTGTCAGGAATTATGCCTGTTGTAAATGATTTATTAAATATTGACACTAGAGGCTTTTTTATTAGAGGTGCTATTTGACGAATTACTTTTGGACTAAGTTCGTCGATTCCCGTACTTTTTGTTGGGTCTATTTTTAATAATTCTCGTTCAACCTCATCTTCCGTAGCAGGGTCAACGAAAAAACTTTCGTAGTGATTTTGATTATCCAGAAAGGATTTAAACGTTAAGGAAGAAGATGGTACTTTTCCCGCAAGTTTAGGGCCTACATTAGCAAAATATTCATTAAATTTATTGGCTATTTCATATGGATCAGTTATCTCATTTTCATTATAAGTAAATGTGTTTGGAAAATTTTTATTACTTTTGTTTTTATTCATTACCTCATTTATTAAACTCCATGTTTTCTTGACGTTGCCTTGCGTTTGCTCGAATTTTTCTATATAATGCCTCTTTTTTGAGATTCTTATCAAATGATGAAGCTTATTTCGATATTGTTTATATTTAAGTTTATTGTCTGGTGTGGGCCGCTTTATTGATTTTTTATACAGTTTGTTTTTGTTTTTGAGAGATCTCTGAATTCCTTTTGTCATCCAAGGTTTTTGATGTGAGTTAAGAATCCTACTTGTATATGTTTTTATCGGAAATGCCTTATTGTATAGATTATATAGCTTATTATAAAAAATATTATACGATTCATTTGGATCATCGTTGTCAATTACTTCTGTCCACGAATCTTCTTTTGATAGCTCATCCATTAGGTTATCAATGTTATCAGGTGTTATTTGTCTCACTTGAGTTACTCTTTGTGCATTATTTACCGTAATATTTCGTTTGATTGTAAAGACAGGAAAGTGATCTGAAATATCTGTAATCAATATGCCATTCATATTATTATCATCTAGACTATTTGTTAATATATTATCGATCAGTGTTGCACTTTTATCCATTATCCTAGTTGGTTTAGTAATAAGTGGATACAGGGAGGACGAAAACAACTGATTCATAAACTTGCCAACCGATGATACCTGATTCATTTTAAGCATATCAATATTTATATCTCCCATCAAGTAAATCAGCTTATTTTCTTTAATTATTTTGCTTAACAATGCTTCTAACTCAACTTCAAATTCTTTCATTTTACTATTTGGTGGGCGATATATGACACCTACTATTGCTGTTTCTTTCTTGTTATTTTTTAGCTCAATGAATAAAGTTTCTAAAACGCCTTCATTGAAAACGGATAGGTCTTCTCTCAACTGGAAGTTGATTTGTTCTTTGATATACATACCTATCCCACCGCCTGATTTATTTTTGCGATTTGCTGTTATTAAATTATAATCACTAATATTATACATGTTTGCACAGTTATCAGTAAGCCAGGTTTCTGTTAATCCTATTATGGAGAAATTTATTTTCAGTGACGCCAAGTAATCAGATAACTCATCAAATTTGTTTCTGATGCTTCTAATATTTATATGTAATAAGGAAAGGTCATCGGAATTAACTTTTTCGTTCAGTAACGCACTATTGAAACTTTCTTCAGTGTAGTATTGGCATTTGACACCGGAAATTCGTTTGATAAGGCAATTAGTATCAGGGTCTATGTCATGGTCCGCATGTATGCCGAAATCATTTTGTAACCAAAATGGATTTCTAAAATTATTCGTATCAATTAACGCTTCTATATTATATTTCGAATTTATTTCATAATAAAGCTCATTGTTGTTTAATTGACTGAATGGAATAGATAGACATTCCACGCAATATGAGTGTTCGTCTTCGCTAACACTGATTTCTTCATTAGTTAAGTCTCTTTGGCATATATCACAAGTCATTAGTTGTTGTTGTTTGTTAGTTTACAGTGAGGGTTTGAGTATAAAACGGATACATTATTTATTCACGAGCTAACAGCTTAATATCTTCGACTGACGTAACAGTAACAACAGAGTCATTCAATCTCCTTACCCGGATCTTTCCGTCTGTTGACCACGCGTTTTTAATTTTCCCAGCCTTTCTTAATTCGTTAAGGGATTTCAGCTTCTCTGCATTGATAGATGTAAGATCTTCAGTGATCCAGTAGTCACTGCCCTTGAATCGCCTTTTTTGCTTCATCACTTTTTCCTTTGATTTATGGGACAGAAATTTGATCAGGACAGGTCTGGCCTTTTTACAATCGAGCTTGCCCTCCGGTTTGTACTTCCCAACTCTATGTGCTATCTCAATTTCATCCTCGTTTAATTCAATCTGAAGGTGTTCCTTTATGATGTTAACAGCTCGGCTCTCTGCTGTCTCTGATGTGGCTCCATCATCTAATTCCTTTACACCAAATAGCCTTACGCTATTTTTGCGGGTGTATTGCTCGAGGTTGTTGTGGGCTTCCATTGTTTTGTCGAGTAACGCCATCTTTCCATTTAAACCATCTTCTAGCATCTGAAATGAGATATTAAGATCCTCTTCAATTGACTTCTTCATCTTCTCTGCCTCCCTTTTTAGTTTTTCGGTGAGTTTCTCCTCAACGGCCGAAAGTTGCTTCTCCAGAGCTTCCACTTTCTCGGCAATGGCACTGTACTTGGTATTAAGATCTGATTTCATTTGCTTGACTAAGTCGTAAACATCTTTCAGTGATATCTTCTCTTCTTCTGGTTCGTCTTCCTTATTCTTTTTTGGTTTAGGTTTGTTGTTAGGGGTTCCAAAGGATGGACTATTGGGGTGCGAGCGTTTAAACGCAGAAAGATTGCGCTGACTGCGAGGGGGTGTCAGTTCGGCAGCCATCTCAAAGGCAATCAATTAACGAACAGCAAAATGATTGCATACCAGCCGCCTTCATCTTCGTAATGCGCTGGATATGAAGCTAAGAAAAAGCACTGCATAACCATCAAAGCGAAGACTACAAATCGACCAACGATAATCGATGTTTCAACTCTCGGCATTGCTGTGTAACGTCTAGACAATCCGGAATGTCAAAGAACCAATAGCGAAGCGCACAATTACTAAAAATAGATTTGTCAGCGTGAGATCCCATGACACCCCCCGCACAGAGTCAGACAAACACTGCGATCAAAACAAAGCAAATGTATGAGCGGGTGCCGCGGTTGTGAACCTAAAAGCGAAAATTTTAGTCAATTCTTCGGTTTATCGTTCTAGATGTAAGAGTAATGGTGGGCACTAAACCTTGCTGTTGGGGTGAGTGCAAGACAGACTCAAGATATCCAGAAAAATGGCCGGAATCGCTAAAAGAGTTGGAGAATTCGGGGCAGAAAGTATTCATACCATTCCCGAGGCCGGTCACGTACTCTAGACAAGAAAAAGAGTCGAGAAAGGACATATTCGTGGCTTAGACTTTTGATAGACTTGAATGGTAGATAACAGACAGTGTTGCTTTAGTAAGTGCAAAACAGATTCTAGGTATCGAGAAAATAATCTAAAATTAATAAGTTATTCGAGGATCCGGCAACGACGTCCCACTACAAAGTTACTCAGGATGCCGTAAAATTTTAGCGGAGGATAGCGACTTACTAGAAGAATACAGAAAAAGGGATTGCGAATAATACTACATGTCTGTTTGCTTCATTCAGGCCCTAGAATGAACAACAATTGCCTGAAGTTCCCGAATTTGACGGCACAAGTGCGAGGGGCCATCTGTTGCGGCGAATGATAGAGACAGAGGGCGAAAATATTACGCTACTCAGACGCCTTCATAATGATAAAATCAGTTAAATCGTTGCAGTTTGAAGTACTTTGATTTTAATAAAGCTGTTTTCATTCCCATAATTGTAATAGACTGCAGCTATTGATGCCCGGGTTCGATGTTTCTTATACTTGCCGCGGCAACTTGTGAAAATTGACCTCTCGGGTCAGGGCAGCACGAGCGCTTCTTTGCTTAATTTTAGCTTAGTACAGCTTAGTTCAAAACCTTGCTCAGCTCTGTTGTGTTGCACAAATGGACCTGTTAGGACTGCGTGAATGTTCTGAATTTCTCGTACAATTTTGTTTTCCTATGAGTATAATTTGGCAGGGCCTACACGCAATTTAAATGCCGAAATGTGTAGACATCCGCTCTGTCCGACAAACCTTGAGATTTAAATCAACGTTTTAGGACTTTTAGCTCTTGTCAGCGGAATAATTAAGGTATTCTCTGGAATTCTGAGCCAGACTGGCCATAATATTATGAAAACAATTGCTTAATATGGCTCTGAATTGCTCGTTAACTCCGCTTTCCCATACATTGATCTTACGGAGAGCTATTTGTTTGTCTGAGTCACACCGGGGGATCAAAAGTTGTGACGTCATTTGTGCGCAACGCTATTTGATGACCTGAATGAGGCAAGAATGGGGGTTGTCATGGAAACTGAAATGCAAAGCTGAACTGATCTCACAAACTGTCCCTAATAGGGTCTAACACATTTAAGGAAAGAAAATAGCCAACATCTTATCCATATGTAAAAAAGAAGTAGTTAAAAACAGACAAACAATAGAGAAGCCAGAACATAAGAGTGTTATAGAGATCAATTAACGTAACCGGTTTGAGAAATCAAAGAAACCATTCATTTCGTACCTTATCACGCCAGGTCAAATGATGCCAAACCACGAGAGACTGGACAAATGTTTTTACAAAGTGGCGAAGAGCTGAAACGCATTTACTATGATTGCAAGTATTCAGGACGTTAGCTTGGATGTTAAGCAAATGAATTTTCTGAGCGCAGAATGGAGAGAGTCTGCGTGACTGGTGCCATCAAAACATCGTTTTCCACGAAAAGGCCCAAAATTTTTCGGAATATCCTTGTTAATCTGTTTATGTTTCGGCCATATCATTGATCCATTAAAAACCATTTTGCCCTACAGTTCCCTTGGATCTTTTGGGAAACTGAAGAGCTTATGATACACAACCAAAACACTCAGTTCTCTACGTCACTAAAGATACTTGGTATACTTATGACTGACCATACTGACACAATAAATGAATTTTTGAGGCAATATTGAAAAGAGTAGAAAAATTCACAACAAGATATACGAACCTACATCTAGTACCTCTTGACTCAGGTCAATCTTCGGGGTCAAAAAATAAAAAATTAATGTTAATTGCTTTGCGTTTCAGATAGACATTTCTGCTCGTCAATCCTAAAAAATCTCATCAAATATAATTTCTCTCTTTCGGTCATACATCATATTAGTCGTTTCTAACTAACCTGGTGTATTTTTTTCTTTAACCTCATCTATTTCAAAATCAAAACATTTCTTAATACAGCAACAACATTTCTGACAATTCTGACAAATCTGACAAATAACGATCCTATTCATCGCTTTTTCTTATATTTTTGCAAAATTACACAAAATTAAACAGCTACAGTTCGCTTCGAAAAAACGCAACAAAGCTTAACAATGAAACGCAACTGTCAATAAATATGATATTTCACAAGAAAGTTAATACCACAACCAATGAACGATAAACCATACACAACTAAAGCGCTAAATTAAAGAAAGTTGATACCATAACCGATAAACGAAAAACAACTGAACAGCACGCAACACATACAATAGTATAATATTTTACAAACCACCAAATTAAAGTAACGAAAGTCCATCCCACAACCGATAAACGGTCTGCGATGCAAGATAAAACACTAAATTTAAACCGTTTCCAGCGACCCTCAATCTAAAAATTTCTGTTTACTAAATCTAGCATAACAAAAACAACCTACCTCAAACTATGCCCAAAAATAAACTCATAAATTGATTACAATTCACTCTGTCCAGTGAAAATTTCTAGTAAACTGTTTCTTACTCCTTTAAACTCAATCACAAACCTTATGTAAGAAATTGCACGAGATATTACCCTGATCGAACATCTCTCCCACCGTCAAACAGTACACAATAAAACTACATCTGTTTTTAATTCTCCTCGATAAAATCTGTTAATCACATTCTTCACATTTTTTGTCGGTATTACAAAGAAAAACCACGATGATACCACCGTGTAACATCCAACATAGTGTACCCACATTTACAATTTACTCTAACCTTGTCACGCGCCTTAAAACTAAATACCTTAAAACTTTTCTTCGAGCAAAAACACATATAATGTACCATAAATATATATCCATTGTCTTAACCTTGTTCACTTGCCACTTCGTGACCACACGTGAGATCTTACACGAAGTACTACCATAAGCAAAAGCTCCCCACACAACTTCTCGTGTTACCATGGTAACACGAGACAAAAACGGTAACTCAATCTCTCAATCTTAACTCAACTCAAACTCAACTCAACATCTAACTCGGCCATTATCTCCAGCTTTCCTGTTTTATAATGTTAAATTATCTACTTATTTGGTCGTAAAAAGTGATTTGCATCTTAAATTAAACACTTTTAGTAAAAACAGTGATTCGCATCTCAAATTAAACACTTTTAGTAAAAGCAAATGAAAAACGGTAACTCAATCTTAACTCAACTCAAACTCAACTCAACCCCTAACTCGGTCATTATCTTATCTCCCCTAGATCCGCAACTGCCTGTATATTTAAACTTTAGTCAAAAGCCTCTTACTCGATCCAGGATGTTTAACTGTGCTTAGAATGACTTCGTAGTTTTCAAGAGACATCATGCTGAGTACGGAAGTTTTTTGAACAAGCACGTAGAAACTAACGTGACACTAGAAATTTTTATGCAATGCCGTGTAAAAAGAGCAACGGAGAGTTCCGTACACGACCTGTGAAATCTTTCGAGTTTATATAGCAACATTAAAACTGTAGGGCACTGTACACAACAACTGATTTCCGCAAACCGTCGGCTTGGACTTAACATCAATGACCTTTTCTTCATTAGTTAACATGTAGTGTTGTATAACAAGCACTGCTTCCAAAAAATACACCACCGCATGGAGTCACCTTGGAGGTTAAATATTTTTGCATCAAAATTCTCGAAACGTTTCAGTCTCAGGGTTCTGATTGTTGCGATTCTTTGATGCCTACCTCAAAAACGGTCATAACGACGTTTGATATAGTTTGAAAGCAAGAACAATTCAATTTCTATCTCAGTCATCAGTTGTATCATCAACTATCAGAAGAATTTACATAGCTCGCCAGTTTCGTTTGCCTTGACAGTCATGTTTCTAATATGCTAATTTACAAGACAGTGACTGTTGTTGTTTATGGACGATGATTGACATAACCATGCCACTTCCTTGTACACGCTGCAGACAAAAATACCTTACGAACTGAAAATGTACACGTAACAGCACGTAATAAGCTACTGTACGTAATGTTTTGGTTTTACGCTACCGTACATGATCAAATGTCGTTCAAATGACTTGCAACAAAGAACGTTTTCGATCTGCTGTCTTGGAATGAATCGATTAAATGGATAAGGAAATAAATGTCACGTCATCGATGCATTTCGATTAACTACATAACTCACTTCATCAGTCAGGGACGTTTCGTCGGGGATTATACGGTGGTGGAACATCTCTCTCTGGAGGAGCAGTAGCCGGCACATGAGACAGATCAGATTGAAGGGGAGCCACGGCTGACAAGCTGTTGAATCCAAGAACACGGATGAATCTTGGAGTATTCTCCACAACGGCAGGTATTCGCGTAGCGGGCATCGAAGGCTCACTGGATTCAGCCTGTTGTTGATGGGAATCCAGAAACATCGAGTTTGGATTCGAGTTCGAGTTCGAGTTCGAGTTCGAGTTGGACTTCGAGTTGGACTTCGAGTTAGATTTCGAGTTAAAAAAAAATTAAAAAATAAAATAAATAAAATAAAAAATAAAAAAAATAAATAAATAAAAATTAAAAATTGAAATTAAAAAATTAAAAAAAAAAACAGAAACAACACACACAAAAACCGAAACAACAACAAACAAGTGCAAGACTCCTTGTCAAAAGCAAAGGGGAAAGAGGGGCATCCCCAACACCGGGGATAGCACAAACGAAGTAAGGCATGTGAAGGATTACGTACTTTTCCACAGATTTTGTATATGCTAACCACAATCCAACAATGATTCATGAAAAAGGGTGCACAACTAAGGTAAACAGTTACCGTTGAGAAAGTGCCGAAACGACAGTGAGAGTGGCGTGACGCGTGACGCAGACGTAGTCGGGTCGTCCTGTATCACAATATATCGGGTTACACATTTCCTGGACCGGTTTGTTCTGCCGGAGGTCCAAAATGGACAGGTACGTTTAATTTACTTTACAAAGATTTGAAGTTGATAGATTAATTTTGAATTGCAAATAAGCGCTGAAATGTGCCTCTCTTTTTAGCGAAGAAACAGAGGTTACAGAGGTGTTTTCATCGCCGGAGAAGGATGCACACGGTGATACAATGTAAGTGTGATCTTTTCATCATAGATCAAAATGATATTTCTGAGCTGCTGTTAGCAATAGAAAGCTTGGTTTAATTTGCTTTATGTAGACTTCCAAATGAAAGACTAGAAAGATTTACTTTGTAATGCAAATTAGCGCTGAAACATGCCTCTTTTTGTTTAGTGAGGAAACAATCATAGAGATATCTTCATCGCCGGATAAAGATACACGTGTTGCCACGTTGCCGGAGAAAGAAGATGCACGTGGCACAATGTAAGTGTTAACTACAAGATTTGGCCCGGCGGCTAACTGTGCATTATCCAAGGAAACAAATATATAATTTTGACTTCTCTAATCCTACTTGGCTAGTAGCCACGGATTTGTTTTCTCATCCATTCACTTTCAATAGCTTTGATTGATTTGACTCCCGGGATTTGACTCAATTTAATTAATATGTAACTGGTGTTTTGATAAAAAGAAAGCTTAAAAAACAACATCGTGTTGTGAGAGAAACAGATGGAACCTAGGTGACGTTTTCGTTTCAATAGTAAACTCCGGCTGTCTTAGAAAGTGTTTTAGGAATATCGTCCGCCATTCGGGTTTGTTTGTCTGGGGTTTGTCTTAGTCATTTCTTAGTCATTACGTAACTCGCGCATCCCTATTCTTCACATTCCTTTATCTCTACGCAAGGACATCGGTAGTTCTGTGACTGGTAAATTTATAATACGGGTTTCCCTGTATCCTTCGAACTTTAACTCGAGGTCCAACTCGAAGTCCAACTCGAACTTTAACTCGAAGTCCAACTCGAAGTCCAACTCGAACTTTATCTCGAAGTCCAACTCGAAGTCCAACTCGAACTCGAACTCGAATCCAAACTCGAGGGTTAACTACTCCCGTTGTTGATTGACTGTGGAGTCATCGTCTGAGTCATCTGAGCCACAGCAGAAGTTGAAAATCCGCCGCGAGTGAACAGCTATGAATATGATGTTTTTGCTGATGAAAACAGACACATTCTTGCCATAGCCAAGGCATAATCCCAAACGGAGACCAAGGAATATCGTGTCAAAAAGCAATTGAATGGAGTAACAGAATGATACAAGAACTGGTTCGTCACAGTCTTGGTCGGCAGCCATACCAATTGGCCACCACAGAAAGCTTATACAAGTAAAAGCAATGAGCGTATTCTTGAAATCCTTGGGAATTCCAAGGTTGCATTCGTTTTCATCTAAGATGACTCCTACCAGCTCGATTCCATCGAACAAATTCATCAAGGCTTTGGTTGACCACTCACTGATTTGTCCGCCATGTATGTCCCTTGTTGCTATTCTGGTGTGACATATCAGAAACAGAAGGAGCGGTGTGATGCAAAGGGTCATTTTTAAAGTGCTTCCATTCCAGAATCCTCCCCTTTTTACTTCTTCGCCAGTTCGGCCGAATACTATGCCGATCAAAGGCACTACTCCAAGCCAAATGTACACCATCCAGAAAATGCCAACATGAAATAGATGTGCTGTATTGCTGTTAATCCACCACCACATCACTGCCGCAGGAACGAACAGTAAAAAGATTGCATACCAGCCGCCTTCATCTTCGTAATGCGCTGGATATGAAGCTAAGAAAAAGCATTGCATAACCATCAAAGCGAAGACTACAAATCGACCAACGATAATCGATGTTTCAACTCTCGGCATTGCTGTGTAACGTCTAGACAATCCGGAATGTCAAAGAACCAATTTGATGACCTGAATGAAGCAGGAATGGGGGTTGTCATGGAAACTGAAATGCAAAGCTGAATTGATCTTACAAACTGGCCCTAATAGGGTCTAACACATTTAAGGAAAGAAAATAGCCAACATCTTATCCATATGTAAAAAAGAAGTAGTTAAAACAGACAAACAATAGAGAAGCCAGAACATAAGAGTGTTATAGAGATCAATTAACGTAACCGGCTTGAGAAATCAAAGAAACCATTCATTTCGTACCTTATCACGTCAGGTCAAATGATGCCAAACCACGAGAGACTGGACAAATGTTTTTACAAAGTGGCGAAGAGCTGAAACGCATTTACTATGATTGCAAGTATTCAGGACGTTAGCTTGGATGTTGAGCAAATGAATTTTCTGAGCACAGAATGGAGAGAGTCTGCGTGACTGGTGCCATCAAAACATCGTTTTCCACGAAAAGGCCCAAAATTTCCCGGAATATCCTTGTTTATCTTTTAATGTTGCGGCCATATCATTGAGTCATTAAAAACCATTTTGCCCTACAGTTCCCTTGGGTCTTTCGGGAAACTGAAGAGCTTATGATACACAACCAAAACACTCAGTTCTCTACGTCACTAAAGGTACTTAGACTAAAGATACTTATGACTGGCCATACTGACACAATAAATGAATTTTTGAGGCAATTTTGAAAAGAGTAGAGAAATTCTATTTCATTTGAGAAATTCGAATTATTTAAAAAAGTTTCAACCCCGAAATTTATTTTTTGCGCATCTCTTCTGTATTTGAATAAAGATGTCATTAGACAGATTACCCTGACTATCATATGTAACGGTGAAGATAAGAAAGTTTGAGCTCGGGCTCTATATAATTACGAGGATGGAGGATTAAAATTCACTGACCGACATGTTAAATGACACTGTTGTACTGCATGTAGAAAAAAACACAAGCACCGAATTATGGTCAACTATCGAAGCCAGTGGGAAAGTAATCTTTTGGACTTTCTAAGAGACTATAGTGAAAATGTCCCCTTTTGCAAATTTAATACCGCCGACCTTCCCATTGATCTTCCAAGAGATTCTCTGAAATGCTTTATAGCACACTCTATCCATGTACACTGTGGTCAGGATGTGTCGACACAAGAAAACGTTTACAAGTAAATACATTATGGATTTCTTTGGGGCCGGGGGGGGGGGGGGGGGGGTGGGAGCGAAGGCATGCTACCCTGGGAAAATTAGGGTTTTAGTTACAATCAGATATCGGAAGGTGGATTTAAAATTAACAAACAGTGTATTAAAGCGCAAACAAAAATGGTGCTAACGTACCAGGATCTACAAGAGATTATTGCAATTCATTGCGCTGGCCTTCGAGCTGGCATTATTGATAAATCCCAAAAAGGACGGAATGGCTGTCCGCGATCATGTAATCCCACTTTATCGTTCTGGTCGTGTTGGTGTACAAGCATACTAAACATTTAGAACCAGACCTATAGATTTACTATCAAATCCTGCTTGAAACAATATATACTATACTTCAGCTTAAAGCCCCGGCCAAACGCTCGCAATCTTTCAAAGCAACATATCGCAACATTGTTGGGTCATATTGTAAGATGTTGTGAAGGAGCTGGCCAAACGCACGCAACATTTCAACGCAACATATCGCAACATTGTTGGGCACAACATGACCCAACATGTTGCATACGTTTGGCCACCCTGTTGCAACATGTTGGATAGCGCAAACCGAACTAGTGCGCGTGCTCCGGCGCAACAATGTTGCACGAACGCGGCCAAACGAGTACAACATTATGCAACATCCAAAATGTTGCGAGAAAAATTTGACCATTTTCTAACTTGACCCAACAACACGCAACATGTTGCAACATGCTGTAACAGGGTGGCCAAAGGTGCGCAACATGTTGTGCCCAACAATGTTGCAATATGTTGCGTTGAAATGTTGCGAGCGTTTGGCCGGGGCTTAACGTTGTAAACGGTATTTCTCTATCGGTTATTGCTACAATCTGCAAATTCGTTAGTGTTGTCAAAAACCATTCTTCGCGACTGTTTATCATTTTCAAGTTACTAAATCTGTCTTACGTCATTGTTGGGCAAAATGTTTATTCTTCGGGCAGTGGAAACTGAATGGTCGTTCATCAGATGTACTCGATACATGATTAACCAATATGGAACTCAAAAACAAAATTTATCACCAGCTTCTGGAAAGGGGTTCATATGAAATACTTTTAGTAATTGTTCGTTCAATAATGATAATAATATTTTCCCTTTATTTCTTTCTTAACTTGCTTATTTACTTAAGTTCTTATTATTTTTCTCTTTATTGTAAAAAAGTGGGGGGGCTAAAGCCCCCCCAGCCCCTCCCTCTGCGCGGGCCCTGGGTGACTGAGCAAATCCACGTCAGTCCGTATGCTCAAGAAAAAGACTCTCTGTTGCTTACGAAATCTTAACTGGAAATTAACATGATTATATTTTTTTCGTAATCCGACATAGCCCGTTGGAACTTTCGACATACTGATAAACTGTTTAAAGTCGGAGGAAGTTCTTGAACATCTTCCTTTTTTTTATTTTTTAGTTATAAGCACCGGTGTTAGTTGGTCGTTGTCCCGGTCGTTGTTGGGCTCAAAAAGAAACATTACCTACTATTAATCGAGTTCCGTACTGTAAAATAAGGGCCGACTTTTTTCCTGTTGATTTATGGTCCAAACGTTTCACAATGCGCTAAGGTCATAAATCGACAGGATCTGTGTCTTACATATAGCCTCGATTTCCAGCCATTTTGTGTGCTTTCTGCGGCTGGTAATCGAGCCTGTATCTTACAGCACAAATGGGGAAAACGAAGCGTTCAGAAAGTGATTAATTCAATGAAACCGCACGAAAGGAGCTTTAACTTGCTAATAAAGTTATAAGACACTAAGAGGATTTTCCAAAAGTTTATTGACTAGATGCTGTGATGCAGAGGTTTCCACGAAAAGGCTGAAAAGGATATTTTCGCAGAATGCTGTAGTTTATAAATAATAAATGCATGACCTTTAGCCATCAACCTCCCGCCGGAGTTTCTGAGAAATGCAGAGCTATCGATGTATTAAAACAAACTCGGAGCAAAATTTCTCCGTCGCCATCATCTTTAAAATACTACCTGAAAAATGCGCAATTGACAAAATCCCTGTACAACGTTGGAATATCAGTACACGAAGTTTCAGCACACAACATTAGGTTTGATATTAAACTGGAGAATGAAATCCTCAAGCGCGGAAGTTGTAATTATTAATCAGCTTCAGAGGAATTTGCATATGCGTTATTAAACTGAACGCTTTGATCGAATGATCTAGACAAATCAAACTTAATAAACATAAACGACAAAACTCCTACTAACTCTATTGAACTTGTATACTGTGTACAGGGCATTTCTGTTTGCTGTGATAAAATATATACATGAAATATAGTCTATGTTTTCTTACGACACTAAAATCCGTTAGCTGATACGGATTCTTAAGTTTCTTTAATGCCTAATGCTGTAGAAGAAACAGATCCCTGAGTTGGGAATGCATGTGCTCATTACATGAGTTGGAAATACTAGCTCAAATGCCTACTTGTCGGAATAACAATAACTTCGTAATTCTGGATAATGTTTTTAACTCATTTCTGTCAGGGCAAAAAAACGCAAAATTGACCACATTGTATGTTTTATTTAATAACTCCAAAGGTATTTACAGCAATGAAGACTCCAATATCTCATTTAAAAGCACAGGCAGACCAAGCGATGGCCTTGTTAATGATATGCAACGGTCGTTCTCAGTTGACTCAAACGATCGAATAATGCCCCATAAATCGCTGAATTTGAGATCTTTTGTTCCTAAAAAACAAAGGAGGAATTAATCGTCCCAAAACCCCACCAAAGCTCACAAAAAACAGACAATCAACATCAGGCAAGTGATCTTTATTTATCTGGCTTATAGTTTATTGTAATTTAGAAACAAAAGATCTCAAATTCAGCGATTTATGGGACATTATTCGATCGTTTGAGTCAAGCCGAGAACGACCGTTGCATATCATTAACAAGGCCATTGCTTGGTCTGCCTGTGTTAAAAGGTCACAAAATATGCTTTCTAGGAAAAAATATCATGTTAATGGAAATTAGCAACATTTCCGAAAAAAAATTTCAAAATCACGAGAAATTAGTAAAAACGAGTCAAAAAATAAAACAAAGCTGGAATACTGCAGTACACTCTACTGTGGAAATTTAGGTATCGCTCTAACTTTTTTGCTTGTTCAATGACAAAATTTGTCTTGAGAACCGGGCAGAAAACAACCAAATCTGGAATAAATTAAACTACGATTGTTTTTTCCGATCCAAACAGAAGGATCGTATCTCAGTTACCATAGCAACGACGGGTCAAAACTCAAGTTATTGGTCGCCTACTCGATTTGCATAATAACTACAAAACGAGTTTTAACCAAGGCTACTGAGCTTTACGCTCCCAAAATCGACTTAAAACACTTTTTTTTATAAAATAGGAGAGATTCCTAACATAGAAACAGCGATCCGAAGAGTATTTAGTTGCAATTTGAGGAACATGTGTTCATACTGCGAACTGATGCAAACACGAAGCGAAGCAACATAAAAGATCATTTACGACCATTTACCACAAGTTTTCGCTTTAAATTTCGAGCTAGCTCTGACACTTAAAGAACCTTTCGAATTGAATTCCCTCTCAAAAACCACTGTCGGGAGCTTTTGAAGTTCATTCGACTAAGTCCGCCATGTTTGCCTCGAAATCTGTGATTTTCAAAATCGTCAGGTAATTGGCTTATTCTAAAAGCTTCCTGTTCTCCAAATATGGAGGGAATCGGATATAACGCAATTTTGTGCGAATTTTTTCTTTTTTGGGGGGTAATGATAATATATCCCCAAATATTACAAGCGTGACAGAAATGAAGTTCTTTTGGTTTACTGGTCTTGTACTCAATTTCCACTGTAGTGATCAATACTTTTTTTAGTTATAATTCGTAGTAAGCTGAAAAACAAACACAGAAAGACTAAATCAGACTACACCAGCTATTCCAGCTCTATGGCGGCATTTACTTTTCCTTCTTGTCGCCTTTTAGTGAGAGAAAACCTAAAATCTGATAACAACGCTCATTCTAATAATGGCGAAACTTGTACTGGTCACCTTTTTGCTAATTTTCCAAATGTTGTTGGAATCCACTTTCTTTAAAACATTGAAGGCTTCCGTGTTACTTTTTATCGGCTGTTATGCGTATAGAGTAAAAATGTTGCTAAATAAGTGCCTTTGACATTAGAAACGTCGATGCTAGTGTTCTGTTCTTACACTTCCAGCATGTCTTCAGAATGCTTCGTTTCCGAGTTGCAAGGCCTCTCAGAATATAATCGATCGCGAAGGCCGGGTTCTGTGCAGGAGGTGGAGGAGCATTCGGCTGAGCGGCAGAATGTTCTTGGTCAGCATCCTCTTCGACACAGAAAGCCGATGCACACTCAAGACAGCGAACACAGATCATGATAACATTTTTGACGGTGAACATGGAAAAATTCCAGCCATCTCCTAGCCAAATTCCAACGCGAAGTCCAAAAAGTATTAGATTGTGGAACACTTGGATGATAGCATTTAGGCCCACCCAACCTTTTCTGTTATCTTCATCCTCGCTAAGCAGATGCGCCGCCATTTCTAATGGCGACAGCAGAAAGGTGATGCATGCAAATGCAATTAATGCTCTTATCAAACTTCTTGGAATTCCGAAATTTTCAACGTTTTCATCGATCACATTTTGTAGAAGTTCATTTCCGTCAAAAAGATCTACAGTCATCTTGAATGAAAACACAGCGATCTCTCCTCTTCTGGCTGTATCCGCTAAGGTGTTGAGGAAAAGCAGTAACATAACTGGTGTGATGGACAAGGCAATTTTCAACTCGTTTGGGCCAAACTGTTTGTTTCTGTTAAGTTCCTCTGCGGTTAGTCCAAAGACGATTCCAACCATCGGAACTAAACCCAGCCAAGCATAAGTAAACCAGATATAGAATAGCTGAGAATCTTTTCTTTCGTCGCTATTCATCCTCCACCAACTGATGCCAAAAGCAGGAGTGATGAACAGAAGAAAGGCGTACCAGCTGGAGTCATTCTGGTATTTTGCAGGATACGAGGCCAATAATAAGCACTGAGCTATCATAAGTGCCAAGAACGTTAACTGCCCAAACACAGTTCCTACTTTTGAACAGTTCATGTTTTTAACTCTTTCGGTGCGGTTGTCGAGAAAACTCGACATCCCATTTCGTGACTCTGAGTGCGGAAGTCGAGTTTTCTCAACATGATAAACAATCCCAGATTTCCTTTCGAAACTCAACCTCGCTCCCAGGGCTTAACAAGAAGCTTAGCAGCTTATAACCGGGTAGTTAAATCACTGAAACTCGGAAAATGAATTATGCAACAAGAACCTACTTGTAAAACCGAAAACCTCGCGAAATAAATTTGAATCAATAACTTCAACTCCCTATCCATCAAATTACCTTTGTATGCCATCGGATACTTACCTTCCACCCTTTGGTAACGTTCATAAAGGATTATCTGCATACCAAAATAATCTTGTGACGACGTGGCTCAAGGAATATGCAAGTTCTCTTCAAAGCGTAGAGGCAATAAACGACTGTGAGTTCGAGTCCTAGTCCGGGTACTCCATTTCATTTTTTCCTTTCGTTTTCTTCTTGATTATTTTTTTTCGCAAGGGTTTTTAACATGTAGAGGTCAGTGTAATCATTTGAGAATTCAAATTGTTAACAGACATTGTCTTTCTTTCTGACGGTCGAGTATTTCGATTTTGAACTCGAATTAAAACTATTAAAGATTATATGCTGCAAGTTTTAAACCAACGACGGAGAAAGGGCTTACTATACGGCTTCCTGTGGCTGATACTTGACCGATTGTTAGATATTGTCCCTTTATAACATCATGTCACTGTGAAGCAGGTGTATGTAATAGTTTAATGAGAAGCAAATAAATGATGAAACGAAAGATGGCTTTCGCACGCGATTTTATACAGCTTCCTCGATTACTGGTGCTGATGGACAATATATTCGCAAGCGCTATCGCTAGTTAGCGGATTAACAAAAAGTCTAACAGGAAGTGACGGAAGAAGGGCCGGATAGAAGGATAGAAGCAAAATCAATTTGGTCCCACTGCTACCGAGAAACTCGGAAAACATTTTCCGAGTTTTAATTGGGGTCATAAATGTGTTACATGCTAAACGTGGCTCGCGTGAAAAGTCTTATTTTCTTTTTCCAGAACTCGTCTTTCATTTAGAACTCAACTAACACAGTGGAACCCCGCTTTACGGACACCCGCATAATACGGACACCCCGGTATTACGGACAGTTTCGTTGGTCCCGACGAAAACCTCATATATTTTCTCTTAAATTAACCCGCTTAATACGGACTCCCGTTAATACGGACAACGGACACTTTTCTGTGTCCCGAGTGACAAACTCTCATACATTGTCAACCCCGCTTTACGGACACTATTCATCTGTGCACTGTGAATTTTCATTGTCAAGATTATTTGTTAACTTGAAGACATTGGACCCTGGTCAAATAATTATAGAATTCGAAGAGTTAAAACCATTTTATTACAAAGAAAAGCTTAACAGCGTGACTTCCGGTGTTTGACCCTTTCACTTTCTTTGCTTTTTGCCTTTTGCTGCTTGTGTCGCAAGCTAAAAGTTTCCGTGCCAAGTAAAGTTTATACCAACTTTTTCAAATGGGATGGGTTGAGTTTAAGAACGGTTACGAGTTTCAGTTACAAAGGAAACTTTATAGAAAACGTTCTGTTGCTGTTGAAATACAAGCAACAGAACGTTTTCTATGAAGTTTCCCTTGTATATAGTAATGTTGCGACATTGTAAAATAAATCCACTGTGGAGTTTATTAAAGTTTAGTTCGAATGTATGACTAGATCGTAAGGTTTTCATAAAAACTATTAATTTTAGTCAGAGAGTTCACAGTTTGCATTTGTTACAGTTACAGTACAATTAAACAACGTTTTGTTGCCGTAAAAACGTTTGCCTTCGTCTTTGCGTCGAGAAAACATGTATCCGTGACTTTTTTCCTGAGACCCCGCTTAATACGGACACCCCGTTAATACATGCTTGACATTATCAAGCATGTGTTGCGAAAGTTTTAAAGAAATCGTTGGAGCCGTTTTCGAAAAAGCGCCAAAAGTAGAAAATTTACCAAAGATTACATTGGTAGTGACCGTATGAAAAAATCAATTCTCGGGAACGCGAAGTAATTTCATCAAAGCAGTGTCTGCGTCTCGACCCGTTTATCATTATAATACAAAAAGCATGGTTTGAAATATACTTGCGATTTCTTTGAAATCAAACATACAGATTTTTTTTATTCTTGTATATTTGATGTGCAGTACACTATAGTTTCAGATACTGGTGTTAGTTTTTTTATATCAAATCTTATTCCCGTAGAATTCAAGTTTAACTGATATCTTGTTTTTCTGTTTATCGTTGCCATGGAAATATACTACATCAACCTTCAATCCAATTCCAATATCTGGTTTAAATTTCACATCGACTCGAGTCCGGGAAGTTTGCTCAAAAGCCAAATGAAAATGTTTGGTATGGTCCAGAAAAAAACTGAAAACACCTTAACCAATCGACTCGTAGTCAAAGCAAGAGTCTACCGTATGAACCTTGTTTTTGAAGCGATTTTTGTCTTTCCTTTCTTCTCTCAATATGTTTGAACGTGCGCAGCCGTTAGAAAATGATATCTGTTCCTAGTTTGCACACCGACTGCCAACTAACTCACCCAAAACTGATATGAGCCTCAGCGTTCACAGTGAAAACGGCCTCGTATCATATTATACTAGTTATACTGAATTATTAGGTAGTCGGTAGTCCTTTATACAAACGTCTCCGCGATGATGCAAAAATTCGATGCGATTGATAAAGACAATTCCGCCATGCAGCCTGTTCCTGCTATCTAAAAAACCAAAGGTTGTCATTTATAAACATCTTTATAGCGAAGTCTTCAGATAATATAAATAATAAATTCAGATAAGCATATTTATCAATTATTGGATGAGGCCGAGAATGAACACCGCAGATCGAGGAGGGTGTTAACACCCACCGATATCTGCATAATTATTCATATCATACGAAAGCCGAATTCAATAATTGTTTTATTATTCATTCAAAATATTCGCAGAGCTTTAAAAACACACAATGAATTGAATGGGGTCTCATTTCGGGGTCGAATTTTCGCAAAACAGTGGCCTTCTGCTGTTGCTGGATTTTGGATGTTTCTCTCCTGAAGATGCGTTTGAAAATCAAGTGACCTCCCATTCTCGTCCCCATAGCCCTTTTCGCTTCTCTTAGCCGACTGGGGCCTTTGCACGAGAAACAAAGGGCGCTGGGGACATTCTGGGATCATAGGGTTTTGAATTAATTCGAATTTTTGAGTTATTTTTTTCAAAAAAATAACTCTTAGTCGGCGTGAAGACGTATTTGGCTATTAAGTGGGTGGATGTTGGATGTTGGTTGGGTGGATCATTCATGTATGTATTTCACACCAATCAGATTTGGGATTCTATCAAGGACCAATCAAATTGCGGCTTGTATATATGGATCGTTTTCATGAATATTTGTTTTGGATTCAAGGTACGGCCATCTTTGTTTTGCTACAGATTCGACCTTATTAGGCTGTGTTGGCCTGAAGTCTCTATTCCAGTTCTTGATTTTTATGTAGCTTTGGGTGAGAACATTGTGTGTGGGTTCTGAAACTGAAAAGTGTTTGGAAATTTCATGGTGGTGAAGGTGATTCTCTTGGTTTACGGAATTAACTAGTTCAGTCGACGACAGAATATGGGTATAGTATTTGTTGACCACTTCATTTACAATTTATGATGTTTTTGAGTAGAATAAATATGTGTATTGAGAATAAATTAAATGTTGTGACTTCCATTTTTTATGTCAGTGTTGTGTTGTGTCCCCAAATGAGAACAAACTGACGCACTGTGGGTTGTTTGTAAGGGCGAGTGTTAAAGAAATTAAACGAGAAATCTTTGAGATTCTAACCGCGCGGTGTTTAAACTGTTTTCTCTCGGTTAAAAGTATAGCATTTAGTAGGAGCTTTGGCTAAGTAATAACACGAGCGACCATAAACCTCTCAAGGTTTCCCCCCAAAGAATAACGTATTTGTAATAGGTTGAGGCATGTGGGTTTATTTGGGTTCAAGAGTTGCCAAATAATAGGTATTTTCGTGATGTTGGAATGTGGTCGGAGAAGGTTCGACGTTTCCTGTTTAGGAATAGTAGGACTTCACATCGGCGGTCATGAGTTATTTATTGTACGATCGTTTGAAAAGCTCATAACGTGATGATGTTACAAGGGCACGTTTTGTCTGCTCGGCAAATATTAATTTTCCCCTCAGGTGTTTTGACAACGTAGTTGGATGGCACGGAAAGAGAAAATAATCATTTGTGCCGCGAGTGAGGGCCGCAGGAAGGTATAGTAGTCGTTGTGCGAGTCTCGCATTTCAAGCTTCGCATCCGATTGTTGATGGCTATCTTTAGTAGTACGGCGGTGCAATGCGGTTATTTCCGTACCAATGACGTAATGCTTGCAAGTGTTTACGTCGGCCAAATTTATTTTCTTCAGATCTCTGAACTCGCCTCGATGAAACAGCCAAAATATTCACTTCAACTGGCTAAACCGACAAGAAATAGTCGCAAAATTGCAAACAAATTAACGACCGTCGCTTCTGGCAAAATAAACATGCAAAGTAAACGTAATCTTGTTTGTCACATACCAAAAGTGAAAGCTGCAACGTCAGCGCATTCCATGGCTGACGCAATACCTTTTTAGTGTATTTAATATTCCCAACGCAAAGCGCTTGCAGTTACATGTACGTTTACTCATAGGCAAAAGAAAAAAAAAGACAGCCAGCTTTTTGGTAGTCCCCTTTACAGCCGTTGTTTGGGCTCGTCACGCAAAAAAAACGGCTGAAAAGAAAACTAGCTTTTTGGGTGTGCAGTCAAGCGTGTCACACAACTTCATCGACAGCTATTTTTAGCACGGCCGTGGGAATATCGGTACTGATCATGTTACGCTTACAAGTTAGGGCACGTTTCTGCTTCTGGTTGCGAAATTACATATTGTACCAGTCCAAGTAAAATCGTCACGTGGTTTGGCCGAAATGCACTGGTGACTAGAGTTGTTTGTTTCTCGCGTTCGTCGAAAGAAAGTCGTCCTTGCTTGCAGAAAGGTTTCTCTTTTATATTGATGATGAAAATAATGGAGCCATTTCAGAAACCCGAGAATACTTTGTTCTTGTTCCATCTGGCTATTCGTTTGCAATCTCTGGGTCAATTTGGCTTTCTTAGTGAGCGTGTTTGCGATTTTGTGATCATGTTTACGGTAAATGTTGTCAACAGTTTTCAATCCATGTTTTGATGTACTTAGCGGTTTTTCTTCGGCTTGGAATGAAAGGGGATGGATAGTTAAACATCAAGGTAACCTTAAAAGTGACTACCAGATATTTTTTTCTGTTTACGTTTGAAGAAATTACTGACGTATTTTTTGTCTTCAGCAGTATGGTTCGATCGATCGGTTGCACACCACAGTCATATTTACAAGGGAAAGCAGCCTAATTTTAGAACATTTGCACAATTTCTTTTTAAATTGTTTTTGAGTTATTTTTTTCCAAAAGTAGCTCTTAGTCGGCGCGATGGACCGTGCACATGAACCATGCACAAAGAGCTCAACCCATGAAATAAACCATCCCAACAGGACTAACACCCAGTTCTACCCCAAGCCACCCAATCAATTGAAAAAATAACTCCTGCACGCTTAGCGTGCCTATGTTTTTGATTGGCCGTTTGAAACAAAGAAATCTTGAGCGGAAGTAAAAACCGCCATGACTATTCCACAGAGTCTTTAGAAACATCCCCACTGCATACATGAAGACCGGAAGTCCTAGAATCTAGGACTGGAAATCCTGTGTCCCCAGAGCCCTTCGTTTCTCGTGCCAAGGCCCCACCGGCTAAGAGAAGCGAAAAGGGCTAAGGGGACGGGAATGGTGACTTCCCTTCAAAGCTTTTTTTTGTTTTGCTACCTTTATTATGTAATAATACCCAGGCAGTGGCAGCATGGGTTGAAATTTCGGCTCGGTTTTTTTCCTCGCTCAGTCACAAAGGGCTTTAAAGCGCATGCCTCAAGTCCCATCTCGTTCTCAGAGTCCACGTCCACAATCTCGTCCCCAGAGCCCGCTCTGGAAACGAGATTGTCTCATGATAACACAAGGCGTTGTTTGGAATGGCCATGAGAACACGCGAGTGGTAACTTGTAATTATAGCTTGATATCGTTTATCTTGTATCATTACACAAAGCTAAAAAAAGAGTTTTGTTTAGGCTGCCTGCATCCAGACACGCAAACCGGGAGCAAGCATATAAGGCGAAGAAATTAATAAATGAAATTATTCTTGTTAAACGTAATTGTTATTGTAGTTCAAGAGACAAAGTAATGTTTATCCCACGCTCAACTGGAGCAATGTCTGGTTACTGAAGCAATGTCTGCTTATGTAAATGTCTTTTGTAACTTAACCACGAGTCTTGACAGCTGTTAAACATAGTCGAACATTAAGTTGTAGTATAGTGTTACTAAAGGAATGATACACGTGTGATATCCATGCATTTACTGCCAAATGGTTGTCAACTTTATTGTGTACTTATGTTAAGCGTCCGAAGTTGTTAATTGTAATTTTACTTGTAAAATAGAGTTACCGTTGCTTTCTGCGCGTTAGTAGTGAAATTTTAATCACTGTTTGATGACAGTTTAACACAATCACGGCTGTGCAAACAAAGTCGATTTCTTCCTTTACTTAGTCTTCACAGTTAAACAACTGCCTGGGTACACGCAGTTAAGCGTCTAGTTTTTTTCGTCGTTATATGTTGAATGGTAGCGACCATTTTTGCGCTTTCCAGCTCTGCAGTACAAAGCTGTTATGAACAAAGTTAAACAAATGTTTTGTTGATGCACTAAATATGGAAACCTTTTTACAGACGTTTCGAGATCTCTTTCTCTTCATCAGCGTTAAAAAATGCCATTAACAAGTACCTAAATTTTCGCTGTAGTAAGCTGTTGTTGCGTGACGTCAATCTTCCAATAATTTTTAAGACGTGAATGCACTTGCGCAATGAATGACTTGCCGCTGTCTGCAGGAGATTGGAAGTGGAGAAATTTGTGTTAACTCCCTAGGTAACCTGGCAATTTTGCTGGGCAAAATACAGGCGTACAACAAGGGTTTGCTCGTGCCTTGATGCCTTGCCTTGATGAGAGAAGAATTTTATCCGCACATGTTTCTTTGCTGTTGTGCCCAAGGAATTTCTTCTCGTTGTTCTATTCTGGGGTGCTGTTCAATGCAATTGTTTTGCCCTCTGTCACAGTTTATTATACATAGACGTCATTGCTTTCGCGAACTGTCGCTGTTAGCGCAGAAAAAATTCAGCGCAGTTAAAGTTTTGGCAATTTCTCACCTATCAGTTAATAATAACACATTCACGACTGTGCTCATAGAGCCTTTGATTACATTATTGAACGATTGACGTCAATGGTCCAATAATTATTAAGTCAATCGTCCAATGATAGAAACGTCTTCCAAATTTGGTCGGTGCCATCCGGCTTGGTGGAATTCGCTGGAGATCGAAAGTCGATCAGAAACTTTGAAATATTTTGAATGAATAATAATCGTTGTTATCACTCGATACATTTTTACTCTTTCTTTTCATTGGCCAAGAGCCTATCACGTGACCTACAAATAACTGCCTGCAAATAATGGTCTGCTCGTGCGCATTACCGTCCGACTGTGATTTTGCTACAAATAATATTCTGCGCAGAAGGTTTCCGAAGACTCTCAAGGTTCATTTCAATCCTCACTCGGCATTTACATATCATCAAAACCAAAGAACAAGTTGAAAGTGAATAAATAAACAAAACTACTGAAAGTGAATAAAAATCCTTATATCCTCTTTGATGGAAATAGACGTATTTACGTATCAGGCGATATCCCGCGCGATTTTGCAGGATTATTGTTTTAAAATATTTGAAATATTTTAGTATTCAATGACTTGATACGACAATTTAAAAACGGAGGGAGACGGTGCATTATCAATAGTTGATTACAGGGAGTTACAGATTGCGTCTACAAAGGCCGGATGGACGGCAAATGTTTGTAATCAGAAAGAAATGCGCGTGCGATTATGCTTTATAACTGAATTTTAAGTTTGAAAAAGAGGTCTCCTCAAAATGGATTTTATTTTAATAGTTGCTAGGGGCAGCGGCGGCTATTGTGGCTCACATCTGTAATTAAAACGTTAATATGGCATTGACGACTGTTGCTGTTGTTTTTTTTGTTATTTTTCAGCACAATACACAAGGAGTAAACTGTGAGAGGTGTAGAGATTTCTTCTACAGACCGTCGGAAAATAACCAAACCGATTCTGATGCCTGCAAAGGTGACAAAGTCAAAGCGTTTATATTTTTATCACAATTTAAGAAATAATAATTATGTCTTCATAGATGTTGATGGTTTGACTTGGAAACCTAACCTAACCAAACATGGATATACCGGTTGTTCATGAACTCATTCATACAAAGCGTTCTAGCCAGTGACACCTCAGACACCTTTGTACATGCTACAATATCTCTCTTACAGGTACACAACACCAACGTATTATGATTTGGTTTGTGAACACAACTTGTACTTACCTCCGAAATGCAATGAGTTTATAGAACACTTTTTAACTTTAGAAGACAGCTATATTTTGAATCTGTACTAGCTCCCTCCAAGAAAGCACCTTTTGCCTGCTACCCGTTCACACTCTCGTATTCTTGACATTCTTTAAAAAAGTGGCATTCCATTCAGGCAGTCCAATGAAAATTAATAAATTAACTCTTCAGTGATTTTCCAAAGGTTAAGAACCTGACTAAATTGCTTTATCTTTTCCATCTCACCCCCGGCTTAGCATGTAACTGTAACACAAATGGAACGGCAAATGTGTCGAGCTTATCGTTCGGTGACTGTGTGAGGGATGAAAATGAATTACCTACCCATCCAGGAAAGGTGAGTAAATTGTTCTGATTATAAGTACCATTTATGAATCTCCTGTTACTCTTTCTACAAGGCTCAGTGTACGGATTCAGAAACGTTCGATTATTTTTATGGTAGTGGTTTTCCAATGTTTATACACAAAATAACAGTGCAATGCCCGAAAGAACGTCTTCATTTTGTTTAAAAATCAGATATAAACTCTTCCTTTTACCTTTTTTAAAAATATTTTCCCAGTTTTAATTTCTTGAATCTTATGATAGAACAATCGTAATTTTCTACTTAACATTAACTCCCACCAGCTCTTTATTCGTTGTTAAAATTAAATATAGAATACATCGGCTATGTAGCTTCTGGAAGGCACTGTAACCTAATGGTTACAATATAAGTGACCGCATAAATTATAAAAAAACAAACAATGTTTTTGACCATAACGTGGATGTCCCCAATCAGTAAATATTTTAGGTCGTTATGCCTTGGTCGAACTATTCAGACTGAAGTATGGCCGCCATTTTGCGCGATGTCTTACGGACGACACACGTTGTAGAGCGCACGCGCCCGCGAACCATGCTGCTAGCCATGATGACCATGAAAAATCAAATCCATGGTCTTCATATTTCTATTTTTAAATAATAATATCTTATTTGCTTCCTGCATGTCATTAACGTTTGTCATAACTTAACTTTATTTAACTTTTTACAATTGTTTCTTGTTTCTTGCAATTCATCTCTCTTAATTATACCTTAACCTACTGTACTTGCGTCACAACATAACGTTACTTACTATTTCCTATACGTTACATAAACCTATTTACACTTGTCATAGCATCGTTACTACTTATCTCCTAGCAACCAGGTGACTGCTACTGTAAGGAGTTTGTACGTGGCCGACAATGTGACACGTGCAAGGCCGGCTATTACAGAATGACTCAGGGGAACCCCCAAGGGTGTATAGGTGAGAACATTGAAAACAAACAATCTTAATTAAGTCAGTATAGGCCACTATGATTCAAATACGAAGATATTGTGTACAGACACATGTCTGTATACAAAATTGCATGTAGAAATATGTCTGACTCATGACGTTTCTTCTTCCTTCTTTCTTTTTAGCCTGTAATTGCCATCTGAATGGAGCAGTAAATCGATCTGATGTGTGTGATGGAGTAAGTATAGCCAACGAACGAATCTATATTGAATGACGTGGTCTGTATTCTATCAGTCGACCAAAGTACTTTGTCGTCTTAAGGAAAAGGTTCTTCATCTCCAGAAACTGCAAAGCACCATTAAACAAATTTACTGACCTGCAAACGTAACCTAGGAACTTTGTTCGTTTCTGTCAAATTTCAAGTGGACATCCTTTAACTGTCAAAGAGATGTGTCATTAGTGAGTAGGTAGGTAGGTAGGTAGGTAGGTAGGTAGGTAGGTAGGTAGGTAGGTAGGTAGGTAGGTAGGTAGGTAAGATAGGTAGGTAGGTAGGTAGGTAGGTAGGTAGGTAGGTAGGTAGGTAGGTGGGTAAGATAGGTAGGAAGGTAAGGTAGGTAGGTAGGTAGGTAGGTAGGTAGGTAGGTAGGTAGGTAGGTAGGTAGGTAGATAGGTAGGTAGGTAGGTAAGATAGGTAGGAAGGTAAGGCAGGCAGGCAGGCAGGTAGGTAGGTAGGTAGGCAGGTTGGTAGGTAGGTAGGTAGGTAGGTAGGTAGATAGGTAGGTAGGTAGGTAGGTAGGTAAGGTAGGTAGGTAGGTAAGATAGGTAGGTAGGTAGGTAGGTAGGTAGGTAGGTAGGTAGGTAGGTAGTTAGGTAGGTAGGTAGGTAGGTAGGTAGGTAGGTAGGTAGGTAGGTAGTTAGGTAGGTAGGTAGGTAGGTAGGTAGTTAGGTAGGTAGGTAGGTAGTTAGGTAGGTAGGTAGGTAGGTAGGTAGGTAGGTAGGTAGGTAGGTAGGTAAGGTAGGTAGGTAGGTAAGATAGGTAGGAAGGTAAGGCAGGCAGGCAGGCAGGTAGGTAGGTAGGTAGGCAGGTTGGTAGGTAGGTAGGTAGGTAGGTAGGTAGATAGGTAGGTAGGTAGGTAGGTAGGTAAGGTAGGTAGGTAGGTAAGGTAGGTAGGTAGGTAAGATAGGTAGGTAGGTAGGTAGGTAGGTAGGTAGGTAGGTAGGTAGGTAGTTAGGTAGGTAGGTAGGTAGGTAGGTAGGTAGGTAGGTAGGTAGGTAGTTAGGTAGGTAGGTAGGTAGGTAGGTAGTTAGGTAGGTAGGTAGGTAGTTAGGTAGGTAGGTAGGTAGGTAGGTAGGTAGGTAGGTAGGTAGGTAGGTAGGTAGGTAGATAGGTAGGTAGGTAGGTAAGATAGGTAGGAAGGTAAGGCAGGCAGGCAGGCAGGTAGGTAGGTAGGTAGGCAGGTAGGTAGGTAGGTAGGTAGGTAGGTAGGTAGATAGGTAGGTAGGTAGGTAGGTAGGTAAGGTAGGTAGGTAGGTAAGATAGGTAGGTAGGTAGGTAGGTAGGTAGGTAGGTAGGTAGGTAGGTAGGTAGGTAGTTAGGTAGGTAGGTAGGTAGGTAGGTAGGTAGGTAGGTAGGTAGTTAGGTAGGTAGGTAGGTAGGTAGGTAGTTAGGTAGGTAGGTAGGTAGTTAGGTAGGTAGGTAGGTAGGTAGGTAGGTAGGTAGGTAGGTAGGTAGGTAGGTAGGTAGGTAGGTAGGTAGGTAGGTAGGTAGGTGGGTAGGTGGGTAGGTAGATAGATAGCCAGGAAGATAGGTAGTCGGTTGTAGGTAAGATAAGATAGCTAGATAAAACTGTATCATTTCTGTGGTATCCTGTTTTACGTTTTGTATGTCAGCATGACAAAGGGACTGATACGTTTTTTTCAACCTTAGGACTACCATGGCCAATGCAACTGTAAGTCGAATGTGGATTTTCGAGACTGCAGTCAATGTAAAGATGGTTACTATGACTTACAGGATTCTGATGCCAACGGCTGTAAAGGTAAATAGGACTTTCCACAGCCTTTTTAAAAAATAAATACAGTCAACTCTCTAATGGAATTTATAACTATAATAAAAGTGTTTTTGATCATATCAAAGTTTTCATTCATTTTATAACATTCTGGTTCGTAAAGCTAACTACTATTACAATTTTCTTTTTAAATTCTAATGTAATCGTATCGCAAGTAATGCAAGTAATTGTATTGTCATGTAAGTAACCGTGTCGTTTGTAATTTAAGTAGTAATGTAACTGTATTGTAAGTAATGGCTTTTTGTGTACTTCAATAAAATAAAAAATAGCTAATTACAAGCATTAACCTTACCGTAAATGTTAATGGAGACCTCTCTTGCTCAATACCCCACGTTAATGAATCTAAGAGGGCCAAGTCCATGCTTACTACCACTGAGGTATTAAGTCATGGCAGGTAGCTCGATCCATCTACACCTTGTCACTATTTTCCACTTTCTTTCTATACCGAACTACATGTGGCTTGTGGCTTTCCGTTTTTCCTTACTCGTGAAATTGCCTAAAATACGAAGTCCTTATTACATCAGTTACATAGCGTTAATCCTTCCGGATTTAGAATAGTATGACCTGAACACAAATATAAAACCTGCTTAGAGAAAAAGTTGCAAATGAACCTACAAAAAAGTCTTTAAATACGTAAGGTTTTGTACCGGAGAAAATAGCGCTGTTGGTAAATCCATCTGGCAGTGTGTAATCTCGACAGTTAAACTGCTGTACATTTGCTTGTAGCGTGTGACTGTGATGTTGGTGGTTCATCAAGTGGCCAAACATGTGACAAGGTGACAGGTGTCTGTCACTGTCGATCAAACGTTATTGGAAATTCTTGTAACAGGTAATGAGCATCTCATGTATTCTTATCTTTCCTTAGTTGTTGCGAAATCGCTACTCTACGCCGTGTATGATCAAATACATCAAAAGTTACTCAGTACATACTTAGATTCAACTAACATTTATTAACATCAAAGAGCGATTTTCATTTGAGTGTCGTAAAGGGAAAACCAAGGTTATCATCCTAGTCAATCACAAAGGATGCAGACAATCCAATGAACCAATCAAAACTCGAAGCAAGTACATGTGGCCGGCACGAAGCGCGGGAAAACGTGTGTGAGCGAGTCGCGATTGGTTTTGGTTTTGCTTCTGATTGGTTAAGAAAATGGCACGAGTTTTTTTAAACCAATCACTAAGCGTAGAATCAAAGCAAACACGAATTACTTTCGACACTCAAGTGAAAACAGTTCTATCTATATCAGTTTAGATTAAAAATTTATATGTTATCATTCATGATTACGAAATGTTCTCAACGCAAACGAATTTTGAGTAAAATGCAATGGATTTAAAACTGCAGTTAAAATTCTAAGGGCGCAGAATGTAGTGAAGTTTTAAGTCAAGAATGATAAAAAAAATAACATAAACATTGCCACGGAAAAACAAAGTCCCACAACGGGAGTCGGTCTCTTACTTATGCAACTTAGCAGTTGCTGGCACATTTAACGTTTATGTATGCAAATGAAAGATTTGTGAAGACCTCAATTTCAAATAGTTAATTCTGTTGAACAAACAAATCTTTCCAAGTGAATTTATCGGTATTACTTCAATTTTGTGATTTTTCCTGAAGGACTGCAAGTGGCTTCTATTACCCGGACAGTCACTTCATACAAGCAATAGGAAGTCCCTACAAACCATCAACGGTAAGTGCAGTAAATATGAACAGTAGATGGTATCATCAAGTCCGTTATTTAGCGTAAAAGAAGAGAACCCATGGAATTGTTTCTGTCCAAAAAGGCAGAATTTACTGCAAGAAAGGTCGCTAAGTACTATGACGACAGGATGAAGTAACAGTCTGTGTACACGCTAGGGTTCGCGCAATGTTCTCATTGGTTATCGAACTGAACAATCGCAAACCCTTCAGCCTCAACCGACCGTCCAAAGGAATTAATATTCATGAAGAAAGCAAAGATCGTATAGAAACTAATAACCTGTAACTGGGAATATTCTTTTAACTCAAACAATCACTTGATGCCATAACTTGGTACTCCTGAACAAAATTTCGACCGGCACTATGAGGTATACATCCACTTTGTAGGCTACCAAAAAACCGATAAGATGACATAGATAAGATAGAACTTCATCAACGTGTCGATGCCACATACATGTAGGGGTGGTGAATGGTCCTTCAAAAAATGCGCGTCTCGCAAAATTTAAGCCAAATTCCAGGGATCTCGTCGTCTCGTATTTTTATGGGGGGCCTTCTCCGAGTCTCGATTTCTTTTTCAATGCTAAGGAAGTCTCGGGCTCGCAGAAAATGTATCAGTCTCGCCGTCTCGCAAAGTCTCGCATTTACCATTCGACACTCCTACATGTAGCCTGGGAAAATCCCATACTAATATGGAGACACAAATTAATAGATACTAAAAACTGTATAAAATATCGACTAAAAGTATAAAAATCTAATAACTGTCTAATAGTGCAGTAAGTAAAGTAAACATTCAGGGATTCAAAAACAACTTTCAAAAAAGATTTCCAAGTTAAATAGCAGTAAGAATAGCAATAAGTCACGTTCAGTGGCAAAGACCTTAATATAAATACTCCTTGCTCACTGTTTTACACAGACTGGATAAATATGCAGCAATGTTGATGAAGTCGATGATGTTCTTACTTCTTGTGAATATTTTCATAGGTTTTATTTTTTTTAGTAACAGGACGGAAGAAAAGTTTAACCTTCTCTGTCATATCATCATGCTTTTCCACAGGACGCACTTTATGTATTACTGGACATCCCTAAAACTGGAAATTACAGTCTTCTGGTTAGGTACACCAATTTAGGACTTGAAGCGCATACGCAAGTCGCAGTACAATTCAAAAACACTTCCGTTTCCGGACAACAAGCTGGAGACTTATTCATCTTTTCACCCTCCTTACAAGAATGTGTCAATTGTCCAGAGACAATAAACGAACATTTTCTAATGATGAAAGGGCAGTGGATTGTCAACATTACTACAATACAGCCTCATGATCAGCTAAAACTGGTAAATAGGCATTTCATAATTTTCGTGATTTTACGGTTTTCGTGAAATTGTTTGATAGCAAACGAATTTTGATGTTGTTGGGGAGGTCATGTTAACACGTTTTGGTCAAATATATACATCCTTGATAAATGATATTGCGTTCCAACAAGATATTTTTAAATTGTTCCATGGCATTTTCATTTTTCACCTGTAAGGACGGTGTTATCGCCATTCCAAGGGAGTTTATAGAAGCAACAATACTTGGCGCTGACCTGAACACACAGTTCTCGTTCTATTGCAGCGTTTCTGGAAATGATATGAGGTAAACAATAATTTTTTTACACAAGTTTGTCACTCGACATTTAGACAGCTTTCCTTACCTATTGTGCACTTTCATGGCATACTCGTTGACTAAACCAATCAAAGACCAGCTAACCACACGAGAATACACGTGGCTACTTTGACCTTCTAGGTTTACTTCTAACCCTGTTAAAATAGTTTAAGATCGATATACAAAAACAATAATTTCCTGTTTAAAGGCAATCGACTTTAGACATTAGTGTTTTCCAACTGGGTGACGAGTAAAATCAGCTAGAAATTATAGACACTGATTCTATTCAACGTCTATTTAACACCACAACGCTAAGAGAGTATTTTTTTTAGTTCTGATCCAAGATGCTTGCCCTGGCTGTTCAGTATTACTATGAACTATCTTGATGGAGCATTGGGTGAGTAAGCCTCGGTCTTTTCTGAAACTGTTTAAAAAACATAAATACCGATCTGATTTGTCAATGGCTCAAGTGCAGAGGTGACACCTACAGTTATTGCTAGGAAATAATGGACACAATTATTTGCAGTCCATAAGTGTTCTTCACACCCACGGGATTTAACATATCACATTCACCAAGACTAAGTTTATATCACCATAATCACTCTACCGAAAGCTTTGGTAGAAAGCAACAACTTCGCTATCAATTTTCCTTAAGGTTAGTGAATTGACCCAGGTCGCGAGGTGGATCAAATCTAATCCGCTGTTTAACTTCAGATTAGCTGTAAGCTGTTTGATTATCGGAACCGAAACCCGCGTTTAAATTTTTACCTCGTGTTTAGTAGGTTTAGCCTGAGGTTAGGATTTAAAGGGACACCGTCAACAGGTGTCCTTTGCGAGCCTCTGTTGTTGTTGTTGTTGTTTTTGATGTTGCACGAACATATCAGCCAAAGCACATCAAAAATGAGACATCAGCTTAAGAGATATTGGGCGTTAAAAACACAACATGCAGTTTGATGCAAGTTATCCCTTCCACAGAAATTACACACAGCATTATGGCTGACGGTAAACCTTTAACCCTTTTTTAAATGACCGGGCCCAGCTAATTTCAGTAGCAAAATGGACTCGCTTCAATAGAGATCACTTCCTGTGACCCAGTTTTACTTACCTGATATAGCAGTCAATACTTAACATACCAGTCTTAACATATCGTAGCTTGTGATTGTCATCCTCTGGGGTCAAACAGTTCAATATGTGAAGAGTATGGAGGACAGTGCTCGTGTAAGCCTGGTGTTGAGGGACGCGACTGCAGTAGATGTATACCAGGCTTTTACAATCTCACAGAGAGTGGCTGCTCACGTAAGTATCTTACGCAAAATGATTGGTGAACGTCTGCTCTCAGGTTACAGTCTTAGTGGATTGAAGAAACTGAAACATTCCATCACTTATCGGACGGAGGTGGAGAACGTCTTGTTCTTGTTAAGACGAACTTTTCACACAAATACATGATGAAATACAAATCGAATATTTACATTTTTAAGAAGTGCCCATTGTTTAATCTCTTTTTTGCAGTTTAAATCTAAATGACCTAAAATGACCTAGAAGCAAGGTTTTACTGAGATGAATTTCCTTTATGCCAACTTAATCCACCTGCAATCGTAGCGGTGTTCATTTGAGTGGTACTGCATACACAAGTTTTCCTACAAACTTTATTTACTTCCAGGGCTCCTTTTCTGGTTAATCATTTATATTAAAAATAAGTGTTATTTTGATTAAAAAAGCACCTAAAAGTTCGAAACTAACCAAAAACGAATAAGAAAGGTTGACACTTGGGAAAGGTGAGATATATTTCAAGCGACGAAGTTCAACAATTTATCCTGTGTAAGAATGTTAAAGTACTGTACTTTTTCTTGTTTGCAGCTTGTGGTTGTAAAGGACCAAACGATGTTTGTGATGTAATAACTGGCGAGTGTGAATGTCCTGAGAACACCGTGGGACGAACATGTCTTCCTTGTGAATGTAACAACAACACGGACAAGTGTCTGAGGACTGGCGAGTGTCTTGAATGTCAGTTTAACACCACGGGCTTCTACTGTCAGCATTGTGATAATGGAACGTTCGGAAATGCGCTCATTCAACAGTGCAATGGTACGGGTGATTTGCATGCCATAAAACAAAATGTATTGTAAATGCAGTCCAAATCAAGAACATTGCGGGTAATAGACCTGCATATTTATATTGACGAACAGTCCTGTCTAGTTTTCTTTTGCAATTCTTCCTGCGCGAATTCAAGACCTTTTACTTATACTCGCAACTTAGAAAGGGTACTTGCTGCTAGCGATAAGGATAAAAGGGGAAAGTGGCCTTGTTGCCAATGCGCTACAGCGCGACTTCGAGTTGAAGCCTGTCTGTGACCTAATTCGTGATATGTTGTAGGGCAGGTACGTTTTATCTAAGAGCTTAATTACCTCCCCCCCCCCCCCCCCCCCCCTTCCCACACACACTAACTGTATACTAGCATTTGGCCGACATGACAAAACCGCCGTGAGCATTGGAGGGAAATGGTTAGGAAACCCGGCAAAGTTCTTTGTTTTAGGTTTTTGTTGGCTATTTTGGGGGTTGACCGTGCACAAAACCTGACAAAATACAATTGGTGGTTACGTGTGTTCATGCAACTAACCAATAGAAACATTGCGATTACGTAATTCATGCATAGTGTATGAGCGCAAAACAAAAGATGTGCAGGGTCATGGACCTTCCAACCTAAATCTTGGCCTCTTTGTTTGCTTCTTTGATGTTTGCCGGGCTTCCAAACCATTTTCCTCCATTAACTATGCCGTGAGTAACCTGCGATGGACTAGTAGTGATAGAAACCGGCGTTAAGCGTTGGTGCTGATGTAATGAGTATGTATCTCGTTCCACCCAAAGGGCTACAGCAGCAATTTCAACCTGACAATACAAAGGTTCGCCTGCATCAAATTTCATCCACATGAACAGAACCTAGATCTTGGGCTGCCAGTTGTAACATTTGCGAAATATGGATATTGACAGCTTTAGGGTAACTGGGATTGTGTTATTGCGTATGCTCCCTTATCTTTTATTTAGGACTGCATGTTATACGAGGATAAAAACCAGTTTGGCTTAATTTACGCTTAAATCACATTCTGATTTGTGTCAAATTAAGCAAAGTTATTGCCAATGCCTCCTCAGCATGTGCGTGTAGTGAAATTGGTTCATTGGATCAGGAATGTGACAGAGTTACCGGCCAGTGCAACTGTAAGACAAAAGTTAAAGGAAGGAATTGTACTTTGTGCGAGGTGACTATTTTCTCTATACTATTTTCTCTAGTCTTTTCTTTTGATACATGTATATGTAGCAATACCATTTTATTTTCTACCATTGTTCAATACGTTTAAACCTCCCGACAGGTCAACACATTTAACTTGGGTCCCTCAGGATGTCAGGACTGTGAATGTAACACTTTTGGCTCAGCGAACCTGCAGTGTTCTTCAAGCGGACAATGTCCATGCAAGGCCAATGCAACGGGGTTAAAATGTACCCAGTGCACTTCTGAGTTCTACGGACTTCCAGAGGAGCCCTGCAGAGGTAAGAAGTGAACAAAATTAGTCTATAAATTTAAGGCAAATTCTTTATCTGATTTTCTTTCCTTCCTTTTTTGGAGTTCCTTTATTAAAAAAGTGTAACATATTTGCTTAAAATCCTGACTTATAATCTCACAACCTAATGCAAACCTAAGACAGTTCGGTAAATACTAGCGTCTTTGATCGTTTAAAAAATTCTTGATTTCTTTCTTATTCCCTCTTCAATTAAATTCGAGCTCATTTGGCTCTAAGGCTATTCCCCGAATGAGAAAACAAGGGCCTTTTAAGGGCTTAAAAGCTCACATAATATTTTTGCTCAAATATGTAGCATAAGAACACTTACCTGTAAATATTTATTTCACATTATGAGAACTAAATATTCATCAATTCATTCATACACAAAGAAAGCCTAACTGAACAAAGGCATGATTAAAATTACTTCTCCAATTTATTAATAGCCTTCTATATTATTGTTCTTATGGTTGTTTAGAATGCGATTGCAACACAACGGGTACAATTCCTGGCACAGTGTGCACAAACGATACAGTTGGACAGTGTCAATGCAAGCCTGGAGTCACCGGAAGGTCGTGTGACCGGTGTATGAAATTTTTTAACAATTTTTCAGATAGAGGATGTGAAGGTAATTTTAAATACTACATCTAGAAAGCTTAGGAACATGAGGAAACACAATTTTGGACGTTTTAACAACATACAGTATTTGTACCCAAATCTCAATAAATAATGGAAGTAAAAGACAGATTAGCACAGAATAGGAGAATTTCGACCGTATTTTT
This sequence comes from Meandrina meandrites, assembly GCA_963693305.1. Classification (NCBI taxonomy): domain Eukaryota; kingdom Metazoa; phylum Cnidaria; class Anthozoa; order Scleractinia; family Meandrinidae; genus Meandrina; species Meandrina meandrites. The sequence goes on along the minus strand of OY855904.1, from coordinate 35,034,686 downwards.
TTAGAAAACAACAATTCTGTATTATGTTTTCCATAGAAAATGGTTCATGTACCCTTTGGAAAACAACATTTTAGCTGGCACTTAGTAACATCGATATCGTTCGTCATGAAATCCATTTCTGTTTTAATTCAAATTTTTATCACCGCTATAACTCAGTTTTACTTCGATGACTCACAAGGACATCTACTGGATTAGGACAACAACAACGTTACCTGTTTGATAGCTCGGAGTTTAGTAAAAAAGTTATAGACTCTGATAACGAATGCATTAGCTAAGCTGCTTGGTTACTTGGCTTTGTTATTACCTCTACCGAACGGCGTAGCACAAGAGGTTGATTATTAGATTTACCTAATTGTTAGCTTCCCTTCACAGCATGCTCCGAATGTATACAGAATCTGAGGCGGATGATTGTCAACACTTCATACAACGTAAATGAGACTAACGTAAAGGTTCAGGCGCTGAAAGAATTGACAGATTTCAATGAGCCAATGGTAGACGTGTCTAGTTTGTTACGGCAAGCAAAGGTGTGTGATTGTATGCCAAAATTAAATTATTACTCACATTTAAAATATTTACTTCCAAAAAAATTTCTCTTGTGCTATTTCAGGCTGAAAGAGAACAGTTCTATTCACGGATATCTGCGGGAAATCAAGTCTTCCAAGACCTCATGAACACACACGTGCCCCAAACCAACGACAGTCTGAAAGAACTTTCACTCATGGTAAGGAGTGCGATAGAAAAGTCTTTATAACAAAATCCTGGTTTTGGTTAAAACATATCAGGTATCTGATTCCATTTGTCGATCACTTATATTCAACTTGGCGTTATATTTGCTTTTGCGGCTGGTGTTTCTGTTGATGTTGTTGTTGCTGCTACTGCTGCTACTGCTGCTACTGCTGCTACTGCTGCTACTGCTGCTACTGCTGCTACTGCTGCTACTGCTGCTACAGCTACTACTGACCCACAACTGCTGGTACTACTGCTGCAGCTGCTCCAGCTCTTTCTGCTGCCTTGTCTTTGGCATCACGTGTTGTGGTCAATTGTTAAAGTATGACTTAAAGATGAATAAAAGAAATCATGTAGCAATTTGGAAAGGAACTCGTCATTCTGCTGTAACTTTCTAAGCCTCTTGACAACTTGAAATGAAACGTGTTATTTCGATTTCCGAAAGCAGTAAAATTAAATTGGTGACAATAAATTTGAGTCACTTTCGCATTTAGTGGCTGTGGACAGGTAATTTGGTTGTCATAGACAACTTAGAAGTCACAGAGTACGTCCATTTCGAATAGACTGGTGGAGTTCAGTATACGACGCGTTCTTCGGCATTCAGGAAGAGAAGACGCTGTCTGTAATAACAAAGTGTACTGACGTGAGCTTTCACTTTCTATTGGTTTTGTTTCCTGATTTCTTTTTTTATTTGCATTTTTTTCTTCTCAGGCTCGGAATCTTAGCAGCTATGCGGGAGAAGCTGTCACAAACACCACTAAGACTTTAGAAGATATAACCTACGAAAAGAATTCAACATTATCTGCCCGACAATATGTTACTTGTAAGTTTTTATTTCCCTGCATTAGAAGCTTATATCATCTACCTGTAGAGCAACAGTTGTGCTGATCACCACAAGAATCCATATAAACAGAAGTCCATAACTAGAAGTCTACATCTCTGGTAGTAGGCTTTGAGATATGTCTTTCGCGTGTACCTCGCGCTCCTCGCGTGTAGGCTATTTTTAGAACAGCTTTGCCGCGAACAAGTAGCCAATCACATTGAATAATTTTTTAATTCGCGCCTTTGATTGGTTGAACAAATTTTTGAAGAAAAGCAGAACTGCAGAGGACGAGTGAACTCGAGCGAACGGCATTACGAAATTTCTGTTTGTTGGTCATCGTAATTTCCGTTTTGTGAGGATTAAATCGTCCGGACAAGAATCATCAGGCCATCTTTCATCGATGACGATAGCATCGAAGTTGTAAAAATTCGGAGCATCCAAATAAGCGAGAGGACCTCAGTGTTTTGGAGTCAGAATACGAAATGGCAGCGGGCAAGATAGACTAATTCCGAGTCAAATTCAAAATGCGAAGACACTAAAGATTAATGGTACTCTCAAGATGAAGACAGGCATTAAGAGAGCAAGTGCATTTTGGCACAGGTTCGTTGCTATTTTGAAAAACAAAACCGTGGTCCCTGAAGCGCTCAACATCGAGCGCGGAATGAACAGAATGAAGTTTGATTCGTTTGAGAACAACATTCAGAGAAAACGACAAGTTTGGCGAGTTTCGCATGTTTTTGGAATTATAAGGACGGCATGAAAACAAAAGACTGGGGCAACCAATTAGCTTGCTACATTTTTGCCCTTTTCCATTTCTCCTCTTCTATTTGTTTACCTTTACCTATGTATCTTTGTTACTTTGAAATGGAATAAATAAATAAAATGAAAAAATGACTAAGGTAATGTACTTGTTTTAATATGAATAGAAATACGAGTTTAATTCATCGAACAATGATGATTTCATTCACATCCGTCAAAAGTTTAATTCAAGTTGTGCTTCTCGGGCACTTCGCAGTGTGCAGCTATTGTGTTGTGTATGTTGTTCAGTATTTTAACACGAGGATATGCTGTACAAAATAAAGACACACTTAACTACTAAAAGTTTGGGGAACTTCTGTTCATAAATTCTCTCGTAAATTATAAAAAGTCGACCTGTTTGTTTTGTGAGTTTGTCTACTGAAACCCGGCGACGGGTTGCTTTTTCACTCGCCTTCAAATGCCACTGAACAGACGTTTGAAATCACTATCTACGATACTACTTCTGTCGAAATGTAAGAATTAAAGGGAATGGCCTGTCAAGTGTTTTGATGTGATTTGATTTATTTCACCTGCCACTTTCTAAAATATTCGGCCGCAACTTAGAACTCCAATCGTGTCGAAATAGTGGGTTACGTCATTTTCTCGCGAGACATCAGTTTCTAAAAATAGCCTACACGCGAAAGACATAGCACGCGCCCCAATACCAGATGTAGACTTCTAGTTATGGACTTCTGATATAAAACAATAGTAACTCTAAAGGCACTAGGGCAGACTGAGATCACATGTCACTAGAAAAGACTGACTGGTTTTGACTGTTTATATTTGTTTAAGTTGTATTTCTTCATGTTTTAGGTATATTTGTTCAGTTGTCTTAGTTGTTGCATTTGAGCGTGTGTGGGCGAGAGAGAAGCAAGCAGAATGCGGTACTTAAAATTAAGATGTTGAAAACCGATTCTTGAACATCCCTCAAGCTAACCTGTAATGGCAGTACATAATTTAAATGTGTATTTGTGAAAACGTCCAGACAATAAGAAACTAGCAACGAAACTCTTTATTCCTATTGTGTTCTAAGTTTGGGCCTGTTATTTGAAAGTAAGCCTGAGGCGCATTTCCACTAAAGCGTTACAGGTGTTGAAAAAGACAGGCTCCAGACATAACAGACTTCATAAATCATCACCATACTGTTCTGTTACAGCTGTGGATGCTATCATTGGAGATGTACGCAGGGCACTTGAGGAACACAATACCGCTGCATCGGAAGCCCTGGCAGATTCAACCGAGGCGTGGCAGATAACAAAGAATAGAAACTTCAGTCAATATTCCGCGAACATACATGAACACATAAAAATGGCCGAGAACATGTCTGACCATGTCGAACAAACTTTAACACGAGTATGTAACTTTACAGTAAAAATGTTTGGCATATCACATTCAACTGCGTATGCAAACGAAACTGCAGAGAGGAACTGTCTTGTTTCCTAAAAGTCAATTAAAATGATAACGCAGTAAACAATAAAAGTTATATTACATCGTTTTAACTACGTTTAAAACCTAAAATTGACTTTATGTCACTGGCTCATACCATTATTGAAATTTCTTTCTCTAGTTACCGTTAGAGTTTTGTGTAATGCATGCTCATAACATTTCGCTGCACAACTTGATTTGTAAACGTTTTTAAAAGGCACTAAATAGTAACCAGCTTCTTCGAGGTCGCTACTCAAGATTGTTTATCTTAAAATCGATTCTTTAAAAAGTTAATCTTCGGTGTGTAAATAAAAGATAACTTGCACACTTTTATTGTGTACCCAATGTGTCAGTTTACAAGATAGTTATGAAATATTTCACAGGTCATATCGAAGCTGTTTCGGGCTCAGGAGCTTGACGTTTCAATACAGGAAAAAGCAGCAAACTTTAACCTGATTCAGAAGACCTGGAATGAGTCACATGCAATGTTCATGAATTCAATAGATCAAGTCTATAACCATTCCAGAGAAATACAAATGATCCTGATGGAGACAAAGGTACGGCATCCTTGGAGGCAAGGATAATAGTGTTTTACTCAACTTAATAAGCTTTTGGGTTTTTTTTTCTTTTTTGCGGAAAATAATTTGGAAGAACTCTGAGGAGGCAACTCTCCCAAAACTCCTTTTAGAGTAACAAATGGAACACTCGCTAAGAGATATCGTTAACTTCCATGTTAGCAAATATATGTTTCTATCTCATCACGTGCATCATTTTTGTTACAGAATGTCCTTCAACAAGAATTATTGGCTTTAAATAGCACGAGGTCTTCGTTGGCAGACACGTATGCGACATTAAACCACACAAGAGATGCTCTGATGAACGGTACCTCCATATTTGAGGTAATACGTCCTATTGTAACTTTATCTGGAAAACCTTATGTCCCTTCTCTTCCGGTATAACAGTGAGTGGTAAAAGCGTTTTGAGCAAAAATAATGATCTCGAAAACTCGAATTCAACTTCAAGAAGAGTAGTTACCCTTGTGACAACAGTTGATGCACTTGCTTCCTTACCTTTTTTAACATGAAGATCACGTCTGAATAAACATCGCATACAACTAGAAACGTGGCTTGCCATAACCCAAATTAGCCCTGCTCAACTAAAATTAAATTTCAAAAATGCTCTCAGAAGTTCCTTGTTAACGTCGTTCATTCACTTAAGTTTAATCCCTGTAGATTCTTTTCACCCCTTGAGGACTGCTTATTTTTTACTTTTGAGACAAAGAGGGAACTGTTGAAATTTTTTCAAGGAAATGTTACTGAAAGGGAAAGTGAGTCTTGTCGGTATAATCATAACGGTGACTGACTTTTTTGGTACGCGTCGGCTGTATATCAGGCAAGTTTGGTCGAGCCATAGTCAAGCCAGAATGTCCATGTCCAGACTAAACGAAACTGTTATACCACCCAAGTGCACCAAAAATGTACCATTAATTATTGACTGTACACAAATTCGGCCAGGTCAGTGACTTGATAGCGTAGAAAATAAGGACAGTAAATAGTAAATAAATGAATAAATAGATAACCTTTATTTAGATACGGTAGTATTTAAAACTATAGTCTTGTAGGGCCGTGTATTTCCGACAGTGGTCGACAAGGATTCTTTTTTTTTCAACATTCTTTTTTTTTTATAACAGCAATATCGCAGCACATTGTCTCCTGTCAACGGAGAACTGGAGGTATCCATGCTACAATATGAACAAGAACGAACACAATTTGCTATGCGTATCGAAAGGGGTCGTAATCTGCCAGCCAAGGATCTTTCCAGTCAAACCTCAGACCCGTACGTTTTGGTATCAACTATCCCAGACTGGAATAACGAAGGAACTAAAAAATCCTCGACGGTTAACGGTAATACAAACAAAATAATGACAACTCCGAAGAACATGTTGCAAACTTTAATTATAAGTATAAGCAAGAAGAAGAAACAGAGAAGGAAACGTAATATTTCGGCTCTTATTACAAAACCATTATCAAACGTGGCAAAGATACTATAATGCGCTAACTTATATAGAGGGCCGTAACAACCTGGACAGCTTAGCCTATAAATTACATAGGACTTAAGGTCCCTAGGAGAGGGATCTTCGTTTGAACAGAAAGATGAACGTTTCCTAGTTTATAGAAAATTTTAAACTTAACCGGCTCCTTCGAACAACGTTTCAATTTCGAAGATTAGATTAGATGTTCTAGGTTCAGAAACACTGCGACTAATGTTTGCGCATTTTAATTTATTTTAAATCCAGCCACCAAACTTTATTATAAAGGATTAAAATCTGAGGAGGTGACGATACTTCCCCAACTCCCCTCCCTATTTCATGCCCTTGTAGTTCACGAACCTTGTTCTTGCATTTTCTTTCCATATTCAAGTTTCCATTAGTCTCTCTTTCACTTGACGAACATGTAATCACCTTCACCTATGTTATTTTGCCGGGTGTCGGACTCTGTTGTTGATCGGTCTAGAAAACAAGGTTTGGTTATTTCATGTTGTTAGGGAGCGTCAGGAACAAATTTGTTGATACTCTACGTAAATTAGTGGTTTTTATGCGGCGTCATCAAAATTCCTAAATCTGTGCTTTTACTCCCACATCTTTTTGAACTATTTAAAAATACTCAAGACATAATATATGTTTTAGACAAGCCTAAAAGTGGAGCTCCACGTATTCATGCTCAAGACATAAAAAACATCAATCTCTCTTTCTTATTTTAAAGATCATGTTGAATGTGTTTGTAAACGGTCTTAAAAACCGATCGCTTTTTTCTTTTTTTCCAAACATACAATAATATTAAGACACAATAGATCTTAAGTAAAGTTTGAGTGACAGCAAAATTTGATATTCTTGGTTTACTTTTTTATCATTGTAGGCGACTTAAACCCAGACTTCCCATTCAGCGATGTATTTCGTTTTAGAATTGCGATGGAGCAGTTAAATCTAACTCAAGTGAGACTGGCCGTGTATGATCATGACCCTGATGGCGAAGATGATTTCATGGGTGTGGCATTTATTCGCTTGTCTAAAGTGGGAGACTTCTTCGATAATATCGTCACCAAGTGGTATTCACTGATACCTCAGGTAAATAACAGTAACTAAACGGTATTGAAAAGTAACAAATGGCACAAATGATAAGAAACAGGCAAAACACTAATAAATACTGAATTCTTCTTCTTCTTCTTCTTCTTCTTCTTCTTCTTCTTCTTCTTCTTCTTCTTTTTCTTTGTCTTTGTCTTCTTCTTCTTCGTCGTCGTCTTCTTCTTCTTTAATCTTCCCGTCTGATAAGGTGAATAAGTGAATTTCAATCTCTAAATTAAAGATAGAGTTTATAGTCATCTTAACATTCCCATGAAAGTTATATTATTTTATGAGAAATAAACGGAGGATTCCAGAATATGGCAAAGGGCGTAGCAAAGATTTATTTTATTGTTGTGTGTTAGGATCTCTCCGAAATAGGCAGCGGGAATTTCGTTCCATCAAGTGCACTTGGGCTAACAGACATATCCAACTTGCTGGAAACAGAACTCGACAAAATAAAGCGTAAACTTGCAACGGCTGAGGTAAAATTACAGCAGGCACAGAACCAAGCTTCGTACCTGGAGTCACTCGCTCACCAAATGGAACAGTGAGTAAAATGCAAATCATCTTTTTAAGAAAAAGCAATCCGGTGGGCTTCAAAATAAACTAGACAATATCTGTGTTTTAACGCTTATATATGCTTCTTTTGTATTTGGTCGAGTATTATTTGGCTCCTGATGTATCACATTGAGACCAATCTTGCTGGTTTTGGTTTATGTACCACACTTTCAAATTAACGGTTCCATCTAAAATTACTTCAACTTTGTTCTTATCAGTTACTTAAAGCAGCAGAAAATCAGCAGCTTTATCTGAAGCTCGATCTTTTGTTATGATATTTGCCCCACTAACGAATTCTCCTTGTTATTTCTTTTGAAGAACATTTAATCGCAGTCGTTCCCACGGTACTCCAGCTATGTCGGCCATCGAAAGATATTCTGAAATAAGCGAGCTCGTCAACAGCTCTCTTGATCTCGCAGGACAAGCTAATAACACAATGAACATCCTCTACCAGCAAGTAAGTGTCGGGCATTTAATTTAAGCCCCACAATTCCTATTGATTCTCACATTTGCTGTATCGATGCTGTATTTTGGTTGCATTAGACTGTACATTGTACTGACTTCAATTGAGACTTAACATGCAGTTTATGGAAAAAATGATTGATGGCAATTGAAGTACTTAATACATCGCAAGCTTTTGGGCTGAAAGGGCTAAGGCACCTTGCCCATTTTTTTGTTCCTTGTTGGTAACCCCATCCATGTTTGTTTGTGGCCGATTTTGTTTAATATGTTTGGTTCATCAAGGGCGTAGAAACGATTAGTGACAACGATTTCTTCTAAATGACTCAGTATATCCTTAGAACGCAGTCATGTGTAACCTAGATAAAAGAGGTGCAGACCAACACACAACAGAAAGTGATCATTTAAAATTAGTTATTATGTTACGAAAACGTTCCGTTTGTCTGTTTCTTCTTCTTGCTTATACTGCATATAAGTATTCTGCACCATCTTTCTGTTCTGCACCTTCACCTTACATAATATACTTATGCAAGATGTTCCTCGGAGTTGCCATTATTTTGTATTTTCAGAATCATCATGCTTGAATTGATAAGTAACGTATAACCTATCCTCTCCAGCTCAGCTTATTTTCGCTAGATGACTTGCAAATCAGTGCAGAAATCGCGTGGCAAGAATTCTACGATCTTTACAATGGTACACTAGTAAGGAACCTCACTGTACAGAGTGAGTATTACAGCGCGGCTTTTCCATATTAAGCAATACCAGAACAAATGTTTTATAAATATGTAACTGCTGTAAGAAGCAAAGCAACTACGATAAATAGTTTCCACCTTTTACGATCTCTAGTCTCTCTAGTCCAAAACAACGACGGTTTTCCTTTTATTACTCCATAACAAGAAGTGCGTTTTACTCTCGTATTTGTTGCATTGTATAAATCATATTTTCAATAGAATGTTTTTTCTTTCGTTTTTAGCTTTGGAAAGGATGATTAGCGACGCCAATAAAACGTTCATAAATTCTGTAAATTTATGGAACGAAATCTATGAACAGTTCCCCGCTATTCGGGATGCAGCTGTTAGGTTTCAAAACGTTTCCAACAAAGGTAAGTCGCGTGAAACACGATAAGAATGTTTGCTTAGACAAGCTTTTATTACTATGGTAGTGAATTTTATTTGAAAAAAAACAGCGAGAAAGTTCATTCGGGACAAACATAAAACTACGATACAAATAATATTATACAAATATTACAAATAATATTATAATATCAATTGATAGTTAAGTCACATGTCTGTCACCTATATCACTTCAGCTCCGGTTGTGATACCACAGCTGATGGAAGCACAGAGTGAAGTGGCAAACACAAGCGTACTTTTGTCTGAACTGGAGGCGCAGCTCAGTAAAATGCAACACGTTGTGGAAACATTGTTAAATAAAACAACTTTCATAAAAGAGTCATCTGGTGATGGAATAACTATGATCAATGATGCCTTTGTTAATGGTTAGTAATTGCTACTGATATAAAAGAGAATATTCAATGCGATTATTTTGAGATTTTCCAAGTAAATAGATTTTCTCTTCGAAAATTGACTAACCTCTAGACCATCAACTATTTTTATTTCTTAATTTTAATTTAAACTACTATTTTTCCTCACTGAATAACACCTTTGGTGATGTGAGCTCCCTGGAAAAATAACATTATTATTGTTATTATCATTATCATTATTAGGACCGAGTGGAGTACAATTCGTAATGGTAATAGGACTGAGTGGAGTCCAATTCGGTCTGTTATCATACGAGTGATTAACAAAATCGGACGACCGCGTAGCGGGAGTCCGATTTGTTTAATCACGAGTATGGTTACAGACAGAATTGGACGACACTCAGTCCTATTATCAATTAATCATAAGTATAACAAAATTCGAGAAAAAAATTAGATAAAGCGAAGCCTACTAAGGACTTATCATCACTAAGGCAAAAAAGCCATTCTTGAAGCTGAAGGTTTTAGGAATATCAAGGAGTATTCAGTCACAACAAGGAACCAAATAAAGAGCGCGCGCATGCGCAGCACGCGAACTTTGTTATTGGACACCTTGTTATTGGACAGTTTGTTATTGGACACTTTAGCCGCGCGCGCTCCAATTTGGTAAAAAATAGGGCGTGCTAAGAACCAATCAGATTCGAGAATTTTGTTATAGTTGTGATTAAGGAAGAAATCGGGGGAGTAATTTCAACATACGAGCACGATTACTCTCTAAATTGTACGACACGAGGTCCAATCACTAATTAATCGCATCAATAACAAAATTCGAGGTTATGAAGTCTTAAAGAACTTGCTTTAAAAAAATGAAAAAATGCCAAAGATATGTTCAATTGGTTTTACAAACAGTAGGAAAACAGCAAGAAAGAACCCATTTAAGTGCACGTGATTGACGCACGAATGGCGTAGGTGTTCAATTACAGCTATGGTGGTGGTGGTGGTGGTGGTGGTGGTGGTGGTGGTGGTGGTGGTGGTGGTGGTGGTGGTGATGGTGGTGGTGGTGGTGGTGGTGGTGGTGGTGGTGGTGGTGGTCATTCTAGATCATGCATTTGGAATGCAGCTCCACTTTAAAGGCCAATTGTACAATTCTGTATCTTTTGTCTTAATAAATAGAGTTATGAGCTCTGTCTGGAAAAAGGAACTCAAGACCGCATTTTCCACTTTTGTACAACGTCCTCAGCCAAAGTTTTCTTTGCCACGGTCAATGAGCAGTAAAAAGAAATCATAATTTAGATTTGAGTAACTTTTATTGACAGTAAATCATGGTGCAATATTGCATTTTCATTACAGTGCAAAATATCTCAGCAAGGCTGGCACCAAACCCAACTGAGCCACCAGTGAATGCCACAGTGAGAGATGCTAAAGCAGTCATGCTATCACTTCCACAAATTCGACATCAGATAGAAACCCGCATGGACAATGTATCAAGCAAACTCGAACAGATCAAAAGCATGGTCGTGTCACTGCCTTTCGCCCTACACCTTGTGAATAATGGCTCGGTAACGTTGGTTCCATCAAGGCGAACGATTGAAAATCCTCTGACCAATGAGATTTCGTTTGATATCAAGACTAACGTCAATGAAGGCCTGGTGATGTATATGATAGGAGAGCGTCAGACTTCCGGACGCTCCGATTGGTTGGTAAGTGTCGAATAATAGCTGTAGTTGAGCATAATTTTAAGGCATAAAAGTCCGTTTTGAGGGTGACAACACGGAGCAAAATCAAAGCCAGCGGTTTATGGAAAATCGAGCCGCGGTAATTTTATTTATATTATTTTTTTCTCCATTAAGACAAACAGCCTGGCGTTCTTCGTATCAAATAACACAATCAGTGTGGTTTATAACCTCGGAGATGGACCTATAATGGCTCAGAATCCATTTGTACTAAACAATGACACGTGGTACAATGTTTATTTCACCAGGTAAGTAATCTCTGAAGAAAGCTATTTTCCTGGCCTTGCAGTGTGATACCTAATTCGATTAATTTTTTGTAGTCAGCCATCTCCAAATTGTTAGATTCCGAAATTCATTCCTATTATCATTAATGCTTCCTCGGGACTGCAATATAAAAAAATAATAAGTTTCTTTTCCTTTCTTTTCTTTGTCCATCCTGCTGTCCGTTCACCGAATCCACTCATTCGTTTGCGAATGTGTCAAACACGAGCAAATTAAGCGATCGGTTCTCAACTAACCTACTCTTTCTCTGCTTCTGTGCTATAAAGGTCGGCTCTTCTTATAATCATCGCTTTATTAACTCTCAGAAATAACCAAGGAAATTATTCTCAATTTTCTTGTCCAACAGATTTGGGGCCAATGCGTTTTTAACAGTCAGTGCAGACAGTCACAACCGTGGAACGGTCATGATAAACGGCTCATCAGCCGCTGGAAACACCATGTTAGAATTCAACAACGAAAGTCTTATTTACCTGGGTGGATTACCTGGAAACCTAGCGGTAATTACTAGCATTAATTACAAAAAATTATTAAGGATTTGCCAAAGCAAACATGCTATTTTCTTTAAGTTGTTAAAATCAACTGTCAAAAATGTTCAGTTATAATCCAATACAACATTAATTAGAGGAAATGGTTTATTTATAAAATTCTAAATTAGCCATATTCGAATTCTCGGTATTGGACTGGAACTAGCTTGCAATGGAGGCTAATTCGGGGAAGCTTTCCAAATGCAAATCACATAAAGCTCTTTTTAATGAAATTCCTTCGCATTAGCCTCCATTGCAAGCTACTTCCACTCCAATACCGAGAGTACGAATATGACCTATTGCTCGCTCATATTGATTTTATTTCAGTTTGAAGGAAAATAGAATTCGTCTAAGAAGGTTCCCATTAGCTATTTTATTTTTGAAAACAATTAATGAGATACCTAAAGAATCTAATGTAGAAACCGTAACCACTTTGTCTTGTTTCAACTTCTTTTAGGAATTACAAGCTTTGGATTATTACAGTGGAATCATCGACAACCTAGTTATTGACAACAAACGATTCAATCTCTGGGATCCTGCACAGATGCATGGTGATACTTTGTACGCCGTTGCCAGATACAAAGCCAGTTTCTATCCTGCCAATGGAAAGGCTGCTAGTTTCTTCGGAAACGGCTTCATCCAGCATGCACCGGGACAGTTTAATATCAGTTCGGGATATACTGCAGTGGAAGTGGACTTCAGGACGCTACACCAGAATGGCATTATTATGGCAGTTTCCAACGAACAACAGAGATATATTTTTGTTATTTACCTTCACAATGGACAAGTTAACTTCTATTTCACGACTGGAGAAAATGATGGCATTACACTAACGACCAGCAAGTAAGTCACAGGAAAAGTCTATTAAAACTAAGAGAAAATATACAGAAAATAACTTAAATCTTGATTCACGTTTATATTTCAGAGGTAAACAGTTTTGTGGGTATTGACAAAACAAAGAAAAGTAAAGAAATGATCTGTAAAGAACGGAATTGAATAATTAAATAATAATAATAATAATTTATAGATTTATTTGATAAATATACATATCAAAAGTTGCAAATTAAAAATTAATCAGAATGTACAAAATCATCTGGTCTGCATTGTGTCGGACTATATCAAGGGAACGGTCACGCCGGATAAGTTGAATTGCCTGACAGGGTTCGCACAGATTGTACTAAACAGCGATTTGTACATAACATGAAGTTACTTTATTCCCAATTGTAGATCCTCTTACGCAAATGGCCGCTGGTATCGTATCCTTGTTGTGCACACGTCTGTAAATGCTACGCTTGCTGTGAATCCCGTGGGCTCATTGGAGACACCTGACGGTCGCTATGTCGAGACTGGCGAAAGAGTTATGGACATTGGTCACGTGATCACATTTGGAGCCCCCGACCCAAACAGATTAGTCAAGAGACGGAAACGATCGATCGCGTATGATAATCACATTGCCTTAATTAAATAGCTCTTTTTCAAAAGCTTTTCCATTTCAATGGTTTCACGTACTTTTTTGATCCTCTTTTGAAATTTATTTTCGTCTTTCCCTCACGGTACTTGTTAAATAGCTTTGTCGTACAAAATGAGACATAAGCTACAATTGATTTTTCTTGATGCTCTTGATGACTTACCACTCTGATATATAGTTATTTCCGCCTTTCGCCCTTTCGGTCCTTTGTGATTTTGTGTTTAAGGTCTTTTTATCAAGACCGTATCAAGGTCTTTTACGATTCTGGTTATCTTAAAAGAAGATTTGAGTAATTCACTTTCGAACAGCGAGTTTCCTCGGTGTATTATTTACAGAAAAGTTTAATTAGGAGTCATGTCGATTAATGTAGTGCGGACCCAAATCATTCTAACTATTATTTATATTGTGTCTTATTCAGTGTTTCAGACTTTAAAGTTAGTGAAGCGTTTTCTGGTGATATGAACAATTTGCTGCTATTTAACAACACATCTGCGTCCCTTATTCCGCGATACTTCAACGACCCAGCAGTAATGATTGCGAAACAAGGAGTATCGTTTCATGGAGTTATCAGAGGCAACGTAAGATATGCTAAATGACCAGTATTTGCGCGCGATTCAATTTAACAGGAACGTAACGCCATTCGGGCACACATTCAGTGGACTGTGACGAGCTCGAGGGAATCTCTTAATCTCCATTAAAAAAGTATCAAAAATAGTGGAGGTGAGAGCAACAGTCGTTGATGCAGGTGAAGTTCTCTGAGTCTTGCTCGGCATTCATTTCAATAAGTTTTTGGCACACTTGTTCAACATGTCCTGCTAGGCATCAGCGTATGAAGCGGATCCTTTCTTCATCAGTTTAAGTCATTCCTTCACAACTCCATTTTCTCGATAGTTGATGAACCTTTGAAGGAAAAGTGCATTTTAAGAGTTGTTTTTCTTATCAACATCGAACAACTCTGCATCCTTCTGTTAGTATTTCTTTAGATTTTGGACACTTCTAGTGTTTTAAACAATCCGAAGGCATTTTAAGGCAATTTCAAGACTAATTTTAATCATGGAGTGAACCTTTAAAAGCCAGGACGAAGGTGTTGACTCTCATCTTGTCCAGGCAGAAGTTACACAGTGTCAAACTTCCTGCTTGTGGCCAGTATTTCTAGTCTCCAGATTACACGACAATCGAAAAATATTGACCGTTGTTTTCTGCATGCGCGAGCGTGTGTATGTGTACGTTTCGGAACATTTGATTAACAGACTGGAGCGTTTGTGAATTTAAGTACATCAGCCGTGATGCTTGTCTTGTTGGTAACTTTCAGATTGAATATGGAACACGTTTCTATGGCTACCAGGAGGAAGCAGGCGACTGTTCATACGCAAGTATTGATGTCAGCAACGAAATAGCAGCAGTGTCAACTTTAACCTTTACCTTTAAGACAAAGCAAGAGAGTGGGGTACTTCTCTACAGCGAAAGTGACGTAAGAAAGATGTTTTTTTGAAGGAATACCGTGTCCACGTGTTTAAAGCTGTTTCAGGTTAAACGCCTTTAGACTCAGAACGACGCTGATTGACTAGAACATTCGCATTCTGAAACCACAATCGAAGACTTATTTTAAATTTGTCCAAACTACAGTATTTCCGTTTTCTGTTGCTGATTCAGGCCGGCTTTAAATTTTTCAAAATACAGGTTCAACAAAACACGTCGAGTTAGTCAAGTAAGTGTGAATAGCACATAAATGAAACTTTTGTGAGCTGTCATGAATGGCCAAGGTCTGTTTTGTTTCTATATAATTGTCAATAAAAGGTCACACAGGCCTCACAGAGCATACGACCTCCCCTAAAAAGGACTTAGCATTTACCTTCTTAGCTCCAGGTTGATAGCAAATGAAAGTTATTTTCTCTTCTGTTTTATGTCTTCTTCAGATTGAAGGCGAACCATCACTGTACATGGCCTTGCTTCACGGAGACTTCTTACTGTGGTTGGGCGATATTGAATCTGTTGCTGTGTACTCTTCGTCCAATATCACCTTTTCTGACAACTCGTGGCATGTCGTTCATCTGCAGCTTTCAAACAGTGGGTACGTTACAATACTTATACATGGATTCGTGTAAACCCGTCTTTCTTCTTAAGAATCTCAATCAGACCAACTTAAATCGATTCACCTTAATTACGTATAAAAAGGAATCACTAACGTAATTTATTACGTTAAATGACCTGCGGCTCCAGCTTGAAACGTAAAATATCAAGTATTAGTGTTCTCTATTTACGTGTGTACAATAATGTACCTCTAATGGTATAATGCTATTTTTGACTTTGTGGCTCTAACAAATAAACGTCCTGAGTGAATACTTCTCATTTTATTTTAACAGATACATATTGTATATTAACAACACTCTCCTTTACACGGGTATTTTTGACTTTTCTGACACACCTCCGATTCTTCGTAAACCGTTTTACATCGGCGGTATTGCATTAAACAAGTCCTCTGGGGTTCCTTACGCCTTATGTTTCAAGGGAGGAATGAAAAACTTGATCATCGATTCAAGGTAAATCATATCTATTAACTGCAAATTTTCCCTTTTCGTAAGGTGTTCATTTTAAAAAATGGTAATTATTGAGTAATACAAGGGCTCTAAGTTCTGCCTTATTGGTGATGGGTGTTCTGTGTTCCTCGACAATATAAACGTTTTTCATAATTATTTTGCTAAAACTGTGTCTTCAGCAGACAGACACGTATAAATCCACGAAGGTGGAGTAATTATCTATGGTTTATCGTAAAACATACAGAGAATACAGTTGTGAGCGAATAAATTCTTAAAACAAAATTGCTCTTTTGTCGTTGCAAGATTCAGAAAAGCTGTTGAGTGCTCAATTTTTTCCACTGTACTCGAAAAATTCCAAGTACCGTTATGTTGAAGGGTAATGGCCAGGCAAGGTACATTAGGTTTTTTAAGCAGAACGAGTACTAACTTGTTCGTATCGTTAGTCTTGTGTCTCCTTTTATCACCCGGGTTTTATCTCCTCAGCACAATCAGTTTTTTCTCTGGACACACACTCGGTGTATCAAATGCCGGAGTCATTCCGGCCCGTGTACCTCCACCCATTCCTCCATCATGCAGTGCTTCACTTCTCCCACCGACTGCATCCAACAGCGATGGGACCCTCCATTTTGATCTGCAAGGAAGCAGAGGAAAAGGCTACATCGGTTTCGAGTTAAATGATGCACAAAGTGAAGTATTTAAACTTAGGTGAGAGGATACAAATTATTGATAAAATATTTTTAGAAGTAACACAAAAATTATGAAATGGCAAAATAATAAAATACTACTTGGGCTGAATTTCGATAAATGCCACCTACCGTAATTCAAAGTTACTTTTTGGACTCCAGAAAATAAAACATCTCTGGAACACAAAATGAGAATAGGGTGAAAAGCTAGTGACCTTTTTCGTTGGTAATAAAGCCATTATGTGAAAACAAACGTGAACAACGCAGCAACCCAGGAAAAGATCTTGAGTTGCTGTTCCGTAAGAGTAACGAGCTATAAGCAGACACGATGGAAACTCACAACTGGTTTCCTTTTATTATATATAGCACTTCGCTTAAAAAGTGTCTTTTCGAGATCAAGCTTATTGGAAACCAACAGTATCACTTACCTCTAACAATCTCGTGCTCTTGTTTTCAGTTTTGTAGTTGGCCTTGCCTTTCGAGCCCTATCTGATGACGGCATTGTGTTATATGCCACTGATAATGACACACACCCAACCCAGTTTATTTCAGTCGAGCTTGTTCAAGGGCGAATATTGTTCAAGTTTAATTCAGGTAGAGGCCTGGTGTCTGTGAACACCAAACAAAAGTATTCTGGGAACGGCCACTGGTACACGGTATGTATGTTTGAACCTTTAGTTGGCTCATTTGGGTAGTGAATGGTAATCAACAAGGTTACTCTTCCTCTCGAAGATCTCTAGACACCTAAGAAATCACTATTCTCTACCTAAATTAGCCATGTTGCCAGAGTTTGTCCTCGTGGTCACACTGGACTCGTCAGTCACGGGGAAAGTGGGTTCAAAATTCCACTCAGGGCAAAAATATTCTTTCAATTAAAATATCACCCAGATATTGTCCATCCTTGGTTTCTTTCTTGGCAGTCTACAAATACATTTCACCAAAGCTTGGACTGTGAATCTCAATGGCATCCTTCTGGGGGCAAATAATGCGCTGTCGGCTCGAAAGAAACAACTTTTCTGTAGAGAGATTAAGCATGACCAAGATACGGCAAACGGCGAACGCGAACTCGCCTTTCATTTTGTTACCTTGTTATCTAGCATATGTTATCTAACACATATTCTCAGAAAAATAGGGAAAAGACACACATTCACGACAAACACAAACCCACTCATTTCCGCGTACAAACGCTAAACAGAGCAGAAGTCAGTCAAGGTCAGTCACTCCCTTATGTTGTATTTGTAATAGGACTACGTGGCCGTCCAATTTGGAAATAACTGGATGAGAAAAAATCCCGAGAACTGCCAAATTGAATGAGGCGCAGGCCTAGTTTAATTTGGAAGTCTAAGAAATTTTTTTAATCCAGTTATTTCAAATTGGACAGGCATGAATTCCTGTTACCTATTATTTATATAGCATCCAAAAATAGATGAACATGGCAAGTGTTTTCCCTCAAAATCAAGAAAAAATGAAAACAGACAACATTTTGATTAGTAGATGGAAAGTATCCAGATCAAAAAGAATCCAATTTATTTCAAATTTGAACAGTGGCAAAAATTGATAAAAAAATGTATCGACAATATATGTTTTCACTGTTCTATTGAAAGGAATGACTCTTTTTTCTCCCCCTATTGCTTATTTTCTCTTCTCATTCAGTGCTAATTTTCTTTTTTGGCCCGATTTTAAGGCATATTAGACTCTTGAAACTGACGGCGCTTACCATTAGTCAGAACTGGCCTGCCAGACCGGTATATTCGAGAACAGTATTCCGTTGTAAGTCAGGTTTGTCCTGTCAAATCAGTCAATGTGCAATATTATACACTGTTGTTGTGGATTTGGGCGAAAATCTCGTGAAAGAGGTCCATTTCACATTCAAAACTACCGAGCCGGGCGGCCAGTTCTGACTAATGGTAAGCGCCCTAAGTCTTTAGGGACGGACCATTAGAAATAAAATTCCTCCAAGGGAAACTTGCCTAAAAAAAAGAAATTCCTGCACCGAAATTTTTTAACCTCCCCCTCTGGTTATTATAGTCTGTCTCCTCACCGTACATGATACAAAACAGCTTACTTTTCGTTAAACACGTTTTCATAAATCCATGCGTAGCCCATGTGTCATGTTTGTTGCCCCTGTGTGTATTTTATTTTTAATCAAATTGAAATGGCCAAGAAACAAGAATATTCATAGCATATGTATTTAGTATCCCTTAAGGTGGCTCGACTGGGTTTTTTAGGGGCAACACCGCTCAAGTTTGAGAACTAACCAGACTGTCATTAACAATGCCATCGAAAAAACGATCACCACAGCTGAATTAGGTAAAGATGAAAATTTGTTATGACCAGTGTTATTTTGACATCGGAGTTGTCATAGCAACGCAATGACGTCATCACGTTTATCAATTTCGTTCGTATTGCTCGGCACCAGGAGATTTTTTCGGAAATCGCTCAAAGGAGCATGTACCTCCTATACCTACCTCAATGTTGGCAAAGTTTGAACAAATTCTGTGAGAGCGTTATCGAAATTTTTGGGGATGAAGTTTCGAGGGTCATAAATACAGTAAAAAACATACTATTGGGATAATAGGGTAATATCTGAAGAACACGACGCGCTTTGGGAATGCAGTTTCATCTCATAGTAGTTTGATGCCATTTAAAATTGTGTATACAAAATTATGGGGATCGCCACAACCGATTGCGAAAAAAACGGATTTGATGAGCGTGCATTCAGGTGCTCTTGTTGCCACTTTTGTAAATAATTTGGTCTACACCTACAAATATGATAATTATTTGGAAACCGCTCGATGAATTTTTTTAAAAACTTGTCAATCTCGAGGTTTGTCATCAGTTTATATGGCCTACAAGTTTCAAGGTCATTGAAAACATTTAAGGATATAAAATCGGGGCTCCAATGTACTACTTTTTTCTCCCAGATTTTGTGTTTACAAGTGAGTGTCCTCATTATTCACGGGCATTGTATTCAACTTTCATTTTCACGTGCACAACTCAGCAAAAAATTCATTTGCATTTTATCAGTGAGTCTAGACTTTTTTCCTGATCTGTTGTTCTACACAAAAATAGCTTTTCGTTTCCTGGAGAAAGAGACCCTGGCATTGCTGTATTACAGTCTAATGGCGTAACAAATATTATTACAGTTTTCAAGTCATATCAGCATGTTTCCCGAAAGAAAGCAATTGAGCGTTCTGTATAATGCAAATGAATTTTTTGCTAAGTTGTGCACGTGGACATGAAAGTAAAAAACAATACACGTGAATAATGAGGACACTAACTTGTAAACACAAAATCTGCGAGAGAACAGTACTACATTGGAGCCCCGATTTTATTGTCTTAAATGTTTTCAATGACCTTGAAAGTTGCAGGCCATATAAACTGATGACAAACCTCGAGATTGACAAGTTTTTAAAAAAATTCATCGAGCGGTTTCCAAATAATTATCACATTTGCAGGTGTAGACCAAATTATTTACAAAAGTGGCAACAAGAGCACCTGAATGCACGCTCATCAAATCCGTTTTTTTCGCAATCGGTCGTGGCGATCCCCATAATTTTGTATACACAATTTTAAATGGCATCAAACTACTATGAGATGAAACTGCATTCCCAAAGCGCGTCGTGTTCTTCAGATATTACCCTATTATCTCAATTGTATGTTTTTTACTGTATTTATGACCCTCGAAACTTCATCCCCAAAAATTTCGATAACGCTCTCACAGAATTTGTTCAAACTTTGCCAACATTGAGGCAGGTATAGGAGGTACATGCTCCCTTGAGCGATTTCCGAAAAAATCTCCTGGTGCCGAGCAATACGAACGAAATTGATAAACGTGATGACGTCATTACGTTGCTATGACAACTCCGATGTCAAAATAACACTGGTCATAACAAATTTTCATCTTTACCTAATTCAGCTGTGGTGATCGTTTTTCGATGGCATTGTTAATGACAGTCTGGTTAGTTCTCAAACTTGAGCGGTGTTGCCCCTAAAAAATCCAGGCGAGCCACCTTAAGTATGAGAAGTGTTCATTGAAGGTGAACAAATAATTATGCTCAAATCATCGGTGATTTTTTGTATAATAACAATGATTGTGATGACATGATAAATGAAATGCCAATAAAAGGGAAAAAACAACCTTATTTTTTAAACTAATCGAAGTCATTTTATTCATATCAGGTTTATTTTCTTCGGAGGTTTCATTTTGGTGCCATATTAGTGAGCACCAACAACGAGTATGCTAATGGAAAACATACCCCGCCTGGTCTGTCTATGAAACTACGCCGTCTATACGTCGGTGGCCTTCCTAGTCACGTGATCGCCCCGACTCTCACAAACAGGTAGGTTAGTTTTGATAATGGGTAATTAAAGAACTGCGGAAATTTTTCTTATTTGTTCCTTGCTTGTATTTCAGGCATCTCGGGTTTGCAGGGTGTATCAAGGATTTCAATGTTGCTGGCGCTAGTGATTCCTTGTTTGATTTGTCCAAACCCGACATGGCAGGATCTAACGAGACGCGTGGATCATGTTACGATACGGCGCAGCCTGGACTCGGGTTCAACGGTTCCGCCTGGGCCAGATTTGGTAAGTGAAGCTTTCCATTTAATGTCTTTAATCGGTCATCCTTCTCTTTTTTCTGGTATGGCGCGATCTCTGGTTTAGTTGATCAGGTTGATCTCTTTGTTTTCAAGCTGATGGACTGCATGAACTGCGATCGACCTTAAATACTTCGTTCACACCAGACTGAAACGTGTTCAGTTTGATCACGAATGAAACATTACAATGTAGGTCAGACGAAACACGTTAAATATTACGCCCCGCGCCCATATTGCGCTTGACAGCAAGGGTAAGCCGGTGCCTTGAGGGATTGTCAAGATAGTTTTAACCAATGAAAAAATTGTGACACCAAGTTGAAGCTCACTGTTATTACTTTCTTCACATTTTAGGTGTAACTATATAAAATAATTATATGTAAATGTAATACATGTGATATAAATTTTTGGTAATTATTTATAAAACAGCATTAATTTAGGAACTATGCTTAGCACATGTGAAACGTATAACTCTAAACATGTTTAGAGGAAACGTGCTTACTGATAGTGTGAACCCAATAAAAGAAAGGGGTTTCATCGAATAA
The DNA here is from genome assembly GCA_963693305.1 of Meandrina meandrites. Lineage (NCBI taxonomy): Eukaryota > Metazoa > Cnidaria > Anthozoa > Scleractinia > Meandrinidae > Meandrina > Meandrina meandrites. Next base: position 35,012,932 of record OY855904.1, on the reverse strand, counting down.
TGGAGGTGAAGACACAGATATAAATTCTAAATAAATAAATGCTTTCGTATCACACTTGGTGAAAAGAGAACCTGTGCTTTAACAACCACGTAATGCATTCTTGCGTTATTAAAGTGAACGCAAGTGCTGGATAATAAAAAAAAATTTCTTGTTCATTTCTAGATAATTTCAGTTTAAATGAGCAGTTTAACATTGAGCTGACTTTCCGCACCTCATCACGTGACGGAGTATTGTTTCAGGTAACCGGAAACTCTACGAGTTCAGCAGGTAAGACAATATAGACCAGCGACTTGATTGGGTTTCGTTGAAACTACTTTCTAAAACAAACATACTTTATTTGAACACTAAAAAGTTTTTCACCCATGTGTAAATTTGGGTACCGATGGACGTTTGGAGTGTGGCCGTAACAACCTAATCAGCATTTTAAATAGACAGATAAGGGAACGATATGGGTACCTGGCTGTCGGTACATAAAAGGGTAGGATTTCATGTGATGGAGTATAGAAAACGGTGGCGAAAACTGTCATTCAGGTATTTAAATTCGCCTTTGAAACCATCTTGAAAAGTCTTACCGAACTGTTATTCACCTAAGTATTTCTCTGACTTCTCTACGAAGTTTTTCAAGTGAAAAGTTTTCATAATGAAGTTTATTTACGCACGTGTCTTAGCATCACAAGTAAAACATAGCATCCCAACAGACAATTTACATCGGTCATTGTCGAAAATTTGAATGTGGCACTGTAAACTTTGTAGAGCAATTCCTTGAGCTTCTTGTGAAACCGAGAGTGTAAATACAACGCACTGCTTTCCGCTATTCCGAGACAACTTGCACAAAACATTGCTTTATGTAAATGTGTTTTTGTTTTAATAACAGGTAACAGAATGCACGTGCGCTTGGAGCAGTCAAGTGGCCAGGTATAAATTATGGATAATTTTATTACATAAAGGTTAAAAGTTAATCCGAGTGGTTGCATATAAAGACGACAAAATACAAATAACCGTTCTTTATTTATATTTCGGTATTATTCCATACCATCTTCAGACTAGTAGAAACATACAAAGCGCGAAATACTAGACGAAAAACAGAAACTGTCTGGAATCTCCTTCTATACATAGAAGCCTATCACATCAAGTGTCTCACACATCACTAAGCAAGGGCTTCAAAGCCAGCAGAGAATTGTCTTTTCTCCTGATTACGTTTTGTTTCTGCTTTCACGTATTTATTTATGCTAATTACCGCCTTCTTGTGTTTATACTTTGCGCTTTGTATGTTTGTTTTAGTCTAAAGATGGTATGGTATGTATTTTGCAACTAATCGGATTAACCTTTATCCGTTATAAGTCATGTACAAATGTGTCATCGTAATGAGTAATAATGACGTCTAAAACAATAAGTAAACAAAAACAAAACGAAGTAGAAACGGGTGCAGCAATCGGTCAATACAACTGGAAAACATTTAATGAAGCGTTCACGTGGCCTAACTTTCTTTTCTGTCTTATAGATTATTCTGACGTATAATACGACGATAAATGAATCTCAAGTTGTCTGGACTGAGACTGGGCTAGGAAATAATACCCAGTCCTCTTACCTGATGTGCCAAATGAAGTGGCACACAGTCAGAGTTGCTAAACAGGGACTTAACATTACTATAACGCTGGATGAGCTCCGTTCTGTCAGCAGCTCAGTGAAATATGGCGCCAATATGACCGGGGAGCTGTTTCTTGGTGGATACCCAGGTAAACTATGCAGATGGGGTTAGGCTCGATTTCCAGCTGTTTTGTGAACCCGTGCTCCTTGCCTCTCATTGCGAGTAGGAGGTCAATAGGACTCAAAAACCGCTGGAAATCGAGCCTAATGGGGGTTAGAAATACTGAAATTTTTTGGTCCACAATTTACGAATAGGAGCCTGATATAAATCTATCAAACAAAAGGCATCAATAACAGAATTATCGCTTTTAATATTTAACGGCAACTGTATTGCTATCTTTTGTATTGGAATGCGATGACGATAGCGTCCAGTTACGAACAAATAGCACACAAGAATGTGATACAACACACATTTCGAGCACGAAATACACATTTTTAGAAACGTTTTCGAAAGAATATTACAACGCGGACTCTAATCTTATTTGCAGCTAAACAGCCAGGAAGCGGCCATACAGTCTCCGCGGGATTCAAAGGCTGCCTCAAGAAATTCACTTTGGATGGAAATTCCGTGCATTTTGCACAAGCTGCGGACCTATCAGAAGTCTCATCAGCATGTCCGCTGACCAGTAGTGAAAAAGAAGCTGCACTCCAGAATGAACAATAACTCATGGGCATCACTATGCAAATACCAATTGTTAATCAGGTTTTAATTTGTGTTTAGATAGCTAAACAGCAGACATAAACTCCGCTAGCGGAGTACCGTAAAAGCTATATTAAGCACTGCCAAAGATAACAAGGCAAATTCATCCACCAAAATTTAATTATTATTGTTGCTATTTTGCGAAAATGTGTTAGCACGCAGCACTGACATATATGATTTAAAATACCGCCCACCCCTCCCCCCCCACCCCCACTCTCACTTCGGAAGGTCCCAAAGAGAATAAGCCTCCCCGGGAGGGTAATAACGCTTTTACTTTTGAAGTACAATCATATAACTTGTAGTTTAAGCTGTAAACGAGTGACAGCTGTCAAGACGTATTGACAATGTGTCAACTTGACACAACATGCTTGGAAAGTGCCCAGAGTTTTACCTGACTGGATAATACACGGAACAGCATGTTTGTCTAACATTTTAACCAATATTTGAAAGATGATGAACAAGGGGACCAGTTCCGCAAGTTAAACTTGTCGGTCAAAATAGGTTGGACGACGGGCTAGAAACGTCACCTTTCTAGATTTCCCTTTGGTAAATAATCTCGAAGTGTCAAGTGTTTTCACCAGTGGATGATGAATAATTTGCTTGATATCTAGCATTAGCAATTTGATACTTTTTAATATGATCACCCTTAATGTAAATATCGGTGTCCTGAGATAATAGCATATGGCTATAGGCGAGTATATACACGTTATTAACCTACCGCTAGGTCAGCACAGAAAAGACCGAGTACGTTCCCGAGCGAGATTAGTATATACTACACGGATGAAAAGGATTTTCAGAGATAACTTGAAAGCGGAAATGATAAAAATATAAAGGAACAGGATTCCTTCACGTTGTTTTACAACGCAAAATTACGAGGATTTTTCATGCGAGTCAAGTTTTGTTTTTCATTTTTGTAAAACACTATAATGCATGAATTCGCGTGAGATCATTTGCGACAATACCCGGTCCGATACTTAGAAAATTAATGGCCCGCAATGGAGCAATCTTATTGGTTGATTTAAGTTATTGGCCCTGACTACCTTAGTCATGTAATAAGATGCAATATGTGCATAATAGAAAACAGTAAAGAACAAGAGTATTCATCGATGGACAAGGTTGGTAACAATGAATTCAGTGCAACAGCTTTTAAAATACTCATGGATTAGTCTTTAATGGCACAACTATGTAAGAGCGTTAATAAAATGTACATTAATACTCCGTGTCTCGTGATATTGTTTCTATAGCTGCCAGTAAAGTTTCTTTCCTTTGAATTATTTACATGCGTTACCCCCATTCACAAAATCTGCCTGAGGTCTAGTAGGGACACGACTTCACCGCATTATAACAAGTTGACGCACGTTGACTTTGAAGATGTTAAAAGAGAAAAAGTGCAGACTATCAAATACCACATATTAACGAGTTTCTGTAAAAAAAAATTGTAATTAATTATAATGACTCATTCAATGATTCACAGGCTTTACATAGAAATTAAAAAGTTATTCAAAGTCAATCAATTGACCAATCACAGGCGATTGACGCAAGTCTTGCCATGAGGGCGTCACATGACTGGAAGCATTTCCTGTAAGATAAATAAAGGCTTTAGATTAACTGAGGTGAGACTTCCCAAAGAAAGCGCTTTTTGATGGTTCTTTTCTTGAACAAATGCCACATTGCTTTAAAACAACTCCAAAGAGACCTCATTAACGACCTTTAGACGTGTACAAGTTTCGAATTTTAGTGCAGATACGTTTTCGTACTCAATCTTGTATTCTGATTTAATGGTTGCTGTTAACTAACATCCGACATTTGATGTTATATCTGAGGAGCCAGTAAAAGGACATCCAAAGTGAGGAGGATAAACACAACCCCAATCATGCAATCAAGAAGATTAGGAATTTCAGTTCTCACCGAATATGCACCAAATATGCGAGCTCGAGGTAGTTGTGGGAAATTTGGCCCTGGGCTATCTTCTCAAATCGATATAGAATATGGATAATATTGCAGGCTTTATTAAAGGTAACGTTTGTGCCAGCGACGACCCAAGAAGGAGCGAACGAGCAGTCCAGTTACTGTTATATTAACCATAGAATATCGACCAATATCGAGAAAACTAATTTATTGACTGTACCATTTAATGCTTTAATAAGATACATTGAACACACGAGAGAGTGTTTCATCACATATTCAAGCACCTCGAATCTCATCAAAAGAAGAAACCACACTCCACTGCGCGTCGTATTTTCAACCCTATCCTCTTCTCGATTTGAAAATGTAATGTAACACTGTCTCGTGTTTGATCTGTTACTCGAGACACATGCGTTCATATTTTCCCCTTTTGTAACACTTCCGTGAATCGACATAGCTTTCTGGGTCCAGGCTGGACATAACTTTAATTTTCAGGTCCTCATTAATTTTCGGCAAATCGTTCAAACTCTACTCATGCGAGTTACACCAGTCTGGACTCTACTAAAACTATTTGTGAACTGGTTATGTAATGTTTACACGACCGGTTGTGATTTCCAGTGCTCGCCAAAAACGTCAACTGCACAGCACGGAAATGCAGTTTGCAATGCGATAAACGCTGGGAATGCCGTTTCCATAGGAACCCTTCCAGTGCAACCGCGTCTACAAATCAGAGTTTACCTACCTGATATTAATTACTTAGAAACAATAACATTTCGCTGGTGGCAGTATCGTTCAGCTTACCTTGGTAGGAGTACGGAGACGCCAGGTCAAGCCGCGGTGATACGTTTCGTACGTCTAAAAACAAATATAGGTGTTCATGTAACAGGTATAGAGATATGGTTATAATCTTACTCAATTTTATTCCTTCAAACACTGTACACATAAATTATCCCTAGCTAGCACGTGAAGGGACCGGTTTGTTGACACCTCAGCAGATAACTTTCGTTTCTGGACCTTTTTGATGATCGTTCAAAGTTTACTGCGCAAGCTCAAAATGTGGTTCTGTGTACGAGCCTGCCTGCTAGAGAACTTCCATGATTACCGATGCCTTATGAAAATTACGTCTCAGCGAAAGGCATTTTAGTTGTCTTTTATATTTTCACACAATGGAGGTAAGCGCTTGGCATGTTTTCATCAACTTTTGTTTGTATGTACCAAGAAAATGAGCAATTTTGGGGGGTTTAAATGGGAAAACTATCCTACAAACTGAAAATGGAAGATATCACTGTCGATACTAACACTCGTACAGATGTTGGTAACAATAAACCTCCTGTTCTTACCTTGTGCAGAAAAACCACCAACACTTAAAGACGCTTGCCGTGATCCAGAGTCACTGTTGGATCTGTCTGGTCGCTGAAAAGAATTCACTAGAGGTGGTGGCGATATGTCGTATGGCACAGACATATGCAGGCCATTTGTCATTGTCGATGCCGTGACATCCTTTTCTACGGAAACAAGACCTGTCCTATTTGTGTTCCTCTGTGGAAGCTTTGGTGTTGCTGTCTCCCACGGCAGACCTTCAAAAAGCTCCAGGCCTCCACCATTCAAACCTGACAATGACGAAACTGCCGGGGGTGTTGCTTGAAAGGGACTGGTAAATTCCATATCGCTTTTTAACGGTGTTTGCAAGAAGAAACTTCGACCGTGAGGGGAAGTCGGCGAATCAGGAAGACTTGTTGCATGCTGTGGCGAGTTGAACGAAAAATTTGCGAAGTCATTCTTGATACCATCCTCGGAAGGTGTGCCCCTGCTGCTTGGGGTCAGCGGGGTTAACAGAGCCGGCTCACTTGTACGACTAGTACTCAGGTCTCCATCGGTGTTGGCTCCAGGAGTAACCTGAGGTTTTAGCAACGGTAAAAAGAATTAAAGTGACCAAAATTGCACTGAAAGATTACAATAGAGCTATCCACATTTATAATGTATTTTGTTGTTTATGTTACATCATCTGATGTTATTTGAAGAATTGTTTCTTTTATCCACGTAAATATCAATGATTATTGTAAGATAACTAGTAGAGAACATCGCATAATTTAATATGGTCAGTTAATGTATGAACCCGATAATGAGACATCATGACTTAAAGGAATTAATGGCATTTGTTTAGAACAGTGATTAAGACGACATCCTCTAAAATCATCTTCTTCCACCAGCAAAATCCCTCTTTTTAAACATTTCATTAAAACTTTCCTCGAATTAAAAATTGTATAAACGTTCTAATAAGCAAATCAAACCTCGAAGAAGACAAAAAAGCAAAACAAAGAACTAAGGCTTATGTTATTAAAATCCTTTATAAAATACAAACGGACAAATAATTATGTTTACTGTTATATTTACCTGTTGGCTCCTTTGAGCTTGTTTTATTTGGTCAAACCTGCTGGCCAGTAGTGACGCGTCTGAAGGTGTTTGCACCACATTCTCTATACCGGGGATGCATTCTGCTGCACGAGAGCCAAGTGGTCTTGATGGTGTGTATTGTGGCGTAGCAAACGACTGTTGTGTCAGTTTAATCTTATTTAGTCTCTGAATTAGCGCTGAAGTGTCGACTTCATAGGAAGATGATGAGACATTTTGAAATGACGTTTCTTTAAAAAATGCGGTTGGCTTGGGTGTTGGATGTACATTTGAAGAGGTCACGTGTGGACTTGTGTAGGACAACTGGCTCGAGTTAGCCGTGGTACGTGCACCTGACAGATCAAAGCCTATTTCACGTGTTGCACTGCCGAGCTGTGAAGGGGCTCCTTCAATCGGACCTGCGCCAGAAGGACCATGCTTTGCTAAAAGAGGATCAATCGATGTACCGTGATGCAAACCATTAGAACCGGGTTGAAGTGATGGCTGTTTGATCCTGTTAAGCCTTTCAGCGAACTCTCTTGTGTCAACAAGTTTAAGCTCTGGATTTAAAGCTTGCTGCTCCCAGGATGGGTTTCCAAGGGGTGTATTGTTCAGTGATACTGACGTAGGTTGCATCGCTGAACCAGCAGGAGAGTCACCAAGTTGTAAGCGAAAAGGATCAGGTTGCGATTTTTCTCCCACAGATGAGGTGGCTTCATCTGTTTTAGGTGCAACCTGTTCGCTAAACCTACTGAGGAATTCAATGCCATTGAACGACGAATTGCCACTCTCTAAGGGCGTCCCTTCGAAGAGGGCACTTCTCGCTGACATTGGTGTAGCCTGAATACCAGAAGAATCCAGATTTCGATCTTGAGGAAGCAGCCAGAAATCAAGTTGTGGCGATGGTCCTATGGACAGAGGCACCCTGGCTGACATGGGTGTTTGTTGTGTAACTTCGTGCCTGGGAGTCGCGTTCTGTTGTTGGAATGACATTTCTCGAGAATGGGGCGATTCCTCAAAGAGAGCTTTCTTGACTGACTTTGGCGTTGGGTGAGCAATAGAGTGGTTAAAACTCTTACCGACACCAGGGCTAGCAGTGGCTTTTACATCAGAATAGGCACCAATTGTGTTTGGACGCGCCGACGATGTACCATGGTCAGGTGATTCGTGGAACAAAGAAGTTTTGAGTGAATTCGGAGGGAATTTGATATCAGACCAACTAAGGTTAGTAACCACTTGCGGGGAAGCCTCCACTGGAAGGTCTTCCCTAGCTGGACTGAGAGTGGATGTTTCAGTTGACTCATCAAGGATGGTTTCAAGAAGGCGACCAGGTTTGGTGTCAGTTCTTGGCCGAGTCAAGGTTGCCTCTATTGTATCCTTGTAACCTGAAAAAAAGAAAAGTTTATTATGAATTGAGAAATGGCCCGATGAAGGAAAAGTTCAACGCTGCAAAAGAGACCATTTTCTGGTGAAGACATAATTAGTAGAGGGGACTGTGGTGACGAGGAAAACCATTTTGTGTTGGAAAGGGATTCATTTTGTGCACACTTCTATGATAGAACTAAAGCGTAAAAGTATCCCTAAAAAGAAGTTACGAAAAAGAACAACAACACCGACAAAACAGATAGCCCTGGGTTCCATGGAACAAACTGTAGAAGTGTTGCACACAAACCGTTCAGTTGTTTGATCGGAAATCTTTGAAAAATAAGGAAATGAACGATCCAAGGTACTTTCATTGTGTAGCTCATAATTATTTGAGAACAGATGAAATAGAACACAACGAGACAATTCTCACCACTATCCGTCTTCGCTGGAGTTCTTGGAATACGATCACGAGGTTGAAATGCATCTTGTCCTGAAATAGAACAAACATAGTTTCTGAACCTGGCATCTTCACGACCATAAACGAACACCAGAATTCAGGCCACAATAATCTGACTACAGCCTCCCCTTCTCTAAATTGCTATGGTGTATAAATACCCATGTATAAATACCCATGGCTGAGTAATTTTGCAACAGTAAGACAAATAACACATTTTACCGTCAATACTGTTAAATTAATGTTTTAAAAACAAGAATTGATGCAGTAAGTACTTTCTTTTTTTGCCACGCAATTTTTTTCGGGGGGGGGGGGGGGGGTCTCTTTTAGTTATGACGGGGTAACCTCACACTGTATCAGTTTCAGGAGGATTTAAACATACCTAAAGCACCGACAGGATCCACTAATGCCTGAGGCTACGGAAGAGAAAGAAAAGAAAACAGTAAGGGTTAATAAGAACGTCCGCCACAACTTTACACTTAAAGAAGCAGTCTTTCAACAGCTAACCAGTATAAACGATCTGGCAGCAATCAACTCTACATCCTTTCTACTAAGATCAGTTTCATTGAATGGTTTGAGTATCAGTATCAGTATCAGTATCAGTATCAGTTGTCTGTATAGCGTGATCGTCAGGGTGAGAGTAGTTTTGAAACCAACTATTGTTGGATACTTGGTGATAACAGTTCTTTTGAAAACTACTCACAACCAGACGAGCACATAATACGAACTACTAATATCAGTTTGCACAACAAAAAAAGCACTTAGTCTTGAACAATAATATGTACTTATTGACTGAGTGGGAGGGCCGGACGGGAAAATATTTGGCTCGAGGTCAGGACGTACGGACCGAGCGCAGCGAGGTCCGTGCGTCCTGACCGAGAGCCAAATATTTTCCCGTCCGGCCCGACCTAACTCAGTCAATAAGCATTTTATCATATGACCACTAATTTTCTTTTTTATTGTTTTCCATTCGTTGATGCAGACGCTGCAGCCCGTTTCGCGCGCATTTTGAAAAGCCAATGGTAGCCCGTAATGTTTTGGGGAAGCCAGTGAAGTGCATTTGAACTGCGATGCGCACAGATTACACAGAGTATTCAAACTTCTGTTAGAACTGTCAAAAATACAACCAAATCTTCGAGTTTTAGCTTCATTCTAAGGAGATTTCAACCCGGACAAATTCTTTCTACATGACTGCAGTTAGTAGAAATTTCAAAAGCAACGATTAAGAAGGATTACGACAAAGAATTTGCACGACGTTTCGGCTAGTCGTACTCTAAGCTAAGACTGAATTGAATAACAAAGCGACGTTTATTCTTGAGCCGAAATTCATCCTAGTGCTTGGTTTGAACGAGAGAATTGATTACTTTTCAACCAAGAAGGATTTTGGATGTTAAATACAACAATTCTAATGGGACAGTTTGATGTTGGAATAGGATTGTACAAGCAGCTGAGGATTTTGCTTCGCATCGTTTCCCCGTTCGGGCTTCAGCTTCAAGTTGTTTTCTTTACCACTGAGGATTCTAAATGTCTGCCGTTGCTGCCTAGTCACTGAATTCGTTAGTTCCTCGATGGTGTTGAACTCTAATTACGGTTGTCTTCCAGTTAGTGGCTAAAATACTTCGTGAGAACTAGTGGAACACTGTGTAAGGTTAGTCGCAAACACAGTCTTACATGTATTAAATCGCATTTTCTTTGTTGTGATTGAAGAATTACACAGCTGCAGAGTTTCAAACTGAACAAGAGAAATTATCTTGGCATTCGTACTTTGACTTCAATGTTTATCAATGATTACGGTTTTATTTAGAAACCACAGAATGCGTTTATGTACGAGTGTGTAGTTTTTCACTGAGTTTTTATGGCCGCTTTCATTTCGATTTTATTGATGTTTTCAGGAGTTGTTGTTGCCGAATAAATTTATGCAGTTCTTCATCATTTGCCGAGTTTGAACATGTTTTGTTTTCAATTTCAGTGCTTACAAAGCAGCCGGATATTCTTTGCTTTCGGAATAATCTTCAGAATAACTATCGCTCATTTTGAGTTCAAGATTATCGAATCCAATGGTTTCAAAATCCATCGCGCGGCAGTCGCGGGTCCGTACACTTTTCTAGTGGGGCCGTACGGCTTTTTCCGGCCCTGTTAGATGAAGGCGTACGGCCCTCATACGGGACTTTTTTTCTTATGGTTTTCCAAGGAAATAGCGCGCGGGTCCGTACGGGTCATATGATAATTGGACTTATTTTAGGCTTCACTACAACAATGTTATTTAACCCAATGACATGGTTAAACAATAGCACTTGGTTGTTCATAGCGAACTAGAGCTGGGTCAAAACTGGCAAACAGGGCTGTGACTTTATTACTGTTTCGCAATGTCCAACATTCTTCCTCTCAGGTCTTACCTTGGGGGTGCTGGCACGAGATGAAGTGGTTGAGGACGAAAGAGAACTGGAAGTTGTTTCATTCATCGCAATAGCATCTACAATCTGTTAATGTGAATGAATGCGACACACGTTTACCAGTTAGAAAAGACACTAGAGACTAAGCATAAGGTGGGAGAATGGGCTTGGGGCCAATAAAATGGACAGATACGTATACAAGCAAAACCAGTTTGTTACCTGATCTGCTAAAAGATTCTGTGGTCGGAGGTTTACTTGTAAATCCTTAGCTCCATTCTTAACTTGCATTGTTCTTGGGGTGACATAATGCTTTTGGAGTAAAAACAACACAAAACAACAAAAATAGCACATTACTCTATAGAGGAAAATATCAAGGACTATCAAGTGCTATTTTACAAATACAAGATCAACCCCTTTGAAATCCCACTAATGATCAAGAACGAGCTTATCCTTAAAATATAAATACAATTATCGTCATAATAAATGAACTCGTATTTGTATCTTTAGCTTTGGAATGAGCACATACTGGATAGCTGACTCTTTTCTCAGCATGGATTTGAGTAGCAGGCTTCTTTTTCTTCCTCTTCTCAGTTGACTTGGAGGTTACAGTCATGACATTTAGAGTCTAAAGCACAGAATCAAACAGACAACATCAAACAACCGAAACAACTGCAACAGCTTCATATTGTATAATTAACTAAAATAATAAAACATTCCATTGAAGATTAAGGTGGCTCGACTGGATTTTTTAGGGGCAACACCGCTCAAGTTTGAGAACTAACCAGACTGTCATTAACAATACCATCGAAAAACGATCACCACAGCTGAATTAGGTAAAGATGAAAATTTGTTATGACCAGTGTTATTTTGATATCGGAGTTGTCATAGCAACGTAATGACGTCATCACGTTTATCAATTTCGTTCGTATTGCTCGGCACCAGAAGATTTTCTCGGAAATCGCTCAAGGGAGCATGTACCTCCTATACCTACCTCAATGTTGGCAAAGTTTGAACAAATTCTGTGAGAGCGTTATCGAAATTTTTGGGGATGAAGTTTCGAGGGTCATAAATACAGTAAAAAACATACTATTGAGATAATAGGGTAATATCTGAAGAACACGATGCGCTTTGGGGATGCAGTTTCATCTCATAGTAGTTTGATGCCATTTAAAATTGTGTATACAAAATTATGGGGATCGCCACGACCCATTGCGAAAAAAACGGATTTGATGAGCGTGCATTCAGGTGCTCTTGTTGCCACTTTTGTAAATAATTTGGTCTACACCTACAAATATGATAATTATTTGGAAACCGCTCGATGAATTTTTTTAAAAACTTGTCAATCTCGAGGTTTGTCATCAGTTTATATGGCCTGATCTGTTGCTCTACACAAAAATAGCTTTTCGTTTCCTGGAGAAAGAGGCCCTCGGCATTGCTGTATTACAGTCTAATGGCGTAACAAATATTATTGCAGTTTTCAAGTCATATCAGCATGTATCCCGAACATTTTTGGAAAGCAATTGAGCGTTCTGTTTAATGCAAATGAATTTTTTGCTGAGTTGTGCAAAAAACAATACACGTGAATAATGAGGACACTCACTTGTAAACACAAAATCTGCGAGAGAAAAGTAGTACATTGGAGCCCCGATTTTATTGTCTTAAATGTTTTCAATGACCTTGAAACTTGCAGGCCATATAAACTGATGACAAACCTCGAGATTGACAAGTTTTTAAAAAAAATTCATCGAGCGGTTTCCAAATAATTATCATATTTGTAGGCGTAGACAAAATTATTTACAAAAGTGGCAACAAGAGCACCTGAATGCACGCTCATCAAATCCGTTTTTTTCGTAATCGGTTGTGGCGATCCCCATAATTTTGTATACACAATTTTAAATGGCATCAAACTACTATGAGATGAAACTGCATCCCCAAAGCGCATCGTGTTCTTCAGATATTACCCTATTATCTCAATAGTATGTTTTTTACTGTATTTATGACCCTCGAAACTTCATCCCCAAAAATTTCGATAACGCTCTCACAGAATTTGTTCAAACTTTGCCAAAATTGAGGCAGGTATAGGAGGTACATGCTCCCTTGAGCGATTTCCGAAAAAATCTCCTGGTGCCGAGCAATACGAACGAAATTGATAAACGCGATGACGTCATTACGTTGCTATGACAACTCCGATGTCAAAATAACACCGGTCATAACAAATTTTCATCTTTACCTAATTCAGCTGTGGTGATCGTTTTTCGATGGCATTGTTAATGACAGTCTGGTTAGTTCTCAAACTTGAGCGGTGTTGTCCCTAAAAAATCCAGGCGAGCGACCTTAAGTTACGCCGCTGTAATGGAATGGATAGTAAGGAATAATGAAGTATTAAGTATTAAGTATTACTTGATCGGCTGGTGGATGTTGTTTTGGTCGTGGAAGTCGAGATGGCTCAGCCTTTTTAACTCTGAAAAAAAAAACATAAAAATACTCTAAAAATGGAAAAACTGAGATATTCATCAAACGCAATCTTCAAAAAAGTCACACGAGAATGTTATGAATGGATCATTTTCTTTAAAACATACTTGAGCTTTGTGACAGATTCTTGTTTGCCTGTAAAAATAAGAAAGGCTGAGTTAGCAAACTGTAGAATATGTGCATAAGATTAATTAAACCTGCCCACAGAACACCAGTAGTCCCTTTCACTTTCATCATGACAACATTAGCTAGTGATAGGACTTGCCACTTGTCTTCTGACAAAGGGCACAGGAAGGTCAAAACAACTGAATAAAATGCACTCTGGCAAATTTGGTTTATGCTTGAATCACATCTGGAGTACAAACTATGCTTTAGTCGACAAAGAGTATTCCACACGTAAATGATTTGATTTGGCAGTTGTATCAAGTAATACCACTTCATTAGTTAGTGAATGGAGGACACAAGTGCTTGTTTAGGAAATCCTTGTAAAAACGCTCGAGTTTCCAATTCAAACAAATGGTGCTGCTAAGGACATGATCACACCATACCACCTAGGTCCTTTGCAGGCTTTAAAAGCCATATATTGTACAGGAACTGAAACGGTATAGTAGCAATTTCGTTTTTGAAGAGGTACATGTCGTTGTTGAATGGTTTTTTAATACTAAACTTCAGCTGTAGGGCAATGTGTCAACATTGGTATAACAAAACCATGCATGGGCTCAGGCGATTCTTGGATACAGGACTCTGACTGTTTTTGGCACCAGTGAGAAATGCACACAATAAAGTCATAGATTCTGAGTAGCATTACAACCAAAAGATGTCTTCTGTAGCATGTACCTGTATCTGGCGACATCTTGAGGCTGTCTTGAAAAGATGTGATTCTCTCTGCGGCTGGTGTGTCAGCAGCAGCAAAGGATATAGGAGGAGTAGGAGGCACCAGGCCAAGATTCTAATAAAAACAAATTTAGAGATGACTAAAGTTGCAGCAAATAAAGAGCGGTAGCATGCAAGTTATTTATGTTACACATCATGGAACTAGAAAAACAGAATTAAAAAAAAAAACAATTCATCAAGTTCATATTATGGGTCACCCACTACCTCTCGGAACGAGTTACTTCATTGGTTCTTAAAATACTAGACAACAGGTCATAACAATGCCCCTAGCCCTGAATAACAATAGAGGTAGTATTTACAGCGGGTGAATGAAAATAGAGGTTCCAGAGAGGTAGTATCTTACTGCATATTATTGCAAGTTTATGGACCACTTAGGGTATAGTATGCAATCAGAAACAAATGGCCAGCTTGTCAAATTATGCTAACAGGTGATTATTTAATTAACTGAATGGAAAGAGCACAGTCACAGCACAAACTGCAAAAAGACGCAGGTAATTAATAATTAAAACTATGGGAAGTAAATCAGTTTCAAAAACGTTAATATAGGTAGGTAGGCAGTAGCTATCAGAAATTAAGTCAGTATGTAATTGGTAGATTGATTTCAATATCAATTGGTTACATACACTTTGCATGTTTTATTTTAATAACTGATAAAGCTTGTTTTTCAGTAGTAATGTTACAAAGATAAAATGATCCTTAAAGATCTTCATGGGATCTTTCATGGATCCTACTAGGATCTTAACAAAGATCCCCAAAAATGCTTGCCAGGTTATTCCAAACTCTTGCCAAATACAACTTCATCCAATCTTTTCTGCAAAGTGTTCTGAAAACAAGGGCAGGAACAGAGATGCACATGAACGGAAGTCGCATGCTCTGGCCCAATGTGCCACAGCATGTCTCAGTGAGTTACCGATAAGAGCTACATTCCACTTACAAACAAGACAGGTGCCTCTGATGGCCTGCTTTGTTTCTGCTCCAGAGTCTTATAACACTGCAACTTCATTTCTTTGATAGATTCTTTCATGGCTGGCATTGTCTCCTCAATTGCTGCCCTGTATTATAAATGAACACAAGGAATATAATAATGGACCAAATCCAACAAATATTACACTTTTTGTAATGCTTTTCTTAGAGCATCATAAAAACTGTTACTAATAGTCAACTTTCACTTGCTAGAAATCACAAAATAGCTGAATAGTCCACACAATAAAAAATACATCATCAGATAGCTCTGATTATAGCCAAGATTTAACTAGAAGTCGTTCCAGCGCCAAGGTTATTGTGAAACATCTTTCTTTGGCGGTCAATGAAGTGCTGCAACAGGAACAAGCGGTTTTAGAAAAGGCCGAGGCTGCACAGAACACATTTTCTCCTTGAGAAACATCATTGAACAGTGTCATGAATGGCAGAGAGGATTGTACATCAATTTTATCGATTTCCACAAGGCTTTTGATAGCGTGCACAGGGAGAGTCTATGGAGTATTCTGAGGGCGTATGACATACCTGCACACATTGTCCGAGTGATAAAGCAATTCTACACTGACTTTTGTTGCTCGGTTGGAGGCTCTGACCTGAGCTTCCATGTCAAATCGGGTGTTCGACAAGGATGCGTTATGTCAGCGCTACTGTTTAACATTGTCATAGATTGGGTGCTGTCTCGAGCTACTGAAGACAGAAGGAGAGGAATACGCTGGACGCTGTCAACTGTTCTGGAGGATCTGGATTATGCCGATGACATTGCTTTACTATCCCATTCTTTTAGTGACATGCAGGAGAAAACTGACCGGCTTAACAGATTCTCTCAGCAGGTAGGGCTTAAGATCAGCCATCAGAAGACAAAAGTATTGCCTGTCAATATCTCAGCACCATTGCCCATCAAAGTGGGACAGCTAGACCTTGAAATGACCCAACAATTCACCTATTTGGGTAGTACAGTCTGCAGTGATGGGGGGGGCTGACATCGACATCCGACAGAGGATTGGTAAAGCTAGAGGGGCCTTTGCAAAATTGTGACCCGTGTGGAGAAGCAGAAACTACAGCAGAAGAACAAAGATTAAGATCTACCAAGCTTGTGTACTCTCTGTACTACTCTATGGATCTGAATGTTGGAGAATGACAGGTGCATGACTTGAGAAAGCTGCAAAGCTTTCACACTTCTTGTCTCCGAAAAATCTTGCACATCTTTTGGCTAAAAAAGATCTCCAACAATGAGCTCTTTAAATTGACAGAACAGGAGGACATGAGTATTGTTCTTACACGGAAACGATGGAGTTGGGTTGGCCATGTGCTCCGCAGAGAATCTACCAGCATTTCTAAAGTTGCCCTCAGATGGACACCAGAGGGTTTACAAAAGAAAAAGAGGCCGTCCAAAATCCAGCTGGAGACGAACTGCAGAAGCAGAACTTCAGGCTCTAAACCTTACCTGGGGGCAAGCTTCATGGCTTGCAAAGGACCGACAGGAATGGAGGCGACTTGTTGATGCCCTATGCGCCACTGGGCGTTTAAAGGACTGATGATGACGATGATGTTCCAGCGCCACAGTTTTAATTTTTAATTATTTGAACTGCAAATTACTAGTAACAACTTAAACAATAAATAAATTAAAAATACATACAGTTGCTGGTCACCCAAAATAACTAAAGAGCTAAACTAGTTGGGTGACCACATTTATTAATTTAAAGTAAATATTAGGTCAGAAAAGAGGCATTTTACATTTTACATACTTAATTAAGGAAGTAGATTACAGAACAAATAATTCTAAAGCATTTAAGTACAATAAATAAGATAACAGTAGAAAAAAAGAAGGAAAAATAGCAGAAATACCAAAATATAGCAATTAGTAGAAAAACTTAATAGAAATTAATGAAATGCATGGATAATTCTCTTTTAAATGAGTAAGGAGTTAGAATCTTAAATCTCTCATCAGTCTCCTTCCATAGTATAGGTCCATTGTATCGAATATTGAATTTGCCATAGTTTGTTCGAATTTTTGGTACATAAAAAGTTGACCTAGTTGCAAAGCAAGTGTTAACATTAGTGTTAACATTATGCATGTTAATATAGCATTTGTGAAACACTTCATGAATGTACAAGGAAAGAGTCCAATAGTTTGTGAAGGGACTCAACCATTATTTGGGTTGTAGAGGATATGCACATGTCATTTAGCTGACAAATGCAAAGCATGGAGTTCAGATTTAAAAAGCCAAATTGATTACCTTACAGAAACAAAAACTTGTATAACATACCTAAGAGACTTGGTGTTGGCAAGGTGAGCATGATGAGTGTGAAGTGCTGACCGCACGGTTGGACACTGATCCTCAAAACTGGGAAGAGGCTCTAAGTAGAGAGACATTAATTAACTTAAAGCATCTCATGAAAATTTGCAATTTAATGTATATTATTTTTGCTGAAAGTAATTAAAATAAACTGAAACAGTTTCACTTTTAGGAAATATGGCAAATGGAAACACTTCAACACTAAATGAACTAACACTTTTCACACCATCTAATTTACACTTTTAGTTTTGCATGTGGAACTTCTGCCTAAGCTGGCAACCTATCGACTTTTCTGTATTTATTTTTGGAAAAAGTACTTGGCAGGGAACATTCAGGGAAAGTGTAATGTAAAATCGTTTGACAACTTTTATTTCTGAGAAATTACCTTAAATTTCACATCTTCTCTTTACTTCCCTAGTTACTCAAAAACAAAACAGATCAACAAACCTTGAGAAATCTGCTCCTTAATTTTGCCGAGAGACAAATTCCAGAGTTGAATCAGGCTATTGAAAATGATGGATTATAAAGTGAAGTTTGTCACTACATGTACAGTGTGTATACACCTGTATATATTCAATAAAGTATTTTTCACAAAGAAGTAAATCAAATGGCATAATTTGTAACTCAATTCATCAAGAAATCAATAACTTATAGTGGATTTGGATATTGCAAAAAGGGTGTGTGCAATGACTTGAATGGAGCTACAAATTAGCATGCAAAACCAACCATTGGAAGATTTCATGATTTAGCCACCAATTAACATAAGCACTATTTCCCATTGTTTTCTTTATTATGGCTGTGCACTCAGGACCAACTACTTCTTCTTACTTCTTATCATATAATAACACTTAGACCACATGTACAGTGTACATGTTTTGCCAAGACTCACCTAAAAAGATTCACTTTTCCTCCAATGTAAGTGTCCTCAATATTTCTCTGTGAATCAAGAGTTTAATAAATATGCTATCTAATCTCCCATAAGCCTATCAAGAGAGGTCTTGATATGTTTATAGTTTTATAGTTTTGTTATTGTAAAGTGATTTTCTAGTCAGGGCCTAACATTAAGAACCAGATATCATGCCTGAAGAAGTTCAGTCTATAAAGTATTTCAGGTTCCCAGAAAAGGTTATTAATTAAAATGATGTCGTGTCAGTGAGGAATTCCAACAGGTTACACAGGACGGTATGATCATCACAAAATCATTACAAATTTTCTATCCCCTTCTTATATGGAAAACTAGACTCGACTAGCCAATTTAAGTTGCTTGTTTGGCAAATTATGTGTTAGATGTGAATTCATGTTAATATTCAGACAACTAATAACTAACCTTTCTTATCTCCCTTTCACAATCTCTTAACAGCATGTCTGGAACCTGACAAAACAATAAAAAGACAAGTCAGACAATGAAGAAAGAAACTGCTAACTACTGGATCTATGCATTTGGTTGATAGGTGTACAAATAAAATTATGTTTGGATGTTTCATGATGGAGAGGTAAAAAGGAGCAGTCATGTCATGTATGGCCACAGCCATTAATAGGGCAATATTGCAAAGAAGTGCCCCCTGTAACCGACTGTCAGATGACCAACAGGTTACTGACTGATCGGTCGACAGTTAGCCTACAGTCAGTTACAGCGAGCTGTTCTTCACAATGCCAACAACAGTGCTTTCAACAACCACCATTGGCTGATGTACATGTAAGTCCTGGCTTCTTCACAAAGTCAGCCAGTTTTCCCTAAAATAGAGTAATGAGGGAAAGATTCTTTCAATCAGTTGCTTACTCTATGTGCCATACTTGGCATGAGAGCTCTCTTGGGTACACCTACATGCTATCCATGTCCCTGTTTAATGTTACCATTAAGCATAAGTTAGTTAATATATTCTATTTATTACATTATTTAGCCATATTCGTATATCCTATTTGACCTTTTAAATATCACTATTTTAAACCCTTTCACAAATGTACATCCGGCTACCTACAAACTAATCTGTATCAAAACTAAAGAAAAGGTTCTTGTTTTGACACCTTTGCATGTACATGTACATGTACATGTACATGTACACATAGTTGATAGCATTTCCTTGAATATAATATACACTACTGTACATGTTATCTACCATGTACATGTAAACAGCAGATTGACTGAACATAACTTAACTATCCTACAGCAGCCACTGCTAGAATTCAAAAGATACACTTGACTCACCCTTGGTTGAATGTCAGAAGCATCAATGTGGTACTTGTTTGCTTCACCACTCAGCACCGAATCAACTATTCTTCGCTGTTCAATAGGGTGGAAACAAGTGAATGAATGAAATGCACACCATGAACACTATCAAATGTTTTGTGTCCCCAAATTAGTATGGGATTTTCCAGACTATGTGGTTTGTGATTTTCCACTTTCCATGTGGTATTTTAAAAAATTTTCTATTCCATTCTGTGTTCATAAGATTTCCATTTTGTTTATTTCACAGTAGACTAGTAGTACTATAACTGTGTTTACAGAAGTCAGATGAAAATAAAATATAAACTGTTGCTGCAAGTTTCTGAAGGATAGGTCAATAAAATAGGCTTAAAATAATTTGATGATAAGTTAAGTAACCTTTTTTCTGTAGCAGGTTTAGGTATGTGTGAAAAAAAAAACATTTTTAATGACAAACCTGAGGTGCTTGTACAGAGTGGAATTCAGCAATTCCTGCCCACAGATCACGAACCTATATATAGATAAAACATTGTACAGTACACAGTGTTAGTGCTATTTTTTAAGGTAATACACCTTGGTTTGTATAGCATGACTGTCTGGGTGAGAGTAGTTCTGAAAAGAACTGTTGTTGGTGATTGACATTTCGACAACCTATGCGGAAGTCATCTTCAGAGTCAAGTGAAAAGTTGTTGTCAGTCGATGATGTTTAAGTCTGGTTCATTGAAGCTGATTGGTCAGATTAGCTGTGATGTTATTGGTTGTTGCGTTCATCAACAGTAATTGGACAGTTCCAATCCGTCTATTGTTAGTCAAATTAAGTCATTCTGTTTGGGGTCTATTTGTTGGTTTTATGTCATGAATAAGTTGTTTGTAAGGTGCCAGAAGTTGTTGACATTATTCATTCTGTTGATAGGCATTTGTTCTATTAAGTTTGTGTACCAGCTTTCTAGAGCCAGTCTCACTTGGACGATCACACTATACAAACTACTGATACTCCTGATCAAACCATTTACTATGTAATACACCTTATTCAAAAATGGCAGAAAATACATTATTCTTTTGTCTTCATGTTAATTGGTCCTCATTACCTCAATTGCATCCACAGAATTCAAAAGCATCTTTGGCATAAAACAAGGCAATGACGGCCAATTAACATATAGGCAAAAGAATTTCTGCCACGTTGGAATAAGGTGTATACAGAGACAGCAAACATGGACTAGTAACCTGCAAAACACAGCAACTATATTTTATTCACTCTGGCACTGTTGCAAATATATGTTTTCCCACACCTTTGATAATTATTTAAAGTAAAAAGAAAATCTTTATAAGCCCAGCTGGCTCACAGCTCCTGGGATTAGATGCTAAACCATATTGCAGGTTACTTCCCAGCATTTTGCCAGGTTGCTCAATGGCTCATTGGTGCTGATCGATACTTCTGGTTGGAGAGAGAGGCACTGTGAGAGTAAAGTGTCCTGACCAAGTTACATAACAACACAGATGACCAAAGCATACTATAAGAGTTTGAGCTCAAATGAAAGTTCTTATGGACTTGGAGTTGAGTGACAAAATCACCTTTTGTTTTCTTTTCAGATCCTACAGACACCAGTAAGGTTTCAAGCTTTACTGTAGCTTTCAAAAAAAAAAATTCAAATCCATATGAACTCTTATAGTATGTACGCTTGGTCACCTGTGGTAGGCAGTGCAAATTTTGGTTGATTGTAAAATATTTTCCACAACCCTTTAATTTACCACACTAAATAACAAGAATATAAATAATAATAGAAGTAATAGTAACAATAGAAACATGGATGATTATTTTGAACATCTAAATTTTCTGGTTTTGATGATAATAATTTTGATAATTGTGCAAGGTCCATCATGTTACAAATACTTCATGAAAACTGGTCCAGCATACTGATGCATGTAAAAACAAATTTCTACTGCTTGCAGCTAAATTAGTGCTAAAATTTATAACAACCAGGAACAATAACCTTTTGTAAATTTTGTGTTCTTTTGAGAGCTTCTACTTCTTCTTGGTAGTGTGTTTTTATTCTGTGAACAAAATATAGGAAAAACTCTAAATTTAACATAAATGCGTTATCATATTTTATGGGTTAGGGATGAAGTGGGAGTGGTAATTCAATGAAGGGGACTTATTTTTGTAAGGTACAGTATGCAAAAATAGAGTAAAACTATGAGCTCAAGATTTACAATACAATGTTTACATAACTTGCATATATTGATTGATTATTGTTTTAACAGTTCAGAAAGTTGGCAATGACTTGACGTGTTGTCAATTTGTTCATAAATAGTGTGGCTTCAATATTTTTGGTTCACAAGATGATATTGTATTCCATGCATATGGTTTCTCTCTACTGGCAAACATTTCATAAGCAAATAATTTTATTTTGGTATACATTACATCCAAAACTTGAATATATAACAAATAATAATAATAATAATAATAATAATTATTATTTTATTATATAATTAATAATCAAACACTTGTAAACACAAACTTATTATTATTATTATTATTATTATTATTATTATTATTATTATTATTATTATTATTATTATTATTATTATCAAATACCTCACATGAAACATTCGCCAGAACATTTACATAGAGAAGCACAAGATACCCCATTATATACTACTTATTAACCGAGAGTGAGGTCATTACAGGGAAATCTCAGACCGAGGCCGAGGTCTGAGATTTCCCTGTAATGACTGAACGGACGAGGTTAATAAGTTACTTATTATATATGGCCTTTTTAGCGCTGAAAAAAGGGAAACGTTTTTCAATATCCGCTTGCGCACGCAAGAGGTCATTCAAGATTATGCGATCCAAACCAGAAGAAACGGTTTCTTTGACAGTGAGGCAATTTTTGTCTTCATTACGCCAAGATCTAGGGCAAATTTAACCACTTTAATTTTCACAAAACAAACTGACCTGTGTTTACAAGTGTTTGACCCTTAAAAAGTTATAAAAAGAAGCTAAGGCAAGAAAAATTTTCATAATGCCCGGTCATTACAAGAAAATCTTGCCTGCTCATCAGCCAATCAGAGCGCGCATACTATTGTAGCCATATAATAATGTATTATAATTTGCTATTACAACAATCTTACCCAATATTTGATCCTTGTGGTGCAAGCATTCCATCCAACTCCATGATTTGTCTTTCAAGATCACGCTTCTTTTTTACTAAAGATCTAAACTCCTTTGTAGACTCCCTGAAAAAGGTACCAGGCCATGCTTATGCATAGGACGTATAATTATTTCTTATTTATTGTGCTAAAATAATTATGTTTACTATTTCCTTTATAAAATTAGTGTTCAACAAATGGTGTGCCCTCAATCTTGTGCATGTCACTTAGGCCATGTGATTTGTCAAGAAATCAGAGATAGAAATAAAATGAACTCAAACTGACCAATCATAGTGCATGCAATTTCTTTAACATTTTTATAAAGCTTGATAAACAATGTGGCCTGCATACTGCTGAGTTAAAATGCCAGTGACCTAAACAAATTTATAAAGGAATATCTATTAATAGTAAACTTGCTAGCAGCTGTATTTACATTTAATACTTTTGATTTTCATCAATAGACACGTACTGTACATGTAGCACAACTTTGGGTAATAAGGGCTGTCTCAATATGTACAAGTTTGTTTTAATTTTGATTGCCTCTTATACTGCACATACATGGCAAATTCTCTCCAGTGATGCTCCACTTCTACTGCATGTTGTGTAAAATCTAAAAATCTAACAAACAGTGAACATTTATAACATACTGTCATGCTATAAAAAATCTTAAAGGTATACACATTATGTTAGGCTTGCAGAGGTTATGTTATCAGACGCTCAATGGAATGTTAGGAGTGGATTCCCTAAAAAACATTTCCAGGTATTTTGAGTCACTCGGGCAAGATGTTGAACGATTTCCGGAAAACGGTGGAAACCAGTCTGGATCCGCACCTGGTTATGTTTAATAGCACAGGTTTGACTGTTTTCCCACCTGTTAACAATCATTCATCATTTATAACAAAATTCTGGTTTTTGATTGGCTCCCTCTACACTTATTTGTTATGTAACTGGAGCTCAATCATGTGGGTGTTCAACAGGCGCTTTCCCACTGGTCCATCATGTGACCTACTTAATAAAATTTTGGGCTATAAGATAAAGAATGCCAGATATAGAAATAGCATGTCAAAAATAGCAATATGGCCTTAAATTATAAACTGTCGTATATAACCTTACTCTTTAACGCCAGAAGCTTCAAACTTGGCCATATTGCTATTTTCAACAAGTTCTTTCTTTAAGTTATGAAAGTTTTACGGCCCAAGCAGTAAAACGCAGTTAATGGAGCGTGACGTGTTAATCTCTAATTAATAAGTAACTGTATTCATTATCATGTTATATGTCAGGCAGTCACAAGGTGATCTCGTTAGTTGAGATCCTTGAATTAGCTTATTGTCTTAGTCTTGCACAAGACTGAGTAGACTTGTCACAGCATGATCTACATGTTGGCAGCTTTCTATTGGTTACGCCCATATCCTTGTCTAGCTGTAAAAGCACTGTAACTTAATGTTAAAGCACTTCCCTTCAATGGTGCGCTATAATCAGTATAGCTTATGTACAATTACTGATCTCATTTAAAATTTATTTGCCCATATCCCACCCGGAAAATCATCACCCTTTCTCATTCATTGTTTCGTTATTTCTCCGTTTTTGCATGGTCGAGCTGATTTGGAGATGCTTGTCTATCCTGCTATCAGTTGTTGGATTACCTCTGACATGCCTTGGTGGAGCTCAATCAGTGGCACAGCTCAGGACACTTCCACGTCTGAACAATATTGTGGACTTGACACATATTCATAATTATTATTCAACAAGCTCGCGCGATGCCCATATATGGTCAGAAAGCCATTGTTATCTGTAACAGATATCCTGCGATATACGTAGATCGCCAAGATTCGTCCGAAATCTTGCAAAGCGCCCACAACCACAGTTATTCTCGCTACAAAAAGCGTTTTGTTGACAATTTGTTGAATAGTAAAACAATTATCCTGCTCAATCTTGCGAAATATCGTCTGATTTTAGCCAACTCGGCCTACAGCCTCGTCGGCTAAGTATCAGGCGATATTCTGCGCGATTTCGCAGGATAATTGTTAAATATAGCTTAAATTAATTTGCTATTTGATTGGCCCCATCTCCAGGGGTAGTGCGCTCAGCCTTTGCTGAGGAGAGTACGTTCCCTATATTTTTTCCCACAGGGTTTTCTAGGGTTTTCTTACCAGGCAGCAGCACGTCAGTCATTACCGAACTTACCTAAGCTGGAAGCTAACTAATATGAACCCCATTTTCAGTTATTTTCCTTTCTCCCAGTGCAAAATGTCTTTTGATTTATGCGACATAACATTCAAACAAAGTTTAAAGAAAAAAAATTCATTGCACATTTTAGGCTAAAACAGGCCTTATGTAAATGCCCACAGGAATCCCACTCTTGCCTCAATATTGCAAAATCAGTTTTCCGGTTCTTTCGGTACCATATGGATTTTTGTATTTCACACTCAAATCATTAGCAATTCACTATTTCGTCTTTTTCATTAATCCATATTCCTTTTATTACGCTTCTACAACCATTGCCTAGTACAGGGAACTCCACTATACCATAGATGCGTATCCATATTTTGAACTTGTTTTCTGTAACACCTACTATTGTTACTAGCAACGTTGTTGTGCTCTTTCCAGCCCAACTGCATGGATATATGCAAGGTTGATTGAGCTGTCTAGTTGTCCATGTGCCTTGATCACCCCCTAATGGATTTGTACAACCTTTCCCTGTCTAGATCCATAGATACGCACAGCTATACATATCTGTATCTACTTGTTTATGATATATATTTTGTATTTTTTGCTTGGGGGGATACATGCCTTGCATGTATCAGTGGTGGTTAAGTCTAATGGTAGCGACTTCCCCCAAGCTTTTGGCATTGTTTCTGCCCCATTTCACTGTGCACCTGCCAACTTGTCCGATCCGGCGCTGGCTTCCCCAGTGCCGGGGAGATAGGTGAGGCATGTGTGTTTTTTCTCTTTGTTCAATTATATGGGCTAGGATAACAGTTGGTTTTAATGGCACGTCAAAACGAGCTATCGTGAAACATAATAATCATGGAACAGGGACATTAAAGGCCATAATATAGAAAATGTTTTAGTAAAAATTTGGTCATGTGACCCCAACTGCAAAGGGCATATTACAGGCATCTAATTTGAACAACTTCAAATTGGATATCTTAATAGGACACCTAGTATGTCAATTACATGCACTTATATGGGTTCTTTCTTGCTGTTTCTGTACTAGTTTTTAGAACTTAGCAAGTTAACTGTTGACATTTTCACTAATAGTTTCCCTTTGACTTCCTAACCTCAACTTTTGTTGTTGATATATCTTTTAAAAGATTTATGTAACTACATGTAACAGATATGTTTCAACATAATTGTAGTTCAAATGAAAAATGTTTCTGCCAGATACATGTATGTTGTGGTTTACATTTCATTTTAGGAACACAATGTCAAAGATGCTTATTTTACATTAAGGTCATTGCCCTGTTTTGCATTGCGCATCCTTACTGCGCACGATTTACGGCGTCATCAGCGCGCGTTCAGAGCGCGCACACGTCCAAGGCCTTATGAGTTTGCTATGAGGATGAGCTCACTAGGACAAAGGATGGATATTTACTCTTAAACAAGCATGGGGACCTACCTTTTTTATCAAGGAATTTTTACCTATCATTCATCCTCTTTTTGTTCAAAGAGTTAGAAAAAAAATCACATGTTTGAAAACTAAATTATTGCCAGAAATGCGTTGTTCACGGAGATAAAATCATCACCTCCAGAACGCGCACGCGAGGAAGTTTTTGAGCCAATTCCGTCTGATACTACTAGTATTTGCCATGTAATATATATTCAATTGTTCCTTGTTAACGATATAATACATGTATATGTATTACATTGTTTTAAGATTTGCTTTAGTTATGTGATTCCTGTACCAATGTAAAGATGCGTTAACTGATCAAATAAACGTGTGTTTGTTTGGTGAGATTACAGGGAATTATGGGGTAACATGAGATGATAATATCTCGTAAACGGACCCCCGGGGCCTATTCTCAAGGCTGCTGCCTAACGGGCGCCCGGTCACCTGGGGCGCCTAAGTTACGAGTGCGGGCGACTAAATTTTTGTTCAAGGAGCCCGCATGGGCGCCTAAGCATAGATTTTCCATTCTCATCTAATGACTTCAATTTCCTTGTAACTTTGTTCCACTAGCGCAAGATATATCCTGTTCAAAACAATAAGTGCTTCATTTCAAAACGGAAATACTAAAATTGTCCACAATTGAGATAATTTTAGCGTATAAATACGTAACGTGCCTTTGAAAAATTCGGCAACTTCGAAAACCATTTATTTTTGACTGTTTAGGACTGGGACTGACTCCCAAATATGGAATGAAGAAGGAATGGTATTATGGGCTGCTTCATGTTTCGTTCGCTACGTTGATGTTTTGGAGGAGTTTATAGTGAATTTGAAGTAAACATTTACGGATACAAAAGTGAAATCAATCTCCTGGCCATCCATGCATCAGGTCTGATCATGACAATTTTAATCTGCAAAAGCTTGATACAAAAACCTTTTCAACACGCCTAAAATAATGTGCAGAATCTTTTGATGTTGCACTTACAAATTACTGTAATTAAGCTTATTATTTAACTCAACTTAATTTTTCTGGTCTATTTTTGACAACTGATTATGAAATGTAGATAAGATCATAATTTAATTAAAGTGTTTACACAGGTGTTTTGACTTTTTATTACCCTTGCCTTAACCTTCAAATAGACCTGCTAAATTGTAATCTTGGTTCTGTTAAACCTTAATTACTAACAATAATTCAAGTTCTTTAGTGAGCATACTGTGCAAAAGTGAAATAATAATTTTGCTGCTTCATGCTTCATTGATTTTGCTTCAAAACTTTGGATGTTCAACACTCCTTTTAAACAATGTTTTATTTTGTTTTACACATTTTTAACTTACTTTATCCAACATTCATCACAGCACAATATACTGGTTGGATTTTCAAACTCATTTTAAGCCTACAGAAACTTTCTAATACCAATCAGTGTATTATAAAAAAAAGGGTTTTATTGAAGGAGAGGCTCGGCTTAATAAACTTTCAAGTTAAGAAAGCTAGAATTTATGACACAACTATTTGAGGGAGGTTACCCTCAGAAGATCTCAGAACAAAATCTTGTCCGAAGGAGTTTTCTGTTCACGTACAAAGGCTCTACTGACAAAACAAAATGTGTGTGCACGTGGAAGGGGATGGGAGGGGGGCTGCTCCCCAGGCCCCTCCCATAGATTTGTTTTTTTTCTTCCACCCCACCCCCCTCCCCCAAGGATCGACCATGGCAACTTTTAGGCTGGGCTCCTAAAGTAATGGCTTGGGCTCCTTAGAAATTTCCTTAGGCAGCAGCCTTGTATTCTTTTTATTTTATATTTCAAAGCGCTACATGATTGATAACAACTTGTGAAAGTTTGACAAAAATCCTATGTTTAACTTTATTTCGGGGGGAAAGACATTAAGTGTGCCATCAAGCACTAGTACTACATACCTCCTCTTGAGCACAACATAGTGAGCCTCCAATGCTTTTGACATGACATGTGTAAAGGAATGGTTGTGAACTGTCTTTGTTGGAAATGTAGGAATGCTGATTATTTTACCTGTTCACAACCAAGCAAGGAAATAAGTCAGAATAATGTCATTTAATAACTTTAATTTTCTACGGATATTCACATGGTCAAGTCATCTGAAACAACTGTATTATAGAAAGAAAACTTACCATGATCACGATACATAACTTTAGTCAGAATATACAAAGAAAAATGGTGAAGAAATGAGTAAAAACGATCTCCTGCAACAGTAAAATAACAAGAACTAGTATTACATATACGTATGTTGTTGTTTTAGCTTTTGATTGGTTTCAAATTTTTCAAACCAGTTTGATTTTATTTCCCTTAATTTGTTTCAGATTATGACAATTAACATATTAAGACAATGAAACTTAAAAATCAAACTGGTTGGAAAAAGTTTATACCACAACTACAATTCAATCTTACCATTCAGACAATCTGGTATTTTTTTCTTGTTCGTGGTCATACATTATCATACACATCCAGAATAAAGGGGAGTAAATACCAAATTGTACAAAGGGTATAATTGAACCACCATGTATACAATCAACTTCCTTTATGTTTCAAAAAACTTGTTTTTTTGAGAAAGGTTTTGTTTTTAATTGAGCTGTTTCACAAGCTACATGCACTTACATGTATACTAAATATCCATAAGGCAAGTTCTTTCAACATGTTCACTCAATCAGTTTAGTTTAATTACAATTTTATGATTTATTATAAGTGTGCACCATAAGTAATATTTTGCCAAATAAGCTACAGAATGTCCCTCTTGTACATGTAGTTACTGCTGTAGACTCAAATGAACCCTAAATGTCATTGAACTGCAAATATTATTAGTATTACCTCCAGGAGAGTGGAAAAGAGACTGAACAATTCTGGGTAATCTTGCTTCTGGGTCTTCCTATAAATACAACAAAGTAAGCCATGAAGCGGCGAGGTAAATATCCACCACTTTCACCGACACTGAGGCGAATTATTGTTTTAGTATACACCACACAAGTTGAATAACTAGCGGACCTAAACATTGCTTTCGGTACCCAAAGCGACGCGCAAAGCCATTTTGTTTCTCTCCCACTGCTCGGAGGTGAATAGTACTTACACATGTAGCTAATCACCCCCGAGTTAACCAATCAGCCCGCGCAGAAAGTACTATTCACTTTTGTGGTATATACTAACAATAGTTATTAGTACTTCAAAACAGTTAATGATTCAATCTGTTGGAAAGTGTCTGGTTCCGCTTTATTAGCTCAGTCAACCATCAACATACAAATTGTTTTTACTACACTTGTATGTATACTCCAGATGCTCCTAGCAGCACTAGATCAAAGATGGGAGAATTACTTAATGAGCACTTCAATCTGTGATTCTCATGGTTGTTTGCAGCATTTAAAAGTAACAATATAAGAAACATTTACAGGGCTCGAAAAAAGTGCTGTCCAGTTGTCTGGGACAAGTGGATAATTCTTCCGCAACAAGACATGCATGCAACTGCAACTGCGAAGAAAATGTGAGAGCTGCGTGTCCAAAGGGCACAATGGAATTCAAGGTTTATTTTAGTCCTGCATTAAAAAAAATTGTTTATTCTAATACCTGAAAAACTACCACTAAATAAAGCAAACTGGGAACAGAGCACTACAGTCTAGCATCCAGACTGACAGTGTATCACATACATGTACATGTGACATACAGTAAGTACATGTACAAAATTTTATTCATAATAATATTATTATTGTAAGTTACCTTTTGTATTCTGGATACCCAATTGAAACACACTTTTCTAAACTGTTGTTCAAGTACTTTATCACGCACAGGCCAACAATCTCTACATAGAAATAAAATATAAAAAGAACCTCAGAATATATACATGTAGAAAGAAACATGATGGCACACCTGAAACTCACATAAAAACTCTACATTCCCCATCAATCACAAGTCCCTACAGATACCGGGCTACTGACTGTGTAAAAATTAACATGCTGATTTAGCAGTCCTAGGACTAAAGAGGAACTCTCAGAAAACAGAAGTTCACTTCATTACAATAAATTGGTGTGAGATTTTTATCCATCATTTGTTTCTGTTCATAAGGTTCCTTGGCTGTCGGCATGATTAGAATTGACAGCAGCACAAAACACTATTGTTATGCAGGTTTTGAACTTCAGAGTTGGCATATGTTATTGAGAGGTGCATTAATATACCATTTTACCATCTATCACAGGGTTAAAAAAAACTTCTTTTAGCTTGAATTTGTCAAGGCTCTTTTTTTTTCTTGGCCATTTGTGTGTGTACTGATAAACGGGAATCTGCATCTACATTATGTGCAACATACCCAACTCATATTCATAGCTGTATTAAAACTAAAGCAGGGCTGTGCTCAAGCAGCGCCTGGTTGCCACAAGCAACAAACTTTTGGCCTTGGGCGACTAGAAAAACATATTTTACTCATATAAGCTTAAGAACTGGGTGCCTGGGATAAAAATTTGGGCTCCTTGTAATTTTCCTTAGAGCACAGCTTTGCTAAAGAGTCACTGGCATTAATCAAAATGTAGTCTGTGTAAAAACAGTCAAGCTTCAAATGTGTTGGCTACATTTGGATTTTCATTTCCAAGTTATCTATCATTTGTTACAGACATAATTTATGCAGTGTAGATGTGGAATACCTGAACTCTTCATATGCCAGCTGAGGGTGAAGTCTTGTGAAAAGAAAATGCATAACAACTTCCATAGCCTTCTTGTTTGGTAATGCAAACATGTCACTAAGAATAGCGCAGTAAGAATTAATGAAAGACACAATATAATAACCTACAAATGCGGAATAGAACTATTTACTGTAAATAGTTCTATTCCGCATTTGTAGGTAACAAATTATAGATAATTGTAATACAAATTATGTACCTGAAGGTAATATTAATTTTAAACTGATTAAGTCCAAATATGTCTGTCTATCTGGTATGAGGAACAAATGCAGACTACAGACTTGCACTCACGTTAGCCTGAATATCACTCTATCGATCTGGTTAGCGTGAACATCACCCTGGTCAGCTTCAATATCACTCTGGTTAGCCTGAATACCACTCTGGTTAGCCTGAATATCACTTTGGTAAGCCCGAATATCACTCTGGTTAGCCAGAATATCACTCTGGTTAGCCAGAATATCACCCTGGTTAGCCTGAATACCATCCTGGTTACCCTGAATATCACTCTGTTTAACCTGAATATCACCCTGGTTAGCCTGAATATCACTCTGGTTAACCTGAATATCACCCTGGTTAGCCTGAATATCACCCTGGTTAGCCTGAATGTCACCCTGGTTAGCCTGAATATCACGCTGGTTAGCCAGAATATCACCCTGGTTAGCCTGAATATCATCCTGGTTAGCCTGAATATCACTCTGGTTAGCTTGAATATCACCGTGGTTAGCCTGAATATCACTCTGGTTAGTCTGAATATCATCCTGGTTAGCCTGAATATCATCCTGGTTAGCCTGAATATTACCCTGGTTAGCCTGAATATCATCCTGGTTAGCCTGAATATCACTCTGGTTAGCCTGAATATCACCCTGGTTAACCTAAATATCACTCTGGTTAACCTGAATATCACTGTGGTTAACCTGAATATCATCCTGGTTAGCCAGAATGTCACTCTGGTTAACCTGAACAGAATATCACCCTGGTTAGCCTGATTGAGAAGAGGTATCTTAACACAAAATTGGCAGTCTCCGGCTTTCAACAAGGTTTTTTGGTTGGCATCTCTGATATTGAGGGTTTTCAAATTGTGAAGAACAGCTCCCCAAACCGACTGTCGGTCGTCTGTCGGCCAACTGTCGGTCAACTGTCGGCCAACTGTCGGCTGACAGTCGGCCGACAAACGGACGACAGTTGGCCGACAGACGGCAGACAAATGGCCAACAGTCGGCTGACAGATTTTGGCTAATGTGCATGTGTCATTTGTCGGCTGACAGTTGGTGATGTGTCAGTAACATGTCGGTAACATGTCGGTAATGTGTCGGTAAGTTGTCAGTGGTTTACCTTCAGGTTTTTTCTAGATTTTCTTCAAATGCTGCTCCCGAGATGTATAATAAATTGAAAAGAAAGTTATATCCTCTTCAGTTAGGGTAGTCACTGCTTAAAGCTGGCGTCAATGTTGCCAAAAGCGACCAGGGTATTTACGCGAGTACAGCATTTCATTTTCAGCCGCCATATTGGAGAACATTATTTATACCTACATGACATACCATAAGGGTTCACATTGCATTGTAGGGCGTTAATAACGAGTGCGTGTCTCGAGAAGTTTATGCCGACGTTTTGCCAACTTTTCGATCAAATCATCTTCGAAAATGATTTCAGCGCTTGCCCAGTGGACTAAAAATTAAGCAGTTGATTAATTTATAACAAATTAAACTTCATATAAAAGAAAATCTCGGTGAGCGGTCAATTTTTTTGTATCAGTAAGTAGATGATGTATTACGTTGAAATACAATGTTTATCTAGTCTTTAATATTGCTTTCTATGTCGGTTAACTCCAGCTTTTTCTGTTCTATTTAACAGTAAAATGTCTGTTTTGGGAAACTGTCAGTAACCTGTTGGTCATCTGTCGGTGGCCTGTCGGTAGCCTGTCGGCCGACAGACGGCTGACAGTCGGGTGAGGGGAGCTCTTCTTTACAATCAGGAGCAATGCATACCTCGGACTGACACCCCTAGAAGCAGCCTTTATGAGCCAGTTGGCAAGCCCTACAACTCTTCAGAAAGCTTACCAACTGTAACTAAGTTCACAAATGCAATTACTTTTACGGTGATTACAACCTGGTTAACAAAATATAGCAAAGGTCCTTGATAGCTTGCATATTTATCAGTGACTCGATCTATCTTTATAAACTAACTCTCAATTATGTTGCTTCAACCATTCATCGAACACTAAAAGTTGCTTTTGTTCGTAACACTTAGTATTAAAATAAAGCATACATTTAAGTTTAACTTTAAGTTTAAAAGCAAACATTTCAAATGTTACCTTACCGATTAAACACTACTCTGTATTTAGACTCCATTTCTGCAGGATTGAAATCCAACAGCAACAAGTTTGTGAAGGTGATCTCGCGTAAGTCCAAATGGTTGGGCATTATCCCAACGGGTTTACTTGAGTCGGTCATGGTTATCTTATGGACAACATTTGTAGCATACACAGGAATGCAACAAGGTAATCGTTTTAAATAAACTTTGGAATCCAAAAATCGGTAAATTTATCTCGATTCGCGCCACAAAAATGAAGTACAAGCACCTAGATACCAGCTCACCTCCACTGTACGATCAAAACATTTATACAACGGCCTGGGAACGACTGTATAAATCCAAAATGGCGGCAACTTCGTTGTGCAATCGTGTGTTCTCTTTTACACGAGTAATGACTGGAAATATGAACTATAAAGGCTTACTTACTCAAGCAAAATCATCGCAAGGGTTTCTGGCTTTACTTTCGTCCCGTCGATTCAGTAATGGTAAAGTTGAAAATGGCACAAAAACAGGCACAGAGGCCGAAGGAGATAGGGAAAAAAATGGTGACGGCGAGAATGTATGCCCTACAGAGGACGATCCGTTCGCTCCATTTCCAGACGATGTGAATCCTGTGACAGGAGAAAGAGGAGGACCAAAAGGGCCAGAACCAACCAGATACGGAGATTGGGAAAGAAAGGGACGATGTATAGACTTTTGAACAAGCAACAACGTAACACTTAATGGTCGACCCAACAATGACTCAAACGGAACGCTGTTTTATAATTTAGCACTTTGCAAAGACAGTGAAGAACGCCACTTCCTACATGCATGATTAAATATTAGGGAGTGTGATCAAGTTTATATACATAGAACGTTTGAATATTATGTCATTCCACTAAATTACAATGCTGTGTATACCATAAACATATGAGCCTGGTTGACCGGGCTGGCCTGCTTACTGAGTTCTTACCTCAGATGTGTTCAGTGTTCATATAAGAAGATGGGCCAGCCCGGTTACTGAGATCTCGGTTTCTCCTACCAAGATTTTGGCAACCGGGATAAAAATTTTCCTGTATGAACACTCCAGCATTATACCGGAAAGAAAGTTCTTTGACTGCTACTAGTGTGGCCAAAACGGCATGATTTTGCCATGTGTGTATTTCAACTTCAGAAGTATTTGAATTATCTTTATTAGTAAAGTTACAAGAATCGACAAAGCTATGATAGTCACGAACGATACAACTTTATGTTGCACCTAGCCTGCGTAGCTTGGCGGTTTTGGTCTCTGAAATATTTCATGATCCCCCTTCTTTATCGGAAGTTTTTACCCTGGCCCCCCCTTATAACCTTAAATTTTTTAGATGACACCCCCCCCCCCCCCCCAAAAAAAAAAACGAAAGTAAAAATTTAAGGTGGGGGTTCACCCGAAGCCAGTTTTCCCACCACGTAACTTGGGTTTAATGCGAATATCTCGCTCCCGTTTCAAACACTCTCAAAACCCTCTGTTCATCCCTCAAAGCTATGTTAAGCGGTGTTTTGTAAATTTTTTGGTGATTTTTGGGGATGTTTGGAAAGAGGTAGTTTTTCTCAAAGGATTAGTAACATTTGGAGAAATAAGAAATATAAAAGATTTAATGTAATTTTAAAATTAGAATTTGAAGTTAAAAATTAGTAGATGGACACCCAAACAGTCCCCTGACAACCTGGGGTGCTCTTGCATGGGGGTCAACTGTCTGGTGGGGTTTCAAAAATAATTTTCTTTCTTCTATCCCTTCTTTAAACCTCTTAAAATTTCACTCAAATTTACCTTTACCCCCACCTTAAAGGCAGGCAATTACATAGCTTTTTTGACATTTACATCCAATTTACAGTGCCAGTGAAATTCCTTTAATGTGAATACAAGTTAAAACGTACCTTTTAACATGTTTATATAACAACGAAAAAAAATGAAAAATACTTCGAGCAAAATGCTCCCCCGTCTCTGCTCCCCCCATCCCCCCTCATAGGGTAGATTTACTGGAAGCAGTATTGTAAACGTTTTTTAATATTGTATTGTAAGCGTTGTTAGTGTTGTATTTTAAGTTTGTACTATTTGTAGCGTGAGTATTGCAAATAAATAAATAACCTAATTTAAAATAAAATAAATTAAATTAAAAATCTGTGATATTTTGCCTATTTAAAAATTAGCTCAAAATCTGTCTTACAGATTTTTTAAAAATTTTGGCTGTGGACGCGATTCACCCCTAAAAATTAATTGTGATTGTCTCATAATGGGTTGCACGGTAGGTTTTTGATAAATTTTGAGCCGAAATCGGGTATTTACGACCTTGGACGAGAATCGAAGTGCGCATGCCCTTTTATTTGAGCGCGCGCTCCTGTGACGCCACACGTTATGTGCGATAAAAAAAAGCAAATAAGAACTCCTCAGTCGGTTGTTTATCTACCTATTTTAAGTATTTTTTTTCGCCCAATGACATGTCTAAAAGCATTCTGAAACTTTTAACTTTAAATGAAGAGCTCAAACTTGTTTTATGTTTCTTTAGTGTTGCCAGCTAAAATTTTGTGCGCGCGAGCAATATTGACGTCAGGCAGCCGAATCGTAGCGCGCGCTCTTGCCGCGTAAAAACTGTAGTAAGCAACTTTAACGCGACTAGGGAATTTCTCATTAACTTATAGTACTAGGAGTAATCGTAGATTATGTAGTGCGTTCGATATGCTCGCCATTGATGAACAACGTGCTACTTGTAACATGCCTTGCGTGAAAAAATTTTATTTTCCCCATGCAGGAGACGTTTCGACCGAACATCTTCGGTCTTCATCAGTTTCAAATGTCATAAAGGCCGTAACGGCTTTTTTTTCACGGTTCACTAATTGGCGCGTGCTACGATAGCAAACGTCACAAAGCTATTGTTGCGCAAGATCGAATCACGCGAAAGACTTGCGAGTTGATGGTTATGTCTATACGCTCATTGCCCGCGTTGGGTCTCGCCTAGAGAGCCAAGCCTCAAGGAAAGTCTCTTGTGGTAATCCCTCGCTCTGTCGACAATGGTTTCATGATCGAAATACATGTAAGGTACCACCGACGCCACTCGAGTGAGATCGTCAAGCTGAGGCCAATAACGAAAGCGAAGCAAATTGCAGAAGAAACGAAAGCGAGGCAAAATGCAGAAGAAACGAAAGCGAGGCAAATTGCAGAAGAAACGAAAGCGAGGCAAATTGCAGAAGAAACGAAATCTCGACTTTTCTTAGCTAGACAAGATTAGGGTTGCGTTCTCCTACCGTCGAGCGCAATTATTTGTGTTCTGCTGATCCCGAGTTAAGCTTTTTAACGGCCTGAGCCTACGAGACTAATTGCTTCTGATTCGTTAAGTATTAAGGCCTTGTTAAACGTCGCATTTCACATGTGCCGAATACAATAATAATTTTAGTCGACTCGAATTAAAAAATTGGGCCACTTGGTTTTAAACGTCACATTTAATTGTGTCGCATTTAATTTCCAGAATCCGCTCACCACTCAGTTTCCCGCCAATATTAGGGAGCTGAAGCCGACGACAGCGACGAGGACAACACCTACTGAAAAAAAAAGAATTTCTATTTTACTTGGGAATTTTGCAATTATCCAGATGTATTCAGTGTATCCTTCGGTTTTAGAACTAGCTCCAGCTGAATATACAAAGAAAGCGTTCAATTCTAAATATAAAAACCGAAAATTATCCGTCGTGGTCCAGGTTGTCTGCAATACGTTAAATTTGGTCATTTCACGTTGCTGTTTCGCAAAGAACGGCTACGAACGGCAATGAACGGCTTCCTTAAAAACACAGCATCTCATAGAAAAAAATTTCTGCATGTCAACTGATGTGTATTTTTTTTTTGAGCGAAACACGAACCACGCGTGCTAGTAGCAACAGGCGCCGTATTGTTTTTTCAACTTCCTGCCCATTCTCGATCCCAGAGCCTTCGGTTTTTTGTCCGGACAGGACATGCGTGAAAGAACTCTGGAGTCGAGAATGCTTCCTGCCAGTTTTCTGTGCGCATGTCAAGTAGTATAAAACGGTGGAGTTATGGGTAAAATACAATTTAGCATAATTTATGATTTAAATTCGGCACATGTGAAATGCGGCGTTTAAAACAACTGTCGAATATTCGACTGGCACACTCGAATATTCGACTGAACTCGCATTTAATTCAAATCCGCCGAATATAACTGTTTTAAACGTCGCATTTTACATGCACATAATTCGGCACATGCGAAATGCGACGTTTAAACCAGGCCTAACTTGATTTCCTTTATTGATTTTGATCGACATTTAGTTATGTAAATGAACCACGTGAAAGACCAACCTTCGAGCACGGATAACGTAATAGATTTTCTCACTGAGAACACATGTTTGTTAGCTGACCCGTTTTCTGCTGTTTTCTCGCCTGTTTTGATCTGTTTCCTGACCCAAATATACCGTGAAACAATCTGATTGGATATCGTCAAAGAAGTAAGTGTTCTTAAACAATGTAATTTGAGTCGTGCGTTTATGTATACCGATAGTCTGTACAGTTTCTCAATGGCGTTATGTATTACTTTCTTTATGTATTACTTTCTTTCTTTTTCTTTATAATCTTGGAATAAATTATACGATTGGCGTAGCCCAGTTGGATTGTCTGCATGGTTTTTCAAGTACTCACCCAACTCTATATTAAACAATTAGATTATGAGCAACAAATTTGAACAATTAGATTTCTATCGCGTGATAGTTGACGAGGGCGCAGCCCGAGTCAACTATCACGCATAGAAATCGAGAGCGAATAATCTAATTGTTTTAGTATAAATCTTTTCTGGAACAGCCTCGACCAGTAAACTGTCTAAATCTTCTTCACGGACACTTCGAAAACGTAAAGAAGCGGCCGCCATTTTGTTAGCAAGGGCACACTGCCACGCTACTCACTATCTATCACAGAATAGATAGTGGGTAGCGTAGCCAATCAGAGCGCGGCATTTGTGATAGGACTCTAGTAGATTTATACTAAACACGGATATAATGAACGAAAATCGGTCGGAAGACCAAACTTTCAGAGCATTTGGCAAATGTCAGGCCACAATTCTCTCCACTGCATACTACTATATTTCTGTTTTGCAGACGCAAAAACAGTCGTAAAAATGGCTCAAATACAATGATTTTGATAATAAAAACGTCGATAAAGATGGGATTTGTTAGTTATTATTAGATTGTTATATTTAAGGTTGATTTTGGTCATGAGAAGGGAATTTGCAAGAAAATTTCGTTTTCTTTTATTTTTTTCAAAATGTATTTGCGTGGCTCCAAAATGGCTACAAATTGCTTGCAAACACGTTAGCAAACACAACACCATGTTATGTTTCGTCGACTATATTAAGTAATTTTGCTTTTATTTATTGCTCAAAAGTTCCCCGTTTATAACCACATACAAATTCTTATATAGAGACTGCCATTTTGATGCAAATATCATGCTTGGACTACCTGTGATTGGACTTTTGATGCATTTCCGTCATTTAGCATATTTACATCACCCATGCAGAACTTCCACTCTGCTCAGTTTCTACTTGCCAAATATGTGACCCGTGATCTGCATTTTGCGAAATTTGCCTGGTCTGCCCGATCGATAATAAGCCATAATCGGAAGGCCATCAATTAATCGATATCAAAAAGTTAATTGGTATTGCCTGGTATGGGCCAATCGGTAACCAATCGATGGTCTTAAATAAAATTTCTTTAATGATTACATAAGTTGCTATCGATTTTATCGAATGCTATCGATTATAGTGGAAATCGGTGATAACACTTTTTGGGCTCTCTTACCAAATTCTCTGCAGCACTTCTCGACTCGGAGTACTCAGGAAACACACGCTGGCTGGGGGAAGGTCGGGATTTGTTACAGCAAGAAAAATCTTCAGAGATGACTAGAACAGTTATCGATTGATATCGATTATTGACTTTATCGACTGGTCGGGCCAGAAATCTGTTTTTGTACGCCTCTTAAGAAGACCCTGGGGGCGAGGTTATTAATACGTGACCCACAGTTCATGTTGCTAGTTCCTATTCAGGCCTTCGCGGTACCGTATGATATCACTACTCGCTTGCTTGACCTATAGTATAACATTTTCACTCATTAGCTATGCCGCTCATTGTAGCCGAGGCAATGAGCCACTAGGTGCGAAAACTATATTATTAAGTTTCACGTCGCCGAAGGGGAGGCGGGAGGGTAGAAAATTAGACAAGTCTTACCGGCTTGAGTATCTGCTATGGAATGCCCCGAAACAGAACAAGGTGAAGCAGATAGTATAAATCAGAGAGATCGCACGTGATAATTCCCTGCTTTATTAAACGACCAGGAACTAACTAAAGAGTTACGTAACCTACTGCGGAATTTCGCGGCAAAATCATGAATGAAAATAGGGGACGAAAATCGTTTGACCGTAGCCTCCTGCGACGCGTGACGAGCCCTAACACTTCTGCACAGGAGGCTACACGCTGATTGTGTTTGAATTAAGTTTCCTCGGTTTATTATGCCCTTGAAAACCGTAATCGATTTCTGATACTTATTATTCCATGCTAATTATGCATGCAATTTCCACGCACAAACGACAGCACGGCTGTTCCTTTGTTTTCATAGCGGTGCATGAATGAATGCACAGAATACTGCCAATCAACCTGTTACTAAAAATGACATCGTCGCTGATGTTGAAAGCCTAATAAAAACTTTTCTATCACATCTCTTAAAATCTGTTAGAAATATTAATAAATATTCAGAGAAGCAGCTTTAAAGTCGTTAAAGAAACATTTTCTCATGATAATCTAAAACTTTTTTCTTTCTCAAGTTGTTTTGTGTTTTGCATAGGTAAGAAGATCTCGGGTAAATGCTGTGACAGAATCTGCTCGTCCATTTGCGACAATTGCTTTTCGACTTACATAATTAAGCAATGAAAACGCCTCAATATGCACACAAAGGGCTAACAAACATTGTTCAGCTAAACTTGTTTTTATTTTTATACGACTACTTGACACAGTAAAATCAAAGTTTCAAAATTTTTATGCAAAAGTTTGGAAAGTTTAGAAATGTTTGGCCAAATTTTTTTAAACTTTTTTTCTCGGTAATTAAATTGGTAAACAGCAAAAAATTGTCCAAAAATAGTTAAACAATGGGTGTTATATTACCAACGACAGTCTATTGTTGAATTGAGTTATTGTTTTCTGAAAAGAAAGGACTGCATATATAATAAAGCTTGCCACCTTCAGCTTTTACACGGCTTTTGCTCAAATTTCAAGGGAAAGTCGCAGTCCTTACAGTCGCAGTTTCTCAGAGTTTTTGACCTTGCAAGGTAAAAGATAAATGCTACCGGCGCAGGAAATGTTTACCTTAGCAAACGTTTCTGTGCCCATGTGTACGCAGAACGAGACTTACAAAAATATTGTTTACATAATTATTAAGAATGAGATTGCACGAAAATTTTGCCAAATTATGTAGGAAATTGTTTGCACATCGACGATCAAGCTCGTAATCCTTACTCAGTCAAACAAATGTTTGTGACAGCTTCCGCTAAATCTGATTAAAGGTGACTCGATCGAAATAATGACGCGCTGTATGCCTGTCCAAAAAATCTAATTACTTCACCATTTCCAACTCGACTTCCCTGAGACTTTCGCGTTTTTTTAACGAAATTTATGCATGTTAATATGTTGATGTAATATTCGATAGTTTTGCGCGATGTTACTTTTATTGAGCACTACTTTTTGGATAAAATTGCTATTTACAGCTAACTGAGTGCTAAGATTTCGTTTTAACTTCTGCAATTAGCTCGTAAGAGCATCTTGTCGTGACTGTTCAAGTGTCCGCAAAATAGTCGGAACAGAAACCCCGGTCCAATTTGGACATCAAAATGGCCGTCGATAAAACCAGGAGCATGGAACATTCCGGAACATTCCGGAACATTCCGGAACATCCCGGAACATCCCGGAACACGAAAAAAAAAGAAATAAAAATAAAGGAGAAAATGAAAACAAAATAAGGGTGAATATATTTGAGAAAATGAAAAAAATTCATATAAGAAGTAAGGAATAGGTACGGAGGGACGTTAGTATAAATGGGGTGATGTAACTGACCACACGAAATGAAGGCAAAAGGGCTTTCCCGCCGCATCGCGTGTTTATCGTCGTGTCCACTGTGCCAGAAATGGATCAGTTCCAGCTCAGCTTCCCAAAATATCAATTTCCTGATGTTTGGAGTGGAACTTGAAGTCGTTCGCGTGGTCTTTTTATCAAAACCCCGGGCTCCCCGCGTCTTCGCTTAGGGCCTGTCTTTCCGTACTTGTACGCCTTTGTTGTTTGCTTGGGACTTACGTTCGGGAGCTTGGACCCGTTTCTTGAACGAAAGCCACGAAAACTTCTCTGGCTTTCCATGCTATTTTCAATGGATTTTATCTTAAAACAAAGCAGGCCTAACTGGAATCTTTGTTCATATGAAAAATAATTATAAACGTTGAGAAGAGCTTTGTAAACTTCAGTTTTTGAAGAGGTGGATAACACTATCCACCGGATAAATCACTACCCTAGTGATTTATCCGGTGGATAGTGTTATCGATAACACTATCCACCTGGCTAAATCCACCCTTTGAACAACCGGGGCCTGGGCTACACGAGCAACACCCAGTCTTCCGGTAGGTACTTCATATATGGTATTTATAATGTACCCTAATATTGTAATTCTTGTATACTTCACCTGCTTTGTTACTTTACTTACTTCCATTACTTCTGTTACTTTATTCACTTGAGATACTTTGCTTACTGGAGATACTTTGCTTTCTTGAGATACTTTGTTTACTTGAGATACTTTGCTTACTAGAGATACTCTGCTTACTTTATATACTCTGCCTATTTGAGATACATTGCTTACTAGAGATACTCTTCTTACTTGAGATACTTTGCTCACTTGAGATACTTTGCTTACTTGAGATACTCTGCTTATATTACTTGAGATACTCTGCTTACTTGAGATACTTCGCTTACTTGAGATTCTTTGCTTACTTAAGATTCTTTGCTTACTTGAGATACTTTGCTTACTTGAGATACTCTGCTTACTTGAGATACTTTGCTTACTAGAGATACTTTGCTCACTTGAGATACTTTGCTCACTTGAGATACTTTGCTTACTTGAGATACTTTGCTAACTTGAGATACTCTGCTTACTTGAGATACTCTGCTTACTTGAGATTCTTTGCTTTCTTGAGATTCTTTGCTTACTTGAGATACTTTGCTTACTTGAGATACTCTGCTTACTTGAGATACTTTGCTTACTTGAGATATTTTGCTCACTTGAGATACTCTGCTTACTTAAGATACTCTGCTTACTTGAGATACTCTGCTTACTTGAGATACTTCGCTTACTTGAGATACTTTGCTTACTTGAGATACTTTGTTTACTTGAGATACTTCGCTTCCTTGAGATTCTTTGGCATTTAATCAAGGAGTG
Source organism: Meandrina meandrites (assembly GCA_963693305.1). Lineage (NCBI taxonomy): Eukaryota > Metazoa > Cnidaria > Anthozoa > Scleractinia > Meandrinidae > Meandrina > Meandrina meandrites. The sequence continues at coordinate 34,970,004 of OY855904.1, read as the reverse complement.
TAATGGAGGGCAGACGTGTTTTCGTTCGCTCGGCCATAACAGTGTTATTGTTCGCTACTTCTTTAGTTATTCACCCCGAATATGGACCAAAGTCCCAATTAACGGACATCTCACAGCATGGCTCAACTCCAAACGGCCTAACAAAGTCCGTTAATAGCTCCGGCTCCATCAACGTCGCCGCACACGTTCTGCAGTCAAGCCGCCATTCGGCCGGTAGCGGTGCACGTGGGAAGCGCTTTCTATCTTCTCGACTTTCATACTACGCCAACGCTGATTCCAGCTTTCAGTTAACAAGGATTGCTTCTTCTGGCGACGTCTCACCAAACCCCGGCCCTGCGGGCGAAGGTAATAATCCAGCAAAATGCCCAGGTTGCAACCGAACCATCGCTGACGAAATCATCGAGTCGTTAAATGCAACCACTGCCAAAACATGTGGCACATTAAATGTGGAAATGTCTCCCCAAGGCAATACAACTATTTCCACAAAGACAGAACTTTCAAATGGACCTGTGAGAGCACAGGCTTACCAGACTGTGTTTGTGAGGTCACAGCACGCCCCATATAAATATTCAAATTTTCTCGCTAATCGCTATTGTAAATATTTAAGCTTCCTAAAATCGGCTTTTACTGCTGTCTATTTGCAATAAATAGAAACATTTTCGCAATGTTTAAGTTTGTTTTTACGCAGTTTTTTTGACGATTTGAAGCGTGCGAGAGCAGTTCTATGAGTTTAAGTTTTGACTCGTGTATAGAATACTAATATTTACACAAGGCGTGCAACTTCCACATCCAAGAATCGGGTACCGCCTCTGGAATGTAGCCCAAAAAATATCTTTCTCCTACTCGCTTTAGTAAGAGCTACCGGTCCTCGATAGAACAGTCTTTGAACTATAATCTGGCCAAATTTGAGTCCAATCAGTTCGCGAATAGTTCTTTTAAACCTTGCTGGAATATCAAATTAGGTCGTAAATTTGCCGATTTACCATGATATGTACCAGTTGTCGGGACAATTTATGCAATTTTCGCTAAAATTGGTCAAGATTACTGCCTATGCCCGCCCTAGAAAGCAGAACGTGCCCCACTACAAAACCTCCTCTGGGACACCCCAAAGAAACACTTTGGAAATGTCGACAGCAAAGCCGAAGACAACCGGGCCTGGGAAATTAATTTATTTAAACATTCAGTGAATTTCCTGAATATGGAAATAAGCGCTCAGGAAATTCACTGAATATTTAAATAAATTAATTTCCCAGGCCCGGTTGTCTTCGGCTTTGCTGTCGACATTTCCGAATCAGAAATATGCTTTGAAAAGGTGAATAAACAAATTGTAATGTAAATTTTTCTTTGTTTTCATGACTGACGAACAAATAAAGTTAATTTATCAACTGGCAATTTTCAACTGAACCTCGTAGCGTAGTGGTATAGATGTTGGACTTGTAATCCAGGGGTAATCGAAGGGTAAAGGTTCGAGGACTGTCGTTGAAAAAAAAAAAGAAAAAGGAAAAAAGAGGTCAAGGGAAGGCTGGGTACAGAAAAGTGGCGTACAAGGGAAGGAAGAAGAAGGAAGAACGGAGCAAGGAAAGGGAGACAAAAATCGCGCGCAACGAAATCCTCTTTTATTTGCACAGTAAGTAATAATTATCAATGTATATATTCAGTCTTCAGTCTCATAAGACAATGAAGCGCATGCATAATTAATTAATCTGCATGCATAATAAATGTATGGGGCTGTGCGGAAATTTTTCCGCGCCTGCTACCGACAAGAGCGCAGGCATAACGAACGACCCCTGCAAAGATATAGAGCTTGTTTCATTAATACCACTGAAAAACTGCCTCCAAACTAAGGACGTCTCAATTGCCAACACAAACATCTGCGGCCTGGTCAGGCATATTCGGGAAATAAAGATACTATTGGAGTATTCGCCTGTGGACTTCCTGGCTGTAACGGAATCGCACCTAAATGCTGAAATTGACGACAGAGAAATTTCAATCAATGGCTACAAAAACATACGAAAGAACAGACCGAACGGATCCCCGTGGGGAGGCTGCGCTTTATATTACAAAGAGAACTTGGAAGTCCATATTATTCACAAGTATATGTCAGACGACATCGAAGCAATCTGGGCCGAACTCCTTCTAAACTCACAACGACTCTTAATCGGCTGTTTATACAGACCTCCAGACAACTCTTCTTTCCTCGACAAACTCGATGAGATACTTGGCAAAGCGCAAACGACACGGAAAAACATTGTTATTGTAGGCGATCTCAACGCCGATGTATCATATGCAAATTCCACGGCCACTTCAAATCCGTTGGGAAAGAAACTACTCACGATATTAAACACACATGGCTGCAAAAACGTAATTAGCAATCCAACCAGGGTGACCAAATCAACCAAGTCAACCATTGATCTTGCTATTGTAAACAATCCGCCCAAGGTATCCAACTCAGGCGTCTTAGACCTAAGCATCGCGGACCACAAGATGATTTTTGTCACTTACAAAATGAAAACTAAAAGCCCTGGTTTCTCGATCAAAAGAGTACGAAACTATAGGAGACTAGACAAAAAATCCCTCCGAAAAGATCTACAAGATATACCATGGTGGGTCACGTCGCTATTCGACGATATAGACGATGTCACTCATGCTTGGGAACTACTTGACACACATTTACCCACCCGAACAGCCAAAATTAGGAAGGAAAGCCTCCCTTGGGTCACCGGAGAAATCAGAAAGGAGATGAATAAACGATATAAATTATTAAGAAAATGCAACGGTATGAGCAACACATCTGCCATCTGGGAAGAGTACAAAAGAACAAGAAACAAAGTGACTAGGATGTTACGCGAAGCGGAATCCACATTTTGGCTGAACCAGTTTAAGAAAGCCAAAAACGCCAAAGACTTCTGGAACACAGTTACTGAGGTAATGAACTTACATCACAAAAAACATAAACAAACCGGCCCGTTGCAGCAGTCATCAGCTGAACTTATCACCAGCAATACAGAAAAGGCCGAGCTTATTAATGACTTCTTCGTGAACATTGGCAAAAACCTAGCTGACAAATTCGATCCCCATGAGCATGAAGATCAAGCCACGGATCTGAGCGACCTCTACAACAGAGTGACGCCTACAATCAGTGATCTCTCATCTTGTAAACTCAGGCTTGCTTATGATCTGAACAAACTTAAACCAAGAAAAGCTGCCGGACCAGACGAGATCCTAGCCAAAGACCTCGTCATAGCTGGAAATTCCGCAATCGACGGCCTCAATACAATTTTCTGTAAAAGCCTAAAATCTTCCAGATTTCCATCAAAATGGAAACTGGCTCGCGTCGCTGCTATCTTTAAGAAAGGCAACCAACTCGATCCAGCAAACTACAGACCGCTCTCTATGCTCAGCCTGCCCGGAAAACTGCTGGAAAGCCAGTTTTGCCGCGTGCTAGACGAGCACCTTCAGACACACAACCTCTACAGCAACAAACAGTGGGGATTTCGGAAAGGCAGATCAACTGAAACCCTGCTAATCTCAATGACCGAAAGATGGAGAGCAGCGCTAGATGACAATAAAATTGTCGGAGCGATATTTATTGATTTCAGGAAGGCCTTTGACACCATCTCGCATGAGCAACTTCCCTTCAAACTCCAAGCAGTTGGCATTATGGGCGGCTCTTACAATTGGATACTGGACTATCTAAAAGACAGATCTCAGTTCACCATAGTTAATGGCTCATCCTCTTCAACTAAACCTATAAATTATGGAGTTCCACAAGGTTCCTTACTGGGACCAAGGCTGTACTCAATTTACGTTAATGACCTGCCTGACGCTGTTACTGAAGGTGAGGTCGAGATGTATGCAGACGATACCACTGCTTACTGCATCGGCGACAATTTTGACACTGTCACCCAGCGCCTGAACTTAATTTTTAAACAAATTCACAGGTGGTCAAAAAGAAACAGACTCTCGATCCATAATGGCAAAAGTGAAGCTATGCTCCTGTCTACAAAACCTCTAATCGGCCCCCTTCAAGAACTCCGATACGAAGACAACAGAATTGATTTTGTAAACTCCACCTGCTGCCTAGGCGAGGAAATAGACAATAAATTGTCCTGGTCACCTCACATTGATAAATTATGTAAGGGTTACAGGAAAAAGCTTGGAGCTCTGAGAAGAATGCCACGCCTTCCCCCCAAAGTACTCGAGGAAATCTACTTCAAAACAGTTGTATCGGGAGTCACCTATTGTATTCCTGTATGGGGTGGATGCACCGCACCGCTATTAAATAAATTAGAGGGGATCCACATAAAAGCAGCTAGGCTTATTCATGATCTACCGCGAGACCGAGATAACACCTACGTCTTGCAAAAAGTCAACTGGCTTCCATTATCATACATGTACAAAAAAGCTATACTAAAACACGTCCACCAAGCCTTTTATCAAGCTGGCCCAGCACAAATAACCGAACTGTTTTCTGTGAAAGCAAAAACGTATAACTCCCGACGATCAAAACAACTGGTACTGAACAGACCCAAAATGGAAATAGGTAGACTTTCTATCCGCCACAGAGGAGCCATGATCTGGAACTCAATTATACATGTAGTTCGTGAAACTGACTGATGTTGATACAAACCCACTGAGCGAAACTTATTTTCAGAGTCCTGAAGCTGATAACATTAATAATTCTGGTTATTGACCTGATTGTTCCTGGCGGTTACATGTAGGTTGAGGAAATATCAGCCAATGTGCCACCAACATTTCATTTTCAGGACTACTCTTTGTCTGACACTCAGTCCTTACACTTGCACAAAATATTTATAAAAACATTTTGTCATGTACATGTACATGTAGCAATACAAATTGAAGTTTACCATGTTGGGTCAGGCACCTACAATGTACATGGAAATATGAATCTACAGCTGTTCCTTTTCTTATACTGATCAGCATTCTTTTCCTCAGAGGCTGTGATCACTTAGGTCAGCACCAAGAATTGCAAGAAGTACATGTACCCATTTTCAATACGGTAACCCTTTATCTCAAGTAAGCAGAGTATCTCAAGTAAGCAAAGTATCTCGAGTAAGCGAAGTATCTCAAGTTAGCAAAGTATCTCAAGTAAGCAAAGTATCGCAAGTAAGCAAAGTATCTCAAGTAAGCAAAGTATCTCAAGTAAGCAATATACCTCAAGTAAGCAATGTATCTCAAGTAAGCAAAGTATCTCAAGTAAGCAAAGTATCTCAAGTAAGCAATGTATCTCAAGTAAGCAAAGTATCTCAAGTTAGCAAAGTATCTCAAGTAAGCAATATACCACAAGTAAGCAATGTATCTCAAGTAAGCAAAGTATCTCAAGTAAGCAAACTATCTCAGGTAAGTAAAGTATCTCAAGTAAGCAAAGTATCTCAAGTAAGCAAACTATCTCAGGTAAGTAAAGTATCTCAAGTAAGCAGAGTATCTCAAGTGAGCAAAGTATCTCAAGTGAGCAAAGTATCTCTAGTAAGCAAAGTGTCTCAAGTAAGCAGAGTATCTCAAGTAAGCAAAGTATCTCAAGTAAGCAAAGAATCTTAAGTAAGCAAAGAATCTCAAGTAAGCGAAGTATCTCAAGTAAGCAGAGTATCTCAAGTAATATAAGCAGAGTATCTCAAGTAAGCGAAGTATCTCAAGTAAACAAAGTATCTCAAGTAAGCAAAGTATCTCAAGAAGCAAAGTATCTCAAGTAAGCAAAGTATCGCAAGTAAGCAATGTATCTCAAGTAAGCAAAGTATCTCAAGTAAGCAAAGTATCTCGAGTAAGCGAAGTATCTCGAGTAAGCAAAGAATCTCAAGTAAGCAAAGTGTCTCGAGTAAGCAAAGTATCTCCAGAAAGTAAAGCATCTCAAGTAAGCAAAGTATCTCCAGTAAGCAAAGTATCTCTAGTAAGCAAAGTATCTCTAGTAAGCAAAGTATCTCAAGTAAGCAAAGTATCTCAAGTAAGCAAAGTATCTCGAGTAAGCAAAGTATCTCGAGTAAGCAAAGAATCTCAAGTAAGCAAAGTGTCTCGAGTAAGCAAAGTATCTCCAGAAAGTAAAGCATCTCAAGTAAGCAAAGTATCTCCAGTAAGCAAAGTATCTCTAGTAAGCAAAGTATCTCTAGTAAGCAAACTATATCAAGTAAGCAAAGTATCTCCAGTAAGCAAAGTATTTCTAGTAAGCAAAGCTCTCAGGGTACATTATAAATACCATATAGGGTACATTATAAAGGCCATATATGAAGTACCTATCAGTCTTCCAGCCGCGCCCGCTGTCTGATGAGGGTTTCGCGGGCGCCCCGACCGAAATCCAAGATGGCGACTTATAGCAACATTGGGTATTGTCCACTCACATGGTATGGTACGTATATGAAAATTAATTACACCATTGCACGAACGAGGCGCTTTAACACAAGGTCATTTCTTTAATATTTTACATTCTAGGCTAAGAGAAAACTCGGCAACAGTGCGAAGCCTAATTAAGTAATGTTAAATACTGTTTCCTTCTTTACAGATTTTTTAAGAGAAAAATATAAACATATTTTTTTTTCTTTCCTTTATTTCTTTTTTTTTTTTTTCGTGTTCCGGAATGTTCCGGAATGTTTCGGAATGTTCCGGAATGTTCCATGTTCCTGGTTTTATCGACGGCCCATCAAAATGTTATCTTCAGAAGAACTTAATTCGAGGCTTGGAACGCTCCAGCGCTTCACAACAACGGTGAACCGAAGAAAAAGTAGGTTCAATGTGTCAGTTTTAATACCTTCAAATCACATTCGGCTATTTCGAACGATGAAAAAGTTTGAGCAAATATTATAAACTCGCCTTTTGCGTCAAAATGTGGAGAAATCGCCAAATTTACCATTTTCTGAATTATATGAAAACTACCCGGATGAATCGAATAAAACTACCGGAACATCAAAATGAATATCTTACACACACTTTGCGCTATTTTGCGTTTCTGTAGCTGCCTTGATTTGGATGAAATATATATTTGAAGTGAAGCACTGCTTCAACTCTCTTGTGAACACGGTCTAGTTGTTTTGCAAATTTTTTGGATTTGATGAGAATTTGAGGAATTTGCACATGGACTAGGGGGGTGCATTGACAGTATTCAGTCGCTACATAGACACTTTGCATAAATGGCGTCAGCATTTGAATAACAATACTTATACATCCTAACCCTCACATTCACGTAAAAAATCTTTTATCTATAAACATCCACTCAAGGCTAAGGATGTACAAAGTATTGTTATTCAAATTTGGACGTCATTTATGCAAAGTATCTATTCTCTGATGTCTGAGGTGTCTATAATTTTTATGCCACGTGAAACTTGAAAGATTGAAAAGGTGTGCTACGAAAGCTGGAAATAACACATCGTCTATCTGTTTATTGTGATTTAAATAGCCGCGGTCTTATCAGGTACAAATAAAAAACTTCCATTTACTTCTCAAAGAGAAAAGGTGCAATGCTAATTTCCAAGCGACATAAACAATAACATTTCTACAGGCACAAAAGTCAACGTTAATAATAATAATAATAATAATGGCATTTCGGACAGTATTTCCACAGAGTGGCTCTTCGCCTGCCCGATGCTAACTAAATTTACAATTGTAAAAGGATAAAAATATATCTAAAAATTTATATCCATATGTAAAGGAGATAAAATTGTATTGGACCTAGCTTGAATGGAAAATTTTGTGTTTATTATAATATTAACCAGCGAAAGCATTCCTGGTCGGCATTATCATCGAGGTTAAATGGTCCAGACATAAATTTCAGCACAAGGATCAATTTTCCTTTTCTTGAGCTAATGAATTGCCTCTTTGTTGGTTTTCATATTTTTCTAATGTCCTTCAGTGACACAGAGCATCCGTATCTTGATCAGCGATGATAATGCCGACCAGGAATGCTTTCGCTGTTTAATATTATAATAAACACAAAATCTTCCGTTCAAGCTAAGTCAAACAAAACCATCCTTACATTAACACTGTCACGTCGCTGGTTACCCTTGCATTTTCATGACCTCAAACATCAGAGAATGCAGCGACCGAACACTGTCAATGCACCCTCCCCCCCCCCTCCAGTCCATGTGTAAATTCCTTTATTAAATTCTCATCAAATCCAAAAAAATTGCATAGCGTCAGCTGTAGAATTCAAATAAAAGAAAGGCCGTGTTCACAAGAGAGTTGAAGCAGTGCTTCACTTAAAAAAATATATTTCATCAAAATCAAGGTAGCTCCAGAAACGTAAAATAGCGCACCTTGTGTGTAAGATATTCATTTTGATGTTCCGGTAGTTTTATTCGATTCGTCCGGTTGGTTTTCATTTAATTCAGAAAACGTTAATTTAGCGACTTCGCTACATTTTGACGCAAAAGGTGAGTTTATAACATTAGCTCAAACTTTGTCATCGTTTCAAATAGCCGAATGTGATTTGGAGCTAATAAAACTGATACATTGAGTCTACTTTTTCTTCGGTTGTTGTGCTTTAAGGTGAAATTTGGAAGCGCTGGAGCGTTGCAAGCCTCGAAGTTCGCCCAGAGTTAATATTTTGTGTCCAAATTGTACTGGGGTTTCTGTTCCGACGACTTCGCGGAAACTTGAACAATCATAGCAAGATGTTATTGGGAGCTAATTGCAGAAGTTAAAATGAAATCTTAGCGCTCAGTTATCTGTAAATAGCAATTTTATCCAAAAAGTAGTGCTCAATAAAAGTAACATCGCGAAAAACTATCGAACATTACATTAACATATTGACATGCATGTTATTCCTCGATAAATGTCGTATAAAATGTGAAAGGTTCAGGTAAATCGAGTCGGAAATTGTGAAGTGATAAGAGTTTTTAGACAGGTATACAGCGCATCATTTCCTGACATTGAAAGCTCGCCTGAGAGAACATGTTTCTTAGCTAGGCTATCGATGGTTAGGAGCGGTGAAAATTGAAATAAGGTGGCGCGATGCACATGTCCGCTTCGTAACGATGGATGCCATTTTAGCGACCCTTTCACTATTATCGAATTTTTTTCAACTTAAACGAAAAATGCAAACTACATATTAGCACCCAGAATCGAGCCCAAATCTCTTGCATACGAGCATCACTCTCTCATCACACCATCTATAATAGATGGCCCTATCCTTATCCCTAACCTATGCGTGAATCTAACTTAGATTTAATAATCGCCTTATCTAGACCTAATTTCAACTAATAGTAAAAGCACAGTTTCGACCTAATCCAGGCCTAAACTAGAGCAGATATGGCATCGTCCATTCTGAAAAGCTTGGTTGCCAATGGATGACATCCACCGTTTACGAAAGGGAAATCAGCAGCGCCGATTCTGAGAATACCATTATTTTAATATGGATCAACATTAGAAAATTTTCGTAAAATTTAGTTCCTTTCTTCATGATTTTGCTACGACATTTTCCTCGCCCGTTTGCGTGAAAATAAGTAACAATAAGGCATACCCTAAAATCTGTAACGAGATATATTTCATTATTGGGTATTTAAACTGAAGACACTAAAGAGACGTTGGCAACTGACGCAGGATGCGAAAGTGTCTTTATCAATAATCAGGTACTTATACATGGTGGGCAGTGGTACGAGCGTTAACAGTCTTCGATTTCTTAACATAGATTGTTCTTTTGCTAATGCATTTCAGATAAGTGGTAATCATGGCAGTAAATATGAAAGATCAGCATAAGGGACCCGTGATTCATGGGATACCATGGTTTCCAGGGACAACACAGGAAATGGTTGACGTATTTCCGCAGCTGGAAGCTAGACAAAATGACATCTATATTGCAACATATTCAAAGTCTGGTAAGCAAAATAACAACAGTGGTGCATCTAGGTATATGACCTGGACTCCTCGTTGTAAGCGAAAATTCCTTAGACCCGAAGGTCGTTAAATATTTTCGGCCCCCTTCTTTCCTGTCAAAAAATAAGGCCAGAAAATATTTTGGAACCCACCTTGTACGTCGGCTTGCGTCCGCCATTGAACAGTGGGCTTCTGGTTATAGCTTTTTTCTGTTGGTAGTAAACTGCACAATTTGTCGACGTTCAGTGTCACTGATGTGCCCGCAACCAACACCATCATTACGATGATCACTGAACCGCCTCAGCATGGGTATGAAGAACATAGCAGGCACAGTGGTGTAATTGTTACCGCGTTACGCTTCCGCTCAGTTCTTTATGTTGTGTCGCCAGTTCCAGGCATTCGTTTAGTTTGGGGGCGGCACAACAAACGGAAAACGAAAAACCCCTCGCCATTTTTTTCACTCGCCGTTCTTTGCGCTTTGTTACTTTCATGGCGCCTTTCCATTTCAGAGAAAAACATGGTAAGGGCCAATTATAGGAGGATTCTGGCAAAATGTCCAGGAAAAGCCAGTGCCTGTGTAATTACAATAAACAGGGACGTTTTGACCAGTAAACATATTTATCGGAATTCCTGACAATCCTGTTAATTGGGTTAGTGATTATTTGAAGGGAAACCTTTGAATAAACCAATGGCAATCGGTAGCAACAAATATACCTCGAAGTTCTCTGTGCTAATGAATGAATGAATCAACTTTCTTTATAGAAAGAAAAAAAAATAACAGTAACTAAGGCTTATTAATTTAGAAAGAGAACTGACGGAATTAAAGGATAACATGTTCTAGATGCTTGTAGCTGCCCTTAAAGTGGTCGAACATGGACTTCTTACAACTTGCTTAACCCGGTTTGCTTCTGATGTCACTTAGTTTCATATTCCAGAGGCGTATTGTCAATGCTGCGAAAGACCTTCCTCCCTCTAACTCCCTTTTGAATCGGGAACAGACAAGGTTTAAGAGGGTGTCTCTGTAAGAACCACCCATTCGCAAATTCGCATAAAGAATAATTTTGCTTGAAACTCTGGCAACTGAAAGACTTTACCAAGGCTAGATCTAAAACACATTTGGTTTGATTCGAAATGATTTTTTGGTCGCATTAGGAGCGATAAAATATTTTGCCTTTTCCAGGCACGCCACAACGTCTGAAAATTTAAAAAATAGGCATTTTTCAAGTCATTGTAAAATATTTTACTCGCGTCGTCTACCAAAAAAACTATATCAATTTGCTCATAAACATTTCTAGTTTACTACGAAAGCAGCAAATTTCCCCTCAATTTATCTGGAAATGCGAAATTAAGTTTATAATGAGTACTACAATTCGGCTTCGATCAAAGGCTGAAAATGACCTTAATTTAGAGGCTAATATTTTCGACTATTTTGCTTGGTACAAGCGAAATAGAAAGATTAGTGAGGGTTCTTGTCACTCTCTGACCCACATTTTTGTGAACTCTCAAGGGACTGTTTTAATTTGTCAAGGGAATACTTTTCGCTGTGGGCGATAAAAATGTCACTGGATAGGAATGCGTCAGCACTTCTCGATCCCGAAGTGTTATTTCCACGCCTCGTTCATCATTTAGCCTGTCTAGCCTTTTGCAAACTACAGGTAGGTATTTTTCAAAGATCTGTGCTAATTATCGATTGAATCGCTTAGTTTTAACATGCTTAAAAGCAGCTGCGAATCTTCATTGTCAGAGGATATTGGCCAATGCTATTTTCGATTGTTAAAAGTCTATTGTTTGTCGTCTTCATTGAAATAAGTATTTTTAGCTCGTCACGCAATCTTTCTCGGTAACCAAATGTACATACTGCCAGGATCTTTTTTTCTTGTATTCTGAGCACGGAGAATTCCTTTTCAATGTTTAAAATGAAATGAAGAAACACAGATCAATTTTTAAGTGGATTTAAAATGGAAAATCATGGAGTACAATGTGCTGGAATCGTTCCGGTGAGAAATGTATCTTTCATTACGCGGATAAGAAGACCTTGTGACATGCATGTTTTTGACTACAATTCACGGACTTGATCACGACTTAATGCAGCTTCTCGAGACTTCAGAAAAGGAAAATGGTAATGTATAATATTGCTTCGAACTTCAATGGAATTTTTAGAAGGATCGGTAAAGCCGCTGAGTGAAAAATTGACTGCAAAAGGCCGTCAGGCTAAAATTAAACTTACGCTTTAGCGTGTATAATGCAGGATCTCACGGCTTCAAAAATGTGCAAAATTTTGAAGCTTTTGAATACATTAGTAGCTACATCTTGAAATGAGAATTAATCTAAAACAAAACTTCTTTCAAGTTTCTTTCATTTGTCCAGTTTACGTTTGGAATTTTAGGCTTTTGAAGCGAATTGGTGACATCTGATACGCATTTCTTGCGGACGAGTTATCGTCGTTTTGTTTATATGTAAAGATTTATTACCGGCAGCACTTCAGAAAATACAAACAACTATTTTTATTACTAGTTATAGTGATGGAAAGCATAAAAAGCAATATGAGTGTTAATTTTGTGGAAGGAATTCAGTAGTTTTGCAAGCGGTTTTGCGCAATCTCACGGCACCATGTTCATGATTCGCAATAATTTTTTTATCCCCAATTACCGCTTTTCTGCAAGATAATACCACTAGTTGTTAAAATGTCAGTGACAGTTGTACGGAATTAAAACCTACCTTTCACAAGATCGTTCTGAAGTAGTGTTATATTTTGTACAAACAGTTGTTAAAATGACGCGCGGAGGTGAAGAAGTTTTATCCACCGTCTTCAAGTTTGGTTTGGGATCAATTTATCAAAGTTGATAAGCATTTTAAATCATAAATTGGTCTTTCAGCGTGTCTAGAATCGAATTATTTGTCTGAATTTAGTACGCATATGGTTTATTTTTTTCCACTTGCACGTTTGTGTTAAATGCCGTAAAAGAGCCGGGAATTTTGGGGGGTGGGGTGCGCGCTAATAAAAGTCTTCGGGACTAGGAGTCAATGGGTTAATGTATCGCAAATCGCTTTCAATATTATCATCTTTTCCCGTTCGCATACTCCATGCAAAATAGTCGAATCTCGAAGAGATCTTTGATTGAAAACTGGGACCTAGTTGCTTAATCTACCCTACACAACCGGAAAGTGTAGTCCTTCATCGGCCAAAATATGCAAAATCCCATGTACGTTTTCAGTATTTTAAAAGTTATGACCTTTTGTATCAGTACATGTACTAGTATTTACGACATTTCCGCCTATATCGAAATCGACCCATTTGAGCAGATTTTGTCATAAAAACAGCTTACCTGCTTCGCAGATCGGAATTATTACACCTTTAGCCATTTTCCAGTCTTCAAGATAGCTGAGTTCCATTACTGCTCCAGCAAATGCTGAAATGGGTCGATTTCGATAAAGGCGAAAAAATCGTAAATACTTGTACATGTGCTTATACAAACGGTCATTATTTTTGAAATACTGAAAACGTACATGGGATTTTTCAAATTTTGGCAGATAAAGGACTACTCTTTACGGCTGTGTAGGATAGAGTTAGCAACTACGTCCCAATTTTCAAAAATTAGCTTTTAAATCATGGCCATTTTCAGCCTTCGATCGACAACGATTTGTAGTGGTCATAATATACTTAATTTCGCACTTCAGATAAATCGAGGGAAAAATTGTTACTTTCGTGGTAGTCTAGAAATGTTTATTAGCAGATTGATATAAAATTTGTCGGTATTCGACGCGAGTAGAACCTTTTACAGGGGCTCGAAAAATGCCTATTTTTTTAAATTTTTCAGACGTTGCGGCGGACTCGGAGGGGCAAAATCGTTTATGGCTCCTGACACGGCTTGAAAATTATTTTGAATCAAACCAAATCTGTTTTTGTTCTAGCCTTGGTTAAGTCTTTTAGTTCGCAGAGTTTCAAGCAAAATTATTTTTACGCGAATTTGCGAGTGTGTAGGTTTTGCAGAGACAGCCTCTTAATAGTCCATGTGTGGTTGTTCTAATCAGCAAAAATTAAAAAACGTTTCGATGCAGAGGACCACGCAACGAAGAATAAAACTACTTGACTTGTCTGTTGCCAGATCTCTTGTAAAAGAAATAATCGTAGCTGACGTCACGTTAAGTGCAGATAAAACCAAATTGATTGCAAGGCTGGTACTACGGCAAAAGGGCAAAATTTATTGGCCAATATTTCAACTAGCAGAGCTAGTCTTCTTAAGGGCCAGTACAATGCGAAACTAACGGCTCTAAAATTTGAATAGGGATATACATACAATGGCAGTTAATGTTTAACTATATGTAGATATAATGAAATAAGATACATAACTACATACAACGCTGAAAAATGTAAAAAATACCAGAATAGCCAAAACAAAATTTAAGAAAAATGGGAATAACATGCAAATCTATAAAAGATGAAAATAAAAATGAAAATAAAATAAGATAAATTGACTAGTTAATGTTCATTCCGTCGATTGATGCCATGTGGTGTGAGTGTTTGACCTTTTTCTATAAAATAGGCTTCTCTAGCTTTTCTACGAGAAGCATTGTTCGTGGGTTGAAGTTCGAGAGGAATGAGTTTCATGTCTTTAATAGAGTGATCCGGCACATGATACAATGATAGAAGATGATAGAATGTCAGAAATGTAACAAACAATACATAGGGGTGACTAAGCGTACACTTCGTGAACGATTCACCGAACACAGACAAGCCACAAATAACCCTAGTCATGCTAACGCTACAGCAGCAGTACCTACACATTTCAACCTGCCGGATCACTCTATTAAAAACATGAAACTGTTCGCATTGTACTGGCCCTGAAGAAGACTAGCTCTGCTAGTTGAAATATTGGCCAATAAATTTTGCCCTTTTGCCGTAGTACCAGCCTTGCAATCAATTTGGTTTTATCTAATCAGCATCTGGGACATATAAGATGGGCAGTCCCCATGCAGAGAGTCATTTCTATACCAATATTAATATTCGATATAAATATAATATTATTATAAACTTTGCAAGGCAAAAGATGAATACCACTAGATACTCCATTATATTCTTGTGCAGGAACAACATGGACCCAGGAAATTGTTTGGCAAATTATCCACAATGGAAAAATTGATTATCGACGATTGGACATACGAATGCCATGGATAGACGGAATAATTCGTCCAGTACCGTTTAACCCTTATTACGCAAGTTGTCCTGTGATGATCGAGAGGATGTTTGAAAGCTTTCCATCACCTCGTGTGTTCAAGACTCATCTTCCATATGACCTGGTTCCTAAGGCACGTGACCAGGTTGCCAAGCCACGTTACATCTATGTCATGCGCAATCCTAAAGATGCAGCTGTGTCGTATTATAATCATGATCTGGCTATGCCGGGTAATGATCCACCAAAGCTCTCCTGGGACGAGTTTTTTGAATTATTCATCAAAGGAGAAGGTATTTTGTCCGTATTATGAGGATCAATCTCGTTCACAAGCTGCTGCTTCCTTTCTGAATTGAGGAAAAAGCCCTGAAACGAGACGTTTTCCCGGAAGAAGAAAGGGCGTAGCCAGGTGTTTACATCCTCCGGGTAACTTTAATATATTAAGTAAGCCCTTACATCCGGACTATTAACATGTGACCCTATGTTTCCTGTTCCTTAACGCTGCCAGATAACGTCGCCGGTAGTGCTCAAATTTATCCCATGTAAATTGCAATCGGCGAAGCTGGGTTGCTTTAAGGATTCTTATACCATTTCTGATCATAAATATTTAGTTGAGTTTACCGTACACCTTCCCATGTGCGCCATAATGCAGGCTTATCGGTAATGTCATATTTTTTGGTTTGTTTACAGTCCTTCTTGGTTCGTGGTTTGATAATGTGTTAAGTTGGTGGAAGCACAAGGATGATCCAAGCATATTGTTTCTAAAGTACGAGGAAATGAAAAAGGTAAAAGGAATTACGAATGACTCAAAATTACCTCACCACGAAAATCCAAAAATAAGCCCTCCCGCGAAAATAGGCTCCCTACTCCCACCCCCATTCCTACCCACGCCCTCATCCCCATCCCCATCCCCATCCCCACTTTCATCCCCAACCCCACCACAACCCCCACACGACCAAAACCTTTGCCTTATGATAGAAGGTTAAGTCCATGATAATCAACCAGGAAACAAGGGAGTGGCGCATGGCCATCCTCCAGGGGTTTTCGTACCAGTATGCATGGTGCTTCCCACTGCGAGTCATTTAGCTCAATAATCTTCATTGTCACTATGATAAGTTGAATCTCTGTTTTGAAGGCTTGCAGTTCAGCGGAAATTTTCATGTAAGGGCGTTTTTACACTTGAAAGGAATTGCCAGGATCGATGTGATGTTCAAAACCTTTAACTTCTGTTCATGGATTTCCTTGAAGCCAAAATGCGGTTTGGTTTTGCGGTTTTTGGATCCACATATGCATAAAATTCCGTGTACAGCTTAAGGAACTTTGCAAGAGTTATATGGCGTTCTTCAGAGTAAAGAAACATAAGAATAACTGTTGTGCTTGGAAAGAATTCCTTATTTTCATGCTGTTCCTCTTGTGGCACACTAAATGGAGACAGGATGGAGACAGGCCCGCAGCTAGCATTTGAGACTGCGGTGATAAATTTGATGCTCGTACCAGTTTGGAGAAGACATGTTGCTAGTGAGGGTTCTGGGGGATTGTAGAGAGGCCCTGTTGAGTTTGCATCTCAGCCCAGGCCATCCAGGCGCCACAAGCTGCCCTGAGGTACAGCTAGCTGCTTGTTGGAAGACTACTTCTCGATCTTTGTGTAGTAATGGGCTGAATGTGGGCGAGGATGACATTCTGTGGAAGAGTTGTACGCTGTTCAAGGAGGCTGTTTGCTTGGTAACAGGCGGTGGCACTATGGAACAAGTTTCGTAATGCGCGTGCTATTTATAAGTTGTTTGGACAATTCCGTGGGAAGCACCTCTGTCGATATCAATACAGCGCTCGCTCGTCGTGTACGTCAGTTTATATTTCTAACTAAGCACCGCTCAGTTTACTCAAGCACTATTTATTCCTCTTTTACCTAACAGGATTCAACTGGTGCCATTCAAAAAATTGCCAAGTTTATTGAAAAGGAACTTTCCCAAGAAGTTCTGGAACGCATTGTGAACCAAACATCGTTTAACGCCATGAAGAAAGAAAGAAATGTAAATTACACATGGATTCCTGGATTTAAGGGCAACTTCATTCGTAAAGGCCAAGTGGGAGATTGGAAAAACTACTTTACCGAAGAACAAAACAAACGATTTGATTCTTTGTACGCAGAGAAAATGGCTGGTAGCGGACTGGAACTGGAATTTGACATATAAGTGACAATCAAATCTCTATAAGGGGACACCACACCCCCTCGGTAATGCTTTTGTGTGAAACAGGTTTCCATAGAACTTCCAGTTATACGTGTCCAGGGTCTCCAGACCCTGGGAACGAGGTTGGTCGAATGTCATTTTAATGAATGTTGGATACTTCTACTATTATAGTGATTGTTGTGCATAAATTTCAGTAAAATTACCGTACCCAAATTCGCAAGTAGCCCATCAAAAGCTCGGCCTTCTGTCCTTATATTCTACGATGTCAAGTCACTGACCTCATATGCCACGATATCATAGTCACTTTTGGCTGGATTTGGGTGCGGTAAATACCTGATCGTAGTTTTTCGTTTGCGAGCAAATGATAATAAACGGCACGCACGCAGGCATGCATGCAGAGGCGATGACGTTTACATGTAACAACGATCCAAGAAATTGCAACTTGAATTTTTTCTTTGCTTAAATTTCAAATAAACGTCCAATACATGGGTCATACAATGCATACAAACAATGTGATGCAATAAGTACAAGTAAGAAGTTGCAACTGAGAGAATTCTCACTCGCTACAACTCAAGATGACGAGTCACGAAGGAAAGAAAGAAAACATACGCATCCATTATTGATAACAATGCACGCTTAAGCAAACAAAAATTTCAGGTAGCTCACCTTTTCAATTGCAATCTGATCAAGAAACTGCTATCGATTTACCTCGTTTGTCTCAAACGTTACGACACAAACGGCCTTCTTCACTTCTCAAATTCAAGCTATCGGTATGCTATGTCGATTTTGTGTACATGTATAACGATCAAAAACTTATGTAAGCGAGCTCGAAATTATCCGACATCAGATAGAGTACATCAGTCTCTCGCCTGACCCAAAACCAGACGCGTTTTGCCAATGCTCTAAGCTGCAAAAGACGATTCATATACTCACAGCAGCAAGATGGTCAAGATGGCGAACCGAACGTAAACAGCAAAAGTGCTTAGTTCCCAGTGCTCTTCGGTTTGATTCATGGAGCAATCATCACATTAAAGCCCCATTGCCTGCCAGCATTAGGCGAAGACTAAATAATGAAGAGAACGGCAAAAGCTTAGTTATTGATATCAAAGTAAATGTAAAACAAACTTAAGTGACTTCTGACAATTTCACGCGATACTCACAAGGCATGAACAATTGCTCGTGTATTTCTTTCACTCCATAATGAAAGAAATTTATTAATTACACAACAAATGATTTATTCCAAACTAATTACTCCTGCTCACAGGCTAAAAACTCCACAAACATCTAGACCCTCCTTTCCGTTTGTAATTCCAGAAATTAGTGTATGTAATAGGACTAAGTCCGAGGGCAGCCAAAATTGCAACCTGCCAAAATTGGAGGAGGCCGTTCGCGGAGTCCAATTTGGCTGTCAGAGTCAGAGCTGTAATGAGCATTGTCAACATCATGTGATTCGCCCCGGGTGCCATCTCAGCGTTGTCAGGATCAGGAATAGGAGGTGAATTCAATTTACACTGTCACGCTGGTGGATTTTGTAAGTGTACATTTTATTGAAGAAGAACTTCATTTCCTCTGCACGGTAAGACTCGGATAAGCATGTAAGATTTTTCGTACGAGATTAGGGCAAATTAATGGCGACCTGTCTCCAACTTGTGTTTTGAGCGCGGAGCAGAGAAACAGCAGAAAACCCGAATAGCGAATAGCGACGGGAATTATTATATTCACAAAATTCGTTATTTCTTTCGTCTATATACACCAACTTTTGGAAGCCGTTTTCCTTTTTTCTGTGAATATAACTTTTACTTTTATACCGACCTCGCAGCCGTTATCCTCATTACGTAATGGCTACTTTTTGGCCAGTTTAATTGCACAGGATCACAAGGTAGCCATCATCCACATGACTTAACGGCTACTTCTGGTTAAGAACAATAGCGCAAGATCTCTAGGTAGCCGTTATCCACGTGACTTGACGGCTACTTTTGGGTCAGTACAATAACACAAGATCTCTAGTTAGCCGTTATCCACATGACTTAACGGCTACTTTTGGGTCAGTTAAGTTATGATCTCTAGGTAGCCGTTATGCGTTTTTGTTCGAAAATGTTAGATTTTGAATTCAATGCATTTTGCAATCTTTAGCCATTAATGTTTCATTCTAAAGTATTCTTTTTGCCAAAATCAGAGTGCAAGTGGAAAAATTTAGCCAAATTCCTGAGCGAGTATGAGTTTTTACCATAGCAACCGCCATAACAACGGTTTGTTTACGAAAACAAAAAGCAAATTGCTGACAAAAGAAAACGAAGAAACCTCTCTTAGGACCCCTCCCTAGCTGTTTCATTTGCTTGGTAATATTTTAAATACGCATATATGAGTTGGCGTATGCGTACTTTCAAGTTGGCGGACAATTCAATGTATATGCTGCGAAATGATTTCGAAGCGTATTCTCCGCCATTTTTGTCGTACTGGTATTTTCGAA
This sequence comes from Meandrina meandrites, assembly GCA_963693305.1. Lineage (NCBI taxonomy): Eukaryota > Metazoa > Cnidaria > Anthozoa > Scleractinia > Meandrinidae > Meandrina > Meandrina meandrites. Next base: position 34,950,358 of record OY855904.1, on the reverse strand, counting down.
CTGTATTCCTATTGTGATTTTTGCTTTATAATCTGGCTTTGAATGCCATCGAAGGCTCGTTTCCGTCATACGCAAAGACATGCAGATATCATGAAAATCAGCACTCTGAATCGAAGCAGCAAAATCGAGCAACAACATGCGTACACCGAACTGGCGAAGGCTGTTCACCTCTGCCCGGAAAATTCCAGTAAATCAGGCAATCAAATCTTCTGATGGCAGCCCGGATTGAAGGGATCCAAAGAAGCAATCAAACATAAGTGGATTTCAGTTTGCAGACCAACTGTGTTTAGCTAAAGAGGTATGCCATGCAAAGAACTGCTTTGCTTGTGATTTGATTTTACAAGACAATGTTGACTATGAAACGCAAAATATGTGCCTCATAACTTCCTTTACTTTGTTGCTTGTGTGGTTAGACTGAGGAGTTCTATATTTCAGCCCAATTTGGCTGTTGCATTGAAGTAAACAGAAGACCTGCTTTGAAGCCACCAGATCTGTTGCAAGCAATCAGATAAAATCCGAGTTTCAAAAGCAGAAGTCAAGTTCCAGGAGGAGAAAAGGACAAAAACAAGGCTACTTAGGGGAAAACAAGGGAAAAAGGACAAATTCAAGGAAAAATTAAGATGAAACTTCTGCATCCGATGCATTTCAATAAGAACAACTGAAGAACTTGGCTTAGACTATCTTAATTGCCTTTGTCAATATTTTGATTCTTCAACTTAAATCTTTAAACCTGATTTTCTCAGTAGCGCAATTTTGCAAGAATGCCGTTGACGGTAAAAAGGATATCTTAATAAGTATTAGTTATAGTATTAGCCTGGGGATGAGGTTGATGTTTCCCGCGCAAAGTGCATCATCCTCGTTCCCAAGATTCCGTCACTACAATTACGTCAAAAACAACTCGGATCACCGATATTTGAAACCTTTCGAATAAGGTAAAAATTTCATAAAACATCTACAACAATAATAAGAAGTCGAGCAGAATCTTTGGAACGAGGTTGATGTTATTTTGCGCAGTCTGCAGTCTGCAGTCTGCGGTCTGCGGTCTGCAGTCTGCAGTCTGCAAATGTCATACACCGCCTAGCGAGCGACGAAGTCGCGAGAGGTCGATCCTTCGTCCCAGCGCGCCATAACAAAGGCGAAGGACTTAATTGAAAGTCTGACGCATTCAGCTGCAGATATAACTGTCGAAAGAAAAAGAATTTCCTTAAAATAACAGTGAATGTGTGAGATCAGCCTGGGTGGAGAGGGTGGGTAAAGCAAACTGAAGGTGTACACCAATGTGTGGAGTACAGGCAAGAAAGGGCAATATGAATAAGACCTATATCACCAAGCAGAGAACTAATACGTCTTCTATCGAAATGGCAATGAGCATGGCTTGGTATGGTTGTTCCGTTTATACTCGATTGGGTAAGACCGCTGTAAATAGTATTCTATTTGCACCGGTCTTACCTGCACTCCTATTAAGGAACGGAAGTCTGGCGGCCAAACAGAGGAACAAATACAATACAAATAGGAAGACCCAATCGGAGAGACCCAATCCGAAAAGGAGGCACCCAATCTCAAAAGGAGGCACCCAATCCGAAAAGGAGGCACCCAATCTCAAAAGTTGGTACCTAATCTCAGAAGGAGGCACCCAATCTCAAAAGTTGATACCCAATCTCAAAACAATTAAAAACAGCCAAAACTAAGTCCCCACACGAAAACCAACAGTGAAAAAGAACTGATAAATTATGTAGGGTGCGTTTTATGTGCCGGGAAGCTGGTGAAACAGGGAAAGCGGAAATGAAATCTTGTATAGATGAATCGAGCACACGGCTCACAGGGATTTGGAAATTAAAACGTTTGGCGGGAGGTACCGTAGAATTAAAGCTTTTCACGTGGAATTACCCTTTAAAGGTTGAGAAAACAAATGTATATGTGCATCAGTTAATCCATTTCAAAACTGAAGGAGAAACAACGCAACGATGAACCTCAACGACATGCTCCCAAACAGGGAGATAAGCATGCAAATTTCAAGCTATAAGGGTGTCATAATTACGGAATGACAACATCAAATTTCGCCATCAGCGACTTCTTAACAAAAATAGAAAGATACATGCAAATTCTCTTCTGTCATCCCCTGAGCCACTTAGACGGGAGAGCCATTCCACTGGACCCGGCGAACTGAAAACTTAGCAACATTAAGAGGGTCAAAGTCATTAGTACATTCCCAATGTGGTATACAAATGGAGGACTTAAAATGCTTAGAAGAACGCTACAAAAGAATGGAAAAAATAAAACAAAAGACAATAAAATCGTTGGAAAGGTGGCTCAGGGGATGACAGTTTTGGTGTCAGTAATCCGACAGGAAATTAGATTCCCCTTCAAAACTGTCATCCTAGAGCGGGAAAGGCGGGAGATATACGCATAAAAAAAGAGATGCGATGAGATGCAGACATTAGCAAGCCAAAAACAATATACACACATCAGTAAGCCGGTAAACAATCTAAACAAATCGGCAAGCCGGAAAACAATATAAATACATCGACAAGCCGGAAAACAATATAAACACATCGTACAGCCGGAAAACAATACAATCACATCGGCACGCGGTAGCCGGAAAAACAATATAAACACATCGGCAAGCCGGAAAACAATATAAACACATCGGCAAGCCGGAAAACAATACAAACACATCGGCAAGCCGGAAAACAATATAAACACATCGGCAAGCCGGAAAACAATACAAACACATCGGCAAGCCGGAAAACAATATAAACACATCGGCAAGCTGGAAAACAATATAAACACATCGGCAAGCCGGAAAAAGGGCGCGAAACAAAAACGTAAACACATGGGAAAGCCGGAACAAACAAACACGTTGGCTGGTCAGAAAATATTTAACGTAAAAGTGAGGTAACATAACGCCTAAGCAAAAGAAGGGCTTTCCAAAAATACAATAGGACCGTGCATGAGAAAAAAAATGTAACAAAGGGCAAAACAAGTGGGAATTGAGCTAATTAATGCAAAATTGTAAACACGTGCAACAGCTACAAACCTAAAACTAAAAATATAGGGAACAAACGAAACGAGGCTGGGTAAAACAAAACTACATGGCAATAAGATATAACAAAATGAGTGGCAAGATACAAAAACGCAAGAATAAAACAAGCACGTTGCACATGAAATAAAAACGCGCAATAATGGAGGAAAGCTAAAACGTGAACGATACGGCCAGGACAGCGCGAATTAGAGGGAATACCTCGTGTTGACTAGTAGAAGCACAGGCGGACCACCCTATGTGTTCGTGGTTAATAATTGTTGACACAAGGTTATGTCGAAATCAATGGCGCGTTTTGAAGGTATATAGAGAAACATTACGTCGGCTTCGATTTACTACAAAATATAAAAATTACTCTAAACGATCCAATAAAAATTAAGATGAAATGTTGATTGAGTCTTGTGTCATGTTTATTCGCCGCTCCGATCCCTTTAAGGCGTTATTTTGCGAGATGATTTGTCTGTTTATACCGGTCGCTAAATCATCTCGCAAAATAACGCTTTAAAGGGCTTGTTATTGCAATAGACATGTTCTTACTTGCGATGGGTAGAAAACTTAGTTATGTGCTTGCTCGTGTAGTTTCCTTTCATTTGAAGGTCTGTATAGAAAGTTATAACTTTTTAAAAATGGCATGCGGTGAGTGAAATGTCAAGCCGGCCATATTTTGTTGGGTGATATATAATTGAGATTCGTTCCGATTGTCTGTTGGAGGATTGCGATGAATAGAAGACCTTATTGTGTAACGATGCTGTTAATTCTGCGGTGATATTCTCGAGGAGTGGAAAGTTATTAAGCCACAAAAAGCATTACTAGAGTTAGTAAACCGGAAGTGGACTTTTTTCGGCTCGGAGTACCGGTGTTATTTCTTTACCATTGCTGTTGCGATGGATATTCTGAAGATTGCGATGTATAGTACACCTACTTGTGTGCCTGCTTGTGTATTTTTGTTTAATTTCAATGCCCGTATAGAAAGTTATAACAGCTTGAATATGGCACATCGTTGGTTAAAAAATTCGTCCTCCATATTTTGTAAGCTGATATGCATTGAGGATGTGTTGCGATCGGTGAGTGACATATTGCGATGACTGCAGCACCGAGTGAAATATCACACCTGAAAAGAACCGCATTTTCCACCTAATTTTCTCGAAGATATAACTGTACAAACTTCGCATCCATTGCACAGCGAACAAAACATGACAAGAAAAGCTATTTTAAACAACAAATGAAAATATATATTTGTTTTTGCTCTTGTGCTAATTTATTTGTTGTATCTGCAATGGGTAAAAGCCTGTCAATTCCTCTCATGCGATTTTTTTTTAAGATACAAAATGAGAAATCGGTAACCGGTAACTGAAAATGTGAAATCGGTAACCGGTAACCGGTAACCAGATTCCAACTAGTCTCCTTTGTAGCCGCTGTTTGGGCTCGTCACGCAAAAAAACAACGGCTGAAAAAAAAAACTGGCTTTTTGGGTGTGCAGTCAAGCGTGTCACACAACTTCATCGACAGCTATTTTTAGCACGGCCGTGGGAATATCGGTACTGATGATGTTATGCTCACAATTGTCACGTGGTTTGGCCGAAATGCACTGGTGACTAGGAGCGCTTTCCATTTCCGTGGAAAAACCGGTTGTTCCGGTGGGAAATCAAATGGAACGGGCCTTTCCATTGGAAATTTTTCGGAAAAATAGGAATACCTTCAGAGGTATTCCTCTTTTCCCGTTTCTCCCGGAATGACAGGAAAATTTCTGTTCCATTTGCAACAACCAGTCTGGTCGCTCAAAGAGCAAGGTCGACAAGTGACCCAAAGAACGCTGAAATGTACCCGTTGAATCGATTCAAATTAATCCAAAATTCCTGTCGAGTGTAGATAGAGGACGTTCCTTCACAAGCAGCGAGAGATTTTCCCTTGAACTTTCTCCAAGGCTTCATAAAGAAAGAAGATTCAGTAGAAAAGTTTCACCCTCGATCGCCATTTTCTTTTTGTGACCCAGGCTCTCGCAGTGCTATCAGAATGGAATTTTCAAAAGGAACAGCATCTTTTCCGTTCCATTTGCGTGTTGAAAAACTTGTACCGTTCCATTTGTCGAAAAATTCTCACCGAAAATTCCATGTAAATGGAAAGCGCTCCTTGTTTCTCGCGTTTGTCGAAAAAAACTCGTCCTTGCTTGCAGAAAGGTTTCTGTTTTATATTGATGATGAAAATAATGTAGCCATTTCAGAAACCCGAGAATAACACAATTTCTTTTTAAATTGTTTTTGAGTTATTTTTCCAAAAGTAGCTCTTAGTCGGCGCGATGGACCGTGCACATGCACCATGCACAAATAGCTCAACCCATGAAATAAACCATCCCAACAGGACTTACACCCAGTTCTACCCCAAGCCACCCAATCAATTGAAAAAGTAACTCCTGCACGTTTAGCGTGCCTATGTTTTTGAAATACCAGCAACAACTACCTGTAACAACTACCAACTTCAAGTACACATTGTCCCTGACCAGACAGCAGCAATTAAAAACAAACTAAAAAAAGTTGTCAAAAATTCCGTCTTAGGCCAATCCAGTCCAGTCCGTCGTGCAGTCCTTGGATTTGTGGCGCGCGGCGTCACAGTGACCAAAAAGCGCGCGAAAGTATGAGCCTCGTGTTCGTTGACTTTCCTCCAGGCCCTCTCGCCTGAAAGAAATTAAATCCATCCTCGCCAAAAGTAATTAAAATGAGAAGAAACTGGCAAGGCCATCATAAAGAGCATACACTCAAGCCATTGGAAAAAATGAACACGTGACTGATGACGCCACAACAATGAAAGTGATAGAAATGTACTTAACATATAAGTATCTACCAACATGTAATTTGTTGTTTCCTCACCTTAATGCAACGTCAGATACGCACTTGTACCCAGACTCCCACTTTCCGAAAATTGTACATAACTCCCTTAACATTTATATTTTGTGCGGTACCTGGGCAGTCCGAAATGCCTCATACCAATTTGCCTCAAACCGTATTGACTGCTTTTTCAGTAACAAACTATTTTCGTCACAGTGAGCAAAAACGGTTTACGGTCATTTCGTTCCATGGTCAGATCGTTCCAAGTCACTTCGTTCCAAAGAAAAGTTATTTCGTTCCACAAAAAAGTCATTTCGTTCCACGATATGGTTAGTTCGTTCCACGACATAGTCAGATCGTTCCACTTGAAAAAAAATTCGGTTATGCAAAGAATTAAACCTGCTTACTCGATGAAAGTGTAAATAAAAACGTTTCTTTCAATTTATCGAGCTAAATAATACGATAGTACTGTTTATATCAGAGTATGAACTGGTTCGCCATTTTGAATTTTTGCAAGATGTCGAAACGGAAAATGTTATATCGTTACTCGTCGCGAGTAACGAATTGTTGATTCTGATGAAGGCGAGACTTTTTTCGTTCTATTGTTTTCTCTGTTTCAGTATTGCTTCAATGCTAATTAAAGCACGCGCGTTAACTTGAAGTTTTCATTTACTTCAAGTATTCATTCTGTAAATAAAGGAAAGACTTTTGGTTTTAATTATTGTTTTCTCTGTATCAAAGCACGCGTCTTTTACGTTGGCTTTTCACTCAAAGAAGCCATATTTAAAGCGCGTGCAGGGAGATTGGGGAGAGCCCAGCGTTGCAAAGCTGTTCCTTTCGCCATTTTGACGATTAAAATTACACGTATAGAATGTGCAGGTTATCAGATGAGGTAACTTTAAAGTAGAATTTCACTATGTTTAATGTTTTTTTCTACTGAAACACTTTGTGGAACGATCTGACTATGTCGTGGAACGAACTAACCATATCGTGGAACGAAATGACTTTTTTGTGGAACGAAATAACTTTTCTTTGGAACGAAGTGACTTGGAACGATCTGACTATGGAACGAAATGACCGGATACCGCAAAAACGCACTTCTGAGCAAAGTCACGTGACTAATGACGTCATCGCCCTAAGTCTTAAAAAGTCTATGGTAGAACTCCTGCTGGCTTCAATCTGACCAAACTATTTGGCATTGGCGATTTTTCAGTTGCAAAGGATTCTGGGAAGATTCTCATGATTATATATTGGTTTTATAGTTATTATTTCTATTATTAATTAGCTACTTAAAATAGGTAGTGGAAGTAATCGTTTTAGTTTTAAGATTGTTCTTCTGCTAATGCATTTCAGATACGTGGTAATCATGGCAGACGATATAAAAGAGAAGCCTAAGAGACCCGTGATTCATGGGATGCCATGGTTTCCAGGGACAACACAGGAAATGATTGACACATTTCCGCGGTTGTTAGCTAGACAAAATGACATTTATATCAACACGTATACAAAGGCTGGTGAGCGAAATAACATTATAACATAGCGCGCGTGCAAGCACTATCTAATTCCTATTGAGCGATCATGGTATAAATCTCTATCTACGCACGGCCGTGCGTACACAAGATGACGTGTATAAGATGATATTGTTTTTCAACAGTTTCACTGAGTTAAAAAAAGTGAACTCTCTTACGCTTCTTTCGTGCTCTCCAAACTTCCCGTGTGCATCCATAGCTCGATATACGCACGCTAAGCATGAACCAATTCTTAAACAGTGGCGGATCTAGTGAAGGGGACTGTTCTTGAGACCCAAGATCTCAAAATATTTTCGGTGCCCCTTCTATCCTGTAAAACATTTGGAGCCCACCTTATACTAAAGTTTAGGTCCGCCAAAGCCTTCGGGGTTAGCAAACGTTCCCATGCGAGTGAAGTGTTTTGTGTCGCGTGAGAGCGAAGATACAGTCGTGCGACCAGAACCTTCGCTCGCGTGCGAAAACAGAACTTCGCTTGCAGGGGAACGCTTTCTGCGCAAGCTAGGTCCGCCACTGAGCAATAAACCTCTGTTAGTAAGTTCTTGTTTGTCGGTGTAAACTGCACGATAACATTTTTGGCTGACATTATAAAGTGTCACTGTCGTGCCCGCAACATGAGCTCAGCTGAAGATGCATATTATTAAACTCGCCTGTACTTAAATTAAGTATAAAAATTAGCCAGAAAAGTTTAACATGCCATGACATCATTTTCAAATGACAAAAAATCCAACTCAATCATCCTTCACTTTCTGAACATCCCGATGTACCAGCTCCAATACCTGACAAAAGTCGGTCAAAATTCAGTCGATGAAGTGAAAAAATACAACTATCCGACCAGACCAAGTAAAATGACGGCACACTTCAATTGGTGTTCGGGGGATGACAAAATTTTCAAGACCTGATGATGCGTGAACCCAAACCACCTTTGATTAATCGCCAACAATGGCCAATGGGTTGTGTTCAGTCAACAATGTGTTCCGTGCAACGTAAAGTCGGCTATACTAGCTGGCGTTTACGTATTGAAGAACATCGGTTTTCAGCAACCAGATAAGACGATTATTTTAAAAATCTAAGTTAGATTCACGCTTAGTTTAGGGATAGGGATAGGGTCATCTATTATACATGTAACAGTAATAAAGTCACCTTATGTAATAATATTTTTCGGGGATCTGGCGGATCAACATGGTGGTGTATTGGTGAGAGAGGGCTGCTAGCGTGCAAGAGGTTCGAGGTTCGATTCTGGGTGGTGACGTAGAATTTTCATTTTTCTTTTTAGTAGAAATAAAATTAACCAGTAAAACTGTTTATAAAACAGTCCTAAGAAAATATGCGCGCTGATTGAAAAAAAATCGTGGTTCTATTAAACAATTAGATTATGAGCTCGAGATTTCTATCACGTGATAGTTGACGAGGGCGCAGCAGGAGTTAACTATTAAAACAAGACAGATTCATGTTTTTATTAACAATAATAAAAACAGGTCACGCCACGCGAGGATAATTGACAAATATATCACATTGTGTTGGTTTCTGTGTGCGCGCACCTTCATCCGAACCTTCACATTTCATTCAAGATGAGCCAAGCCGATGAGCCTAGTTTAATTACAAAATCAACGATCAAATGATGCAAAACTGCCATTGGAAGCCAGGTTTCTCAATTTGGAAAGCGTCAAAACAAAGGCTTGAGAGACTTGCACTGCCGGAAGGTCGTACTGCACAGTTTAACGAAAGAAGTTGTTGTTGTTGCTCACAATGGCACCGCGTATCGCTCGCAGCGAAGAAACTTTGAATTCGCTTCCATTTTTTTCCGTACACTCGGTACAGAGGCATAAAAAACCTGTAAGCATCTTTTAAGCTCTTCTTTGGACTGTTCTTCAATAGGAAGAGAGAATTTCTCTTGGCTTGCGAACCATTCTAAAATTTGTTTACAAAAATGTGTCAGTAGTTTGTATAGTGTGATCGTCCGGGTGAGAGTAGCTCTGAGAAGAACTGTTGTTGGTGACTGACGTTTCGACAACCTGTGCGGAAGTCATCTTCAAAATCAAGTGAAAAGTTGTTGTCTGTCGATGATGTTATAAGTCTGGTCCGTTGAAACTGATTGGTCAGTTTAGCCGTGATGTTAAGTCCGTCAACAGTAATTGGTCAGTTTCGATCCGTCTATTGTTAGTCAAATTAAGTCGTTCTGTTTGTGGTCTGTTCGTCGGTTTTGTTTATGTCGTTAATTAGTCGTTTGTAAGGTGCCGGTAGTTGTTGACATCTGTTGATAGGCGTTTGTTCTAAGTTTGTGTACCAGCTTTCTAGAGTCAGTCGTTGAAAATAGTTCGTACTGTAGGTTAAACATTCAGGAGAGTCCCAGTCGATTTTGTGATTAGTAAGTTGATGGTGTTCAGAAATGTGATTGTTTACATCACCATTTCTAGTCGCTCGTTTGTGTTCAGTTAGTCTCGTCTTGAGGTTTCTACCAGTCTCTCGAATGATAGGAGGCTTGGCAGTCGGAGCATTTGATCTTATAAACCGCTCCCTGTCTGTTGTTGGGTTCGTCTCTGTCTTTAACGTTGGCCAGTAAATGTCGTAACGTAGTCATAGGCTTGTGAGCTACACGGATATTGTAGGGTTGTAGAATCCGCCCGATAGTCTCAGAAGTGCCCTTGATTAGGGTATAGTCGCTGTAGTAACAGATGTAGGGTTCCTGTTGGTTTCTGTAGTTTGAATTGTGTTAATTGAAATGCAACTTTTGAAAATTTATTTTTGTACTTTTAAAAGTTTCAATGAGTAATAAATTCATTAAAGTCATTTTCAACTCCTGTTCTTACCGTGAAAATCTTCATACCATATTTCGTTGCGACTTTTCTCTTTTCTGGAACATCCTCGACCAGTATCATAAAACTGTCTAAATCTTCTTCACGGACACTTCGAAAACGTGAGGAAGCGGCCGCCATTTTGTTAGCAAGGGCATACTGTTACGCTACTCACTATCTATTACAGAATAGATAGTGGGTAGCGTAGCCAATCAGAGCGCGGCATTTGTGATAGAACGCTAGTAGATTCACAGGCAGCCCAAGCTCACGTTTCGAGCGGTTGGTAGGTTTTAAATTGGTGTTGCGTAACACTAGACCGTTGAGAATATTATAAGGCTTTGTATGGGATTTGGGTCGATTTTGGCCGTATTTATGCTTAAAATACAGTAAATATACAAAATAAACTTACTTTTGCCATTTGCTGTGTCCTTTTGCCTGTTTTACGTCTTGAAGTGGTGTTTTAGTCGATCCCTGCTCTTTTAAGTTTAGATAACATTTTGTTTTTTTCACAAAGAAAACATCAAGATTCGCTAGGAAAAACCCTTCCTTCATTTGAATTTCATGAACCGAACCGATGTTTACGTTTTACCGCTTTGCGATTGGTTAATAAGTTCAATGGAGAAACGTCATAACATCGTGGGGAGGGGCGAAAGTTTCGGATTGCGACTAAGTAATTTTTACCTTCCCTCCCGTGGACGTATGTGGATTTGACACCAGGCCAGGCCGCTAAGCCTAGTTTGAAACGGTCGTGTCAACTTCGAATTACACAGGAATTGCAGACCTCCGAAACCTATGGATTAGTCGTGGAAATCGGTTTATTTCAAAGGGTATGCATTGAGATTTTCCCAAGCTGTGGATTCGTGGGAGGAGGAGAGCTAACGACCTTTACGTGAGAAAGGAAAAGACGCCGTTGGGACCGATTTTCGGGCTAAAAATCGCCGCTCGATCGCGGATCGATCGCCATGGCAGTGTTTCGCCTTGACTCCGTCTTAGGAAGGAAGGAACAGGGAAGAGAAAAATCGACTAAAACACCACTTCAAGACGTAAAACAGGCAAAAGGACACAGCAAATGGCAAAAGTAAGTTTATTTTGTATATTTACTGTATTTTAAGCATAAATACGGCCAAAATCGACCCAAATCCCATACAAAGCCTTATAATATTCTCAATGGTCTCGTGTTACGCAACACCAATTTATACCTACCAACCGCTCGAAACGTGAGCTTGGGCTGCCTGTGGTAGATTTTATAGGAAAATCAATTACCTGACGAGGGAATTCCACGTTAAATTTCACGCGAAAAACCGATATCGCACGAATCGCGAAGCGATGAGTGCGATATCGGTTTTTCAAGTGAAATTTAACGTGGAATTCACGAGTCAGATAATGGATTTTCCTTGAATCGCATAGAACCTTTTAAACATGAAAATGTGGTGACTGTTACGAATTTTACCCGGGATTTTAGTGCAGCCTCACTTTCAAGTCGCAATACCGCGCTGAATACCCTCGCATCTCTAGCCAATCAGAGCACGCGAATTCTTTGAGCTATGCGATTCATACTAAAACTCGACAGAAACACAGAACTAGTACGAGCTGTTGACGTGATGATGGCGCGAGCAAAGAGAATTTACATTTTGATAGTCAAAGTTAACAAGTTGTTTTCGTTTTTTTTTCGTCGCAGTGTTTTCTAAAAGAAATAGAAAACATGTTTTTCGTGTTTCTATCGAGTTATAGAAACACTCTTGAAAGTTTGGGAGAACTCGAAAACTTCCACTTGTGTTTCTATAACTCGATGAACAATCTTGTCCCCCAGAGCCCGCTATTCTCTTGGTCAGCAACAAGAACTCGCAAACACTGGCCCGACCCAATTGCAATTCCGGGAAATCACGGTTTCACGGACTTGCGGTCGTTCTGCGCAGACCCAGAGTTTGCTCGCTCAATCCTGATTGGCTGAGAATCACGCAAAAGGGCTAGGCGCATGCTTCAACAATCGGGTATTGCCAGAGTGCGCGTTCTTGATGCTGACTGAAAGAAAAGCGGGCTCTGGGAACGGGATGGATATTTGAAGTGAAATCTTTGAACAAACCAGTGCAAATCGACATCGGCAAGATACAACTAAAATTTCACATTTCCTAACAAGACAAATTGTGAACAACGCCATTTTCAATGTTAGTGAGTATTCAAATCTTCCAAAACCGGTCAATAGACGTTTTGCAAGACAAAAGATCGATATCAATTTACGCTCTTTTATCATCTTGTGCAGGAACAACATGGACCCAGGAAATTGTTTGGCAAATCATCCACAATGGAAAAATTGATTATCGACGATTGGACGTACGTATGCCGTGGATAGACGGAATGGTTCATCCAAGACCATTTAACCCGTATTACGCAAGTTGTCCTTTGATGATCGAGAGGATTTTTGAAAGTTTTCCATCACCTCGTGTGTTCAAGACTCATCTTCCATATGACCTGGTTCCCAAGGCGCGTGATCAAGCTACCAAGCCATGTTACATCTATGTCATGCGCAATCCTAAAGATACAGCAGTGTCGTATTTTCATCATCACTTGGGTTTCAACGTAAAACCAGACCTCACCTGGGACGAGTTCTTTGAATTATTCATCAAAGGAGAAGGTATTCTGTCGTTATTGTGAGGATCAATCTCGTTGTCAAGCTGTTTCTTCTTTTCTGGAAAGAGAAAAGACGTTAGAACGAGGCTGTTTTTCATTAAGACGGAATGAGTATCCTCTGGGTAACCCCACACTCGGACACATTACATGTGACCGTGTGTTTCCTGTTTTCAAGTTCCGGTAGTGCTGAATACCAAGGGTGCTTACCATTTGTCGGAAGGAACCGGTTAGGATGAGCATTGAATAATGGTAAGAGTTTTCCAAAATCAGCAAACCAACCGAACGAGATGGCGCTTACCATTTAAAATTCGGTTTCCTGTTATTGTTTTCCGTTGATGAGAGATTGGAACTGGGAAATCGTGCAGATGGTAAGGAAATTTCCGACGTTCCGTTCCGAACGGAAAAAGAGGACTACCTCTAGAGGTAGTCCACACTTTCTGAACAGATTTTTCGGAAAATTTCTGGTCCATTTGACTTTCAACCGAAATTTCCGTTTTTTGGCTAAATGGTAAGCACCCCAAATTATACCAGGAAATTTTAGGTGTATTGCAGTAAATTGACGATGTGATAATAGTGTAATTACAGTGAAATACCGCTATTGAATGATTGACAGATACAGTTATCCTATGTACATTTTAACCGCGGATATACCGCCGGCTTACGATGTCGATCCACTTTTGTCACATGCATGAGAAGAAACCACCAACATGCTTTCGAGTTTAATATTTACTCAAACATGAGAAAAAAGTTACCATCTTTCATAACTTCTCGACATTGTTAATTCCAGCAGTATGAAGAAAGCGTGTTACACGTGTATCTACTACGAAATTGCCTAGCTCATCAAGAGTCTCTCGTAGCTCAGTGGTTAGAGTGCTCAACCGGTATCTGGGAGGTAATGGGTTCGAATCTTGTCCGGCGGGGACTCAGATTGTTTGTTTGTTCCACGTTCTGACAAATGAACAACTCACTTTACCATGAGATAGTATTATTGGGAACATGATATGCCAGGCGCTTCGCTTTTTGCCCCCTATCCATATAGCCCAACGCCCATGTTTCTCGCTTGCAATGCCTCCTGGGACAGGGGAGAGATATTTGATAAGGTGTTTTCAGGAGGGAAAAGATATATCCTAGAAAGCCTTATTTTACTATTTACGAGCAACAAATGGACGAGGTTGAGTTGCTTGTGGATTCTTATACCATTTTGTGAACATTTGTTAATAACTGACTTGCCTTACCTAAAGTTTTTTTCCGCTCTGCTTACACAGTCCTTTACGGTTCGTGGTTTGATAATGTGTTAAGTTGGTGGAAGCACAAGGATGATTCAAGCATACTGTTTCTAAAATACGAGGAAATGAAAAAGGTAATTAAGAGTATGCACAACAAAGGTGTCTTTCATTTTGTCATGAATCAAAATTAAGCTCTCCCATTATTTCTTACACAAGATCAATTTCATGGTATTTCTGTTTTTACGATGTGACCAGGGAGATTGGTGTTGGACCATATTTTAATAAATTTTGGGATTTTGGGTTACATTTTAATATTAACCATATTGTGTGTGTCTTCTCAAATAGCAATTAAAAAGCTTTGAAAACTTTGGGCATAGCTCTGGAAATTTTGGGCATATTTTGGGTAGCCTACAGAACAGGCGGTTTATTTTGTTAGTTTGCAGGCTATATTTTGGGGGATTTCGGTGTTGGTGTATTTTTTGTTATCAATTTTAACATAAAAGGTTAAAATATATTTTTGGTAGACTTGTGTTAAGATCAGGTAGCTGCTGTTAATTACTAAAAACTAAGAAGCAATTCGCTTAGCTCAGGTTCTGTAAGCAAAAGAATTCTGTTTCTGTTACAATGTCTCTCAAACTCGCAAACTTTGGTAAACAATGAAAATCTTTAAATTAAGTTCTCCAACTGTGTTTACGCTCGATTTCTCAGAAAGCTAACTTAACCTGAAGTGGTAATTTCAGCTGTCACGATTTCCTTTGAAATAATTTCGTATCGTGTACAGTTTGTTTCAGACTGCGGAAGGCTCACATTTCTAAGTTCGGATCCGCATAATGATGAGTTTCTTGGAACTCATTAAAAACTAGTTTTCTATCTATTTCTTACACCTTCGGAATCCTTTGTTCTCGACTCGCGGACTAAAGCCTAAAATTCTGATGCCTTTTCAAATGAAAATATAACTTTTTTCAGCAGAAATGTAGTTCAGAATAGTCAAGTCTTCTGTCCGATTACTATTCTCTCTTAATCGTTCCTTAGCATAGTTATTTCTTAAAATACAAAACTTTGCATAAGTAGCCTAACCGAGCTAAGTTTCCGATTCTTTTGTTCCTGCCGACTTGAGCAGGTGAAGTCACCCAGTTTATCCATAACCAAGAAGGTAACGTTTGTCATTTAATTGAAAATAGCGATTGTTAACATAAATAGAACGCGAATACTGCTTGTAAAGTTAGTTGTAATCAACGACCATAAGAACTACGTGTTCCTGCGGTCTCGAGAAGAAAACAGGAAAACGTGGTCCTTTCTATACGACTCGTGTGTACTTCAGTTTATATTTCTAAATAAGCACCACACAGTTTACTTAAACACTATTTATTCATCTTTTACCTTACAGAATTCACGTGGTGCCATTCAACACATTGCCAAGTTTATTGGTCAAGAACTTTCTCAAGAAGTTCTGGAACGCATTGTGAACCAAACATCGTTTAACGCCATGAAGAAAGAAGAAAATGTAAATTACACATGGGTTCCTGGATATAAGGGCAGCTTCATTCGTAAAGGCCAAGTGGGTGATTGGAAAAACTACTTTACTGAAGAACAAAACAAGCGATTTGATTCTTTGTACGCGGAGAAAATGGCCGGCAGTGGACTGGAATTTGAATTTGACACAGTCAACTCCTGCTTATAAGCCCCCTGGTTATAGGCCCACCTACCTGTAACAAAAAACATCCGGTCGGTTATAAGCCGCTCTCTAGTTTTCCTTGTTCTTACAATTGATTTATTATGACGTTTTAAAACTTAATTAAAAACTAGTAAATTAATAATGTATTTCGATCAACATTGCTTTGGCTCATTTAACTACGTTCCCAGGCCCTCTCTCTTTTTCCTCCCATGTCTGCATGGTCAGTAAGACACTACCTCTCTGGAACCTCTTTTTTTATTCGCCTGCTTTAAACACTACCTCTATTGTTATTCAGGACTAGGGGCATTGTTATGACCTGTTATCTATTGTTCTAAGAACCAATGAAGTAATTCGTTCCTAGAGGTAGTGGGCGACCCTGTCTGGTTGCCGCTTGCCACGTGTCACCCAATATCTGGATGGTATAAAAAGGTCTAAAAAGAATCTGTTGGGAGGAAGGGGTGATAGTTGCTGTGACATATCTGGTTGCTTTCAAGTCCTCGGGCAAGCAAAGTAAAACTGCCCGCTTCACTGGGTTTCGAAGTCGTATTCCTGATAAAGAATGTTACAATACATTTGGCATCTTCAAAGAATAGAATACTTTCGTTCACAAAAGACGAAGGAAGCGGAAGCCGAATCGAGCAGAAACCAGTGGAACAGTCTCTTTTCAGCTCTGCGAATTCGGAGGTAATTTATTTCCTTGTTTTGGCTGTATTTAGTTTATCAGCATTATTTAGACACGGATATTACACGATTTGTACTGTTGGCATAATTGAGAATTATATTTTACGAAATGGCAAATAAAACACGTAAAACACATCAATTTATTCAGCGAACGACGTGTGTAAGTTTCAGACGACATGAAAACAGCGATATATACTTTTACTTAGATAGCTATCGAGCGAAGTATAGTGTAACCTCGCCTTCTTCACCCAAGAGCCCATGAAATTATATCCCGGATGACCGGAACTGCCTCACCGGAAGCTGGGAAGGAATTAAGTAACAAGCTTCATAAATCCATTTATTTTGGGACATAAATCCCCTTCATTAATTTGTACTAAAAACTATAACAAAATTCTCGAATCTGATTGGTTCTTTAATTACAAGGTCCAAATCCAAAAACAGAGTTTACGTGCTGCGCATGCGTGCGCTCTTATTTGGTTCCTTGTTTTGACTACATACGCGTTGACATTCCTAAAACCTTCAGTTTCAAAAATATCTTTTTTGCCATTGTGATGATAAATCCTCAACACGCTTTACTTCTTCTAAATTTTTCCTCGAATTTTGTTATACTTATGATTAACTGATAATAGAACTTCGTGTCGTCCAATTCTGTCTGTAATCATACCCGTGATTAAACAAATCGGACTCCCGCTACGCGGTCGTCTTATTTTGTTAATCACTCTGTGATTACAGACCGAATTGGACTCCACTCAGTCCTATTATCATTATTAATCTTGAAGGAAAAGTCGTAGCTTGGTTTCAGGTCCTAACGTTTTTTTCATTCCATTTTATACCCCACTCCCCCCTCCCCCCACCGTTGACGAGGTAAATCAAAATTTCCCTCTTAAGAAAATAAGATAAAAGTGCCGACATGATGCTCCCCTCAGATACAACCCGATTTTTCAGCCAGAAGTTTCGAAAGATCAAAGAATAGCGACGGAGCAACCCCTCTCAGACATGTCACAAAACTCGTCTACAGGGGTGGGGATGGTGTGGACAAAAGATGGAATGGCCCTAGGTGATGCGTATTAAACAGTGAGTAGGCAAAAGGCGCGGGTAAAAACACCAAGAGATATAAGACAGTTCAAACATGCGAGGTGAAAATGTCTAAAGGGAGAAATACAAAAAGCCATCGAGAATTTCAAGTTTCGTGAAAACATGCCACCTTCTGAAAAAATAGTCGATTAACGATTGCTCGATTTTCTGTTTAAGTCATTAATAACACAACAGGGGACAGGTTAGCCTGAATTTCACACGCATAGGCGTACGGGCACATTCGGACTTATGGGGGCGGCGATCTTATTGCCTAAAAAATCACAAAATGCCCGAATGCGTAAACGTTGAAATTGGGACATAAACGCGCTGAAATTTAAAGAAAAAACAGAAACATTCGAAAATGTCACATCTACGGAAACTGTTATAATTCCAAAGTCAGTTATTTTGAAACCTCGCATACTCTATGACCTCTATTGACAATTCTACTCAATGTTATTGAAACTAGAAACTTTATCAAAGAAAACGTTTTTTCTTTCACGGCGTTGTCCGAAAATATTTATAGTCTTGTCAATACTGTTGGCAATGACTTGAATGCCATAAAAGCTCCGAAGGTAGGTCTTTAACCGCCGGAGTCCCCTGAACAAGCGCTCCACTGGTGAGCTTGATGTTACGGGGATGACAGCCAGAATGGACCCGACCTTTGAGAACTCTGGGGTTATTTCATAGAGGCTGCTTTCGTGCAACGTTTCAAGGACTTCTGCAGCTGTTTTTGTTTTTCGTTTTTTTCCACGTGTGTGGTCTTAAATTGACTGAACCACAGCTCCCTGTCGAGGTTATAGTTCCTGGCAACCAGGTCAAAGCTATCACTGGTGGGGGAATCATTTAGGGTGATATCACCAAATGCACAAAGAACAACACCCTGGTCATTTCCACTGAACCGAATCTCAATTTCGGCCAGTACCTTATCCAGAGAGGTGTTAAAGGTGTTGACACGAAGGTGATCCTCTGGTTTGGGTGGCAGAGGAGCACCAGCTTGTAAGCGCGTTGAGGGTTGCCGTTGCGGCACCGGAGCTGAGCATCGCGGAATGAAAAATCTTATTCAGCCGTCCACGAATTCATCTTAAAGGGGCAGTATATCACGAGAGGTCTTCTATGTTTTTGTGAAAACTGTGCTAGAATTATAAAGGTGCACTCACTGATCAAGGAAAAAGGCATAACCACAGTCTATAAGATGTGAACAAACCATAAGCAATGTTTTTTTAGGACCCCCTTTTAGTGATGTTCCTACAAGTCGCTGTCAAAATTGAAAACGTCGGTCCGTCGTTTTCAAATTTTAGACCACTTCTTTCTTTTTTTTTAATGCAGCACACATACCAAAACTTACAAAATTACAATACTTACAAAAATAACAATAATTAGACTGCTTATACTAATTACAATACTCAAAACACTTACGCCAGATACAATACTTAAAACTATTACAGCCCATTTATAGCACGCATCCTACATGACATACAAAACTTAAGATAAAGCCGCTTACACTAATTACACTATTACATTTACTTAAGGAACAAATTCAACGATAAAACGTTATTTTCTAACTTACTTACTTATCAACTGAAGTAGCAAAAAGACCAAAGACAAATAATAATAGTAATAATAATACAATTAAATAAACAATGCTCAAAGACTTATTTGCAACTTGGATTTGTGTTTTTCAATATCAAGGTGACTCTTAAGTGTAGCGAAATAAGCTTCCCAGATATACTCTTCTTCTCTTCAAGACGCAGTATAGATATAATATTTAGCAATAATTAAACAGAGGTTTAAGCCAAGACGACGAGAAAGATCTTTAGTGAACCCATATATTATTTCTTGTTCTGATAAGCTGATTGAATTTTGGTTTTTTCCGTTCCACCAGAGGACAAATTGAGTCCAAAACCTCTGTACAGACGGGCAAGTTACAAAAAGGTGTTTCAAGGTTTTACCTTGAAACCACTTCTTTCCTACCATACCAGTTTTAAACAACTTTCGTGACTAGTACAGTGCGTTTTAGCAACGCTAGGCAGCTATTAGTGGAGTTCCAATTAATACCAACACCTTCATTGGATTTTTAAATAGCACTTAATCTTGGTGATACTGCCCCTTTAACACTGATACATTTACACAGTTTCTTGTTCCACACTGAGGTGAACTCTCCTTATTTCGGCAGCTCCGTAGAGTCGCCAAAGTGACATCCACAGTCTTTCCCTGAAGATAAGTACTCAGGCTACTCGTATTCAATAAGACTTTCTTTAAAACACACAGACCGAGGACGAACTGGAAATCACAGATTTCATAGTGATACAGTGATGACAAGTTGTTACGGGCACCAGTCGGATAAGTAATCAAAGATCTCTTCGAGATTCGCCTATTTTGCATAGAGTATGCGTTGGGGAAATGTTACTACATGTTACTATTGAAAGCGATTTGCGATGCATTAACCCATTGACTCCCAGTCTAGAAGGCTTTTATTAGCGCGCACCCACCCCCTCAAACATTCCTGGCTCTTTAACGGCATTTAACATAAACGTGCGAGTGGAAAAAAATATACCATATGCGTACTAAATTCAGACAAATAATTCCTTTCTGAAGTAAACTTTTATTACAACTAGACACGCTGAAAGACCAATTCATGATTTGAAATGTTAATTATCAACCTTGATAAATTGATCCCAAACCAAACTTGAAGACGGTGAAAAAAATTTCTTCACCTCCGCGCGTCATTTTAACAACTCGCAAAAACACGAACTCTTTCTACAAAATATAACGCTAGTTCGAAACGCTCTGGTGAAAGGTAGGCTTTCATTCTGTACAACTGTCACTGACATTTATTTAACCACCAGCGGTATTATCTTGGTACAGAAAAGCGGTAACTGGGGATAATAATTTGCGAATCATGGTGCCGTGAGATAGCGGACAACTACTGAATTCCTTCCACAAAATAAACACTCACATTGCTTTTTGTGCTATCCATCACTATAACTAATAACAAAAAAAAATACTTGTTTGCATTTTCCGAAGTACTGTAGTAAATCTTTGCATGTAAAAGGTCGTAAACTGATCAACAACGCGATGGTAAGTCGGCCGCACGCTGCATATCAGATGTCACCATGCGCTTTTCAAATCAATACGCTTCAGAAGCCTAAAATTCCAAACGTTAACTGGGCAAATGAAAGAAACTTGAAGGAAGTTTTGTTTTAGATTAATTCTCATTTCAAGATGTAGCTACTAATGTATCAAAGCTTCAAAATTCTGCACTTTTTTGAAGCCGTTAGATCCTTCATTATTCACGCTAAAGCGTAAGTTTAATTTTAGCCCGACGGCTTTTTGCAGTCAATTTTTCACTAAGTGGCTTTACCGATCCTTCTAAAAATTCCAGTTAAGTTCCATTTAAGTTCGAAGCAATATTGAACATTACCATTTTCCTGTCTGAAGTCTTGAGAAGCTGCATTAAGTCGTGATCAAGTCCGTGAATTGTGGTCAAAACAAAAGATTGCGTGACGAGCTAAAAATACTTCTTTCAATGAAGACGACAAACAATAGACTTGTAACAATATAGAAAATAGCATTGGCCAATATCCTCTGACACTGAAGATTCGCAGCAGCTTTTAAGCATGCAAAACTAAGCGACTCAATCGACGAACAGCACAAATTTTTGAAAAATACCTGCCTGTAGTTTCCAAAAGGCTAGACAGGTTAAATGACGAGCGACGCGTGAAAATAACTTCGGGATCGAGAAGTGCTGACGCATTCCTATCCAGTGACGTTTTTATCGCCCACAGCGAAAAGTATTCCCTTGACAAATTAAAACAGTCCCTTGAGAGTATACAAAAATGTGGGTCAGGGAGTGCCAACCCAATGATCCCAATTCTTACCATTTTCCTTGTTCCAAGCAAAATAGTAGAAAAAAGAGGGTCTAGCCAGCGTAGCTTGGCGTTCTAGTCAGTCAGGGAGAGCGAGAAAACGAGCGCGCGAGCAAAGAGACGGCAGGGGGTGGAAGGGAAGAAAGAACGCCAGCCGCCAGACGCCGCTTAAACGGGAGAAATCTTTTCACGTAATTATGTAAATGATACGCATAATTTGTGAGGAGCGGAAATAAAAAGGTGTTAAAACCAACAATGGCATTTCTTTGCATTTGGACTTGTTCTTTCTAGTAAACAAACCGCAAATTTCAATAGATCTAGAATCAGTGGAAGTAAACACGACACGAACCAACTGATTAAAATTCAACATTGGAAAATGGAAAACTGCGAGGCGAAGCTATTGAAAGGTCGGCTGCGCTTCTCCGTCAACAACGATGCAGCACACGCGCTGGTGAAGACTGGTGAAGACAGTGTCTAGAGGCCGCTAATTCAAAAGATTTCTCCTGTTTAAGCGGCGTCTGGCGGCTGGCGTTCTTTATTTCCTTCTGCCCCTCGCCGTCGCTTTGCTCGCGCGCTCGTTTTCTCGCTCTCCCTGACTGACTAGAACGCCAAGCTACGCTGGCTAAAGAGGGTCGAGAAAGTAAAACATTTAAATTCGACCGTTTGGTCGTGTTGTAGAAGCCAGACTCTATTTATCCTAAGTGCTTCTGCCCGATTCATGAGCGTCCTGCCCGAAAAATGGGAGGACTGCCGCCTCCCCCCCCCCCCCCCTACCCTGCCGCAAACGCCTATGTTCAGACGCGCTCTCCTGAGAAATTATAGTTGCGCAATCCACCGTACACAAAAAGATGGCGACTGGTACATTTACCTATAATGCTTAGCGCGCGAAAACTGTAGAAACGCTCATAAAAGCGCACAGAAAAGGTCTAAAACCTTGAAACCCAGCATGAACAATGTTGTTAGTATGGGGATGAATTTCGCAAAAGCATAGCATTAATTCTG
This sequence comes from Meandrina meandrites, assembly GCA_963693305.1. Taxonomy (NCBI): domain Eukaryota; kingdom Metazoa; phylum Cnidaria; class Anthozoa; order Scleractinia; family Meandrinidae; genus Meandrina; species Meandrina meandrites. Next base: position 34,928,023 of record OY855904.1, on the reverse strand, counting down.
TGTGCCATATGCGCTGTGTTAGGTTCGCAAGGTATTGTGGTCAAATGTACCGCCGCCATCTTTTTAAGTGATGACGTCATATAATGACGTCATCGGTTAATGCTGTAAAGCGAAAAAGCGATGGAATTTATGGAATTTTTGGTGTTACGGTGTGAGCGCGATTACTCCCTGAATTGAACCGAAGAGCATTGGGAACTAGGTGCATGGTTTGTGTTCTTGTTCTTGTCGTCGTGCGAGTGGACGGACGGGATCTGTTGCCTGTTGCAATCGACCGATCTTTCTAGAACCGAATAGAATTTGGAACTAACTTCAGGGATAAACGTCAGTAGAAAAGAATTCAAGTAAAACTCAACAAGAAATCACGGCGTAGAACTCAAAGCAAAATACTCCCGGGCAGTTAGAAAGGACTGATTCTATGTATAAACGAAAGACATAAATTATATTTGATGTGTTTTATTAGGTTTAGTAAACAGAAATCTTTGCATTTTTTAAAAGAAAAGGGCTAAACATTTTCAAGACAGCGTTTGACCTTGTATCGTATGTCGTCAGTATTGGATGTCGCGCTACAAGATAACACAGCTTTTGTCAAACAGTCATTCAACACAGAAGTTGTTCAGGAATAAACGTCAGTAGAAAAGAAATCAAGTTTAACTCAACAAGAAAGCACTGCATAGAACTTAAAGCAAAATACTCCCGGGCAGTTAGAAAGGACTAATAATATTCTAAGTATAAGTGAAAGAGACTAATTATATTTGATGTGTTTTATAACATTTAGTAAACAGAAATCTTTAATTTTTTTTAAAACAAAAGGGCTCAACAATTTCAAGACAGCGTTTGACCTTGTATCATATGTCGTCAGTATCAGATATCTCCCTGCAACATAACGCAACTTTTGTCGAACAATACATACATACATACATACATACATACATACATACATACATACATACATACATACATACATACATACATACATACATGATTTATTTGATAAAGCAGGTTACAGAATTGGCAATACGTTAAGTCCTGATGTGGACCTGCACTATCTAATAATAAATTACAATATGATCCTACATTACATGATCCGAAATTTATTTACAATAGCTGAATAAATAATGATAGGTAAAATAGATGAATTAATAACAATATACAGTAAAAATAAATAAATAAATTAATTAAAAACATTTGAAGTCCAGAGATTTGTTAGAAACGCAGCAGGACGCTTTAGTGAAACTGATAGATTTTAAGAGACTCTTATTTGCCTTAAGTTTTTTCTTGAAAGAATCAAGGTTAGAGCAAGACTTGATGTCACCGGGAAGGAAATTCCAAGATAATGCAGCACGATGTTTAAAAGAAGATCTTCCCACTTCTGTTCTTGGTCTATCAACCTCAACATTTAAGGATCAATCATTCAACACAGAAGTTGTCAGCTATTTTTATTAACTTTCTTGAAATTTTCTGTCAAATTTCCTGAAAATTCTTTAAGACCCCTTGTGAAACGTCATCGCTTCTGCATGCATTGCGTGCCGTTTATTTCTTACGGAGGATTGTTAACTAATACCCATACACCCTTGCGCGCCACAATAGCAAATCAAAATGGCGGATTGGGGTGAGTTTTATTTCACATGTAGCATGGTGAACGTAATTAATTTAGTTCTTCACTAATATTCTTTGTAAATCTGCTTGAAACGGTACAGATGACGAGGATTTCGAGCCGCAGGAGTTTTCTGCTAAACAATCAGACAAATGGGAAGGGGAAGACGAGGACGACAATGATGTCAAGGCAGGAATTTTTCTTCGTATTTTATAAAACGTAAAATTCCTTTCTTTGTTAACAAGATCAGCACTTGAGGACGGGACACAGTTCACTTAAACAATGTTTTATTTGTAGGAAAACTGGGACGACGAAGATGAAGATGCGGAAAAGAAACCGGCCTCATCACAAAATGAAACTGGTAAGTGATCAGTTTATAATAAACACTATTACCGAAACGGCGTCTGCACTACTAACACGTGCATTCACAATTTCACTTTGTGGACAGGTTATGTTCTGTTAAATTAAATAAAATTCTTAAGGCAGTCTTATTGAAATATAGTACTAATTATTTGGCTTTATGTCTGTGGTTGTACTAGCTGGTAGAAATAGATAAGCATGAAAATTGTCGTTGTTAATGTTTTTTCTAATATAATTGGCATCGGCTTTAATTCTCCTCGGGAAAAAAGGTTTGAGCTGAGATGATCATGTGCTATAGGAGAAGAGTATTTAGGATTGTTATAAAATTAAAATGATAAATAAATAATAAATAAATAAACAAATAAATAAATAAATAAATAAATATGAATTTAACATATATACAAATATGATTGATTTACTTTAAGATATATAACAATTATTCGCCGAAGGCGAAGAATTGTTTTAGTGTAATTTTCAGAGGTGAGTATCAAGAACTTAAAAAATATAGGAAAAAAAAGGAAACAATAAACACATATGCTCGCTTGCATACGTGTAAACAAGTTTAATTCATTGATGTAAATTAGAAATTGCACTTTAGTTCCAGTAATAAAACGGAACAAAACAAACACTGCGAAAAAGACAGATATCTGGTACCTCTTTTCAGTCTTGGCGACTTCTGAACAATTGTGTTAATGCTCTTGAAATGAGTCGAGCAGCTCTGGTCTGAGGAGAACTGAATAATTTTGGGTCAACCGATCTATTGACTTTCTCATGGCCGCGTGCGATCTACAAAACCACCGTGTTTACCATCAATTCTAATGCCTTGCGAAGCATCTCTTGAAAATATTTTCGGTCCAAAAGCCTTGGTAGACAATTTTCAAAATTCCAACTGTGTTGAATACTCCGGACTGGGGGTGGTTTCTTTTGAATGAACGAATGTGTACTTGCCTGGATGGCAAAGGTGGCGTGGCTGAGTAACCAAGCCCTCAAATGCTATATTCACCTCCTAGCGAGGTGAATATAGCGTCATAAACCAGAGCTTTTCGACCAATCAGGATGTCCCATTCTTATATTCACCTCTGGAAATTAGACTAAAATTGGTTGTTGTTAGGAGGCTGGTGATAATTACACAATAATGTATGTTTTATGGTCTAGCTTTTTTCTGAATTAAATGATGGGGCATTATTTGTCTTCCCCTTATTAAAAGACCCATGGACATAATTTATTTGAACCTGGCTTTTATTTAGGACTGGTGTTAGTTAAACGTCATCTTTTTATTGGTAAGCCTCTCTTCATGACTGGGCAGTCAACATTGAAAATATCATGAAGCAGACCAGGTATTTCATGCAGAAGGGACACAATGACATTTACAATGATTTCTTTTTTTAACCAAACAGAAGCAGCTCCTCAAGCTAAAGTAAAGAAAAGAAAAACGCTAAAACAAGTTTTACAAGAAAAGGAGGAGAAAGCTAGAGAACAAGCTCTTAGCAAAGTAGAGGAAACTAAATCAACGAAAGAGGTAAGAAATTGATTCCTTGTAACCACAATTTCACTTCCAACATTTGGTGCATATATTTGACATTGTTTGACACATACTGTATAAGTACATATATGTGACAAAGCTCAACCATAATGCCCTTTCTTATGAAATAACCCAGTTCCACAATGTTTAGGTATTAACCTGGGTTTTCTATAAGGCTGCATTGCCAATATCTACAACTTTGCTATCAATATATATTTTGCCTAGAATTCTCTTTAGGTTATGGTACATGGCATTGTATTACTACATGTATTTTACTGCACAATTTGTAACACGACAGCGGTGCTACATGTATTATTTTTTAAATGCACTATGAATCCCCTGGAACACTTCACCCCAAGCCTAACTCACTTTTAAAGCCAGGCTACATATTCTAAATTACAGGCTTCCTCACAATATATCCAGCTCATTATTATGGCCAGTTTTGGGCTTGAACCCAAGCTCAGTCATTTTCTTACAATTTGAGAACACCTGTAATACATACAGTCAGTATTGTTAATGGAGACATGTTGAAATCTCTTAGCTAGTTACCATTGATTTTCTTTGTGGATTTACTCTTTCACATGCCCACTTGCTCCAAAAACAGTACGAGAAGGCAAAACTAAGACCAAGAGGTTTTGTAAACTGTAACTGTAATCCACAGAAAGGTTTCCTGTAGCATCCATGTATATTTAAATATTGTATACAATGAGAATTATGGAAGAATGTTTTAAATCTTGATGAGTACATTTTAATAAAAAGATACTTCAACAGCAGCCGTAGATAGTGTTGTTGATGAAAAGTATTGCCTCATAGACATTATAGAGTAAGATTTTTGAAGATTTCACTACAGTGGTAACGACAGATTAACTAACAATCTATACATACAGTAGTAACAGATTTGAAGCATAGTTTCCATTTCTTCAGGAACTTTGTAAAATATTTTCGTAATGTTTTGTCTTTTCTTTCTTTCAGACTGAACTTACAGAAGAAGAAAAACTAGCAGAAAAGCTTAGAAGACAAAAGTAAGTAACTATCTTTTACTTTACAGTTTATCGTAGCATTATAATTTTTTGAACTACTGGTAAATGAACTTATTTGCAAGGTGGAGAGAAACAAACATCAATTCTTATTTTGAATTTCATGTAACTATATGTTGTGGTTCAAATTTATCCTTGGTTCAAATTTTATTTTCCTTTGTTTTAAACTCATTATCATACATTACCATACCCAAAAACAAAGGAAAATAAAATTCGAACCAAGGATAAAATTGAACCACTTGTAACATGTACACAAATTGCTGCCTTTTGAAGAGGGTTATTGCATGTGAATCCTGTGGTCGAACACATTCTGGCCAGGAAACAAATCTTTCATAATGTTTTGCAAAATGGAGCCAAGACATTGTTGATTTGTTTCCTTTTTGCATGCAAGTTCAATGATCAACATACATGCATGTCATCATTATAGCAAATAAAATTAATATTGAATTTGTTTGTGTCTCTTTTAGATTGGTAGAGGAATCGGACCTGGAAATAGCAAAACAAGCCTTTGGTGAGTAATCAATGTCTGTTTCTACCTGGTGAAAGGAAATCATAAGCTAGAGAACATTGACTTGATGAACATTTACCATTTCTGCCTTGTGTCATGTGTCTATATGTGGGGACTTTCTGCATTCCTGTGTAACAATTCTTTGCATTCCTACTGATGTAAAATTTCTGTGTAAGGATTCTTTGCATACCGGGATGAATTGTAAGATAAAACAATCAACGCGCTTCATGCATGAACGCTCAACTTCAAACATTCATAAAATATTTCATTCACCAATTTCAGTTTTCAATTAATGAAATCATTCTTTGAACCTTCAACCGAACAATTGTGAATCAAATTGGAAATATTTGAAAACCCATGGTATAATTGAAAATAAGACATCTGACGTTATTACAGACGATATTTTTTTAAAATTATTTTTTGGCTGTGTTCCCGTTTTTTGCACGGAACTGAGAGACTGCATGATGCGCTCGTTCGCTCATGGTAGTCACTTTCCATGTAAACCCAGAATGGCTAGAAATTTCCTTGGTGGATTTAACATGAATAATTTTTGACGAAGGATCTGTTATTGTCACTTCCAGCAATCGCATGTTTTGATTGGCCTTCAAAGGCCTTCAAAGATATGCTTTGGGCTTTTTGCTTAGATAAGGTCGTGTTCACTCAACAAATTAAATCTTAATCTGTATAACATCTTAATCTGTATAAGAATATCTGTCATTTTCCATATTTTCAGTCGTTTCAGCACAAAGTCTACAACTGAATGATTCGATTATTTGAAACATGATCCTTATCTTTCAATCTTGCGGTGAAGGCATGCCAATCAAATTTATGAAATGTTCACGTGAATATTGGAACCTTACGTCGCCGAGCGTTCATGCGTGAGGCGCGTTGACTGTAATATCTGGTAAGTTAATTACATGACAGGCTTGCAGAGGTCATGGGCTGACATCCCATTGAAGCCCTGAATATTTTTCAGGCTTCTTTTCCCCAGTTGCTTAAATTGCTGGGGTTACAGTGAGGATCATGTCAATGCTTGTTTCTCTCTGCTGCAAAATAATTAACAATAATTATTCACCGAAGTGGAGGTGAATAGTGGTGGATATTTACCTTACCACTTTCCCTGACATTGAGATGAATATATTGCTTTAGTATATACCACACTAGCTGAATAACTAAGCAGATCAAAACATTATAACTAAAGTGAAATTGTTTCTCTTTGCCTGCTCGGAGGTGAATTGAACTTTTATTTACTAATCACCTCCGAATTAACCAATCAGAACATGCATAAAACACTATTCACTTGTGTTTGATACACCTGATTGAAGAATCCTTGACCCATGAAAAGCATAAACCATGAACGATGCAACCCAAATGCTTACTGGGAAATCGGAAAAAGTAATCCTCATCTGTGACAGAATAAACATGATAAGATACGTTGCATAAACTATGCTCTTAAGACCCTCAAAGAAAGAAAATATATTGATTATCAATAAAAAGAATATTACTAAGCTTACCATTGCAGTCTACCCAGAATACCATTGGGTCATATCATTCATGGTTTATGCTTTTCACATGGTCAACGTTTCTTCAGTTAGGTGTATACTTATTCCATATATTCTGTCATGTACAATGTATGTTCTTGTTTGACAAAATTTGTATAGCACTATAATTACGGTACCCAGTTTTTAAACTCAGAAAATATTTCCGAGTTTCTCAGCAGCAGGGCCAATTCACTGTCCAAATAATGAGGCCCTGCCAGGGTAAATTCCGACAAGCGACATGGGCCAAAAAGTAGCGACAGCGCTCAAACGAAATAGCGACAAACGACTGACAAAACCAAATGTATGTCACTAAATTTCCGACAGCGTTGTGTAGCCTTGACAAAACGCTGACACGAGACATTTTAAAATTCGACAAGCGACCTGGGACACCCCCCTGGCAGGGCCTCAATAATCCTTTATAAACTGTATGGTAGAAACAAAAAAATCAGATCGGCTTAAAATTCTTTTTATTGTAAATGTCTTCTACCGATCGCAATACTTGTTCCAGTATTTTCAGTGAAACTGTATGCTCTTGCATAATTCATTTTCGGAGTTTTAGTGGCTTATAGCCACTTTGATTAAGTTTCAGTAAGGCCTTTGGTATATAGTTTGCCAAGTACACTGTGGGTTCAATTTTTCTCTGACATTGTTTATTTTGTTTTACATGAAGCTTTTTACTCTTGATGGGCAATGTAAAAATTTAGTTGAATTTTAATTTTACATATAAAAGTTATTATTATTGAGGAATGAAAAATGATCTTTTTTCTCAAATCTTTCAGGTGTAAAGGATGATGTAGGATCCAAAAGCATAGACGAATTGAATCCAAGCACAAAAGAAGAATTTGTGGAACTGAGTCAATTAATTGTAGCAAAATTTTCCAATTATGAGGTAATGCTCATACCTCAATACCTTGTGACATACAGTGTACATGTAAATTTCCAGCTTAGTGTATTTTTTAGTCAGGAACCTTAAATTTAACAAGTCACATGTAACTAGTGTCAAAGAAAGTGAGAACAAAAATGGTTCAAGACTAACTGTTCAAAAATTTACAGTATTAAATTTATAGTCATACTAATCTCCTATAAATGCATCCACTTCCGACTAACAGAACAGTTGCTGATACATCTTTACAAATAACTGATGTCTGAACTGTAAATCTGTTGTTGAAAATATGGAAAAGTCATTAGTGTCAACCGTTCTACCATGTTGGATCTAGTTTTTATTATTTTGCTGCTAACTGAACCAACTTAGTCAAGTGTAACAGTAGTGAAGTGTCTGTTTTTTTTATTTATGTTATTATTTTGCTTCATTGTTTTCTTTTTTCAGTCCAGTGCAGAGTATGTTTCTTTCTTGGAACTGCTTTTTAGAGATTTATGTGCAAGCTGTAAGTACTTCTTTGTAACAAACACTTCCATGCCGCATTGAGATATGCAAATTTTATATGTTGTATCAGAAGTCCATAACTAGAAGTCTACATCTGGTATTGGCGCGCGTGTTATGTCTTTCGCGTGTAGGCTATTTTTAGAAACTGATGTACTCGCGGGAAAATGACGTGCCCACTATTTCGACACCATGCATTGGAGTTCTAAGTTGCGGCTGAATATTTTGGAAAGTGGCAGGTGAAATAAATCAAATCACATCAAAACACTTGACAGGCCATTCTCTTTAATTCTCACATTTCGACAGAAGTAGTATCGTAAATAGTGATTTAAAACGTCTGTTCAGTGGCATTTGAAGGCGAGTGAAAAAGCAACCCGTCGTCGGGTTTCCGAAGACAAACTCGCAAAACAAGCAGGTCGACTTTTTATAATTTACGAGAGAATTATGAACAGAAGTACCCAAAAAATTTAGTAGGAAAGTGTCTTTATTTTGTACAGGATATCCTCGAGTTAAAATACTGAACAACATACACAACACGATAGCTGCTGCGAAGTGCCCGAGAAGCACAACTTGAATTACACTTTCGACGGCTGTGAATGAAATCATCATTGTTCGATGAATTAAACTCATATTTCTATTCATATTAAAACGTACATTACATTAGTACATTACCTTAGTCAGTCTTTTGTTGTCATGCCGTCCTTATAATTCCAAAAACATGCGAAACTCGCCACACTAGTCGTTTTCTCTGAAATTATGTTGTTCTCAAACGAATCAAACTTCATTCTGTTCATTCCACGCTCGATTTTGAACGCTTCAGGGACGACGGTTTTGTTTTTCAAAACAGTAACGAACCTGTGCCAAAATGAACTTGCTCTCTTAATGCCTGTCTTCATCTTAAGAGTACCATTAATCTTTAGTGTCTTCGCATTTTGAATTTGCCTCGGAATTAGTTTCTCTTGCTCGCTTCCGTATTCGCTTTCGTATTCTGACTCCAAAAGACTGAGGTCCTCTCGATTATTTTGGATGCTCCGAATTTTTACAACTTTGATGCTATTATCATTGATGAAAGATGGCCTGATGATTCTTGTCCGGACGATTTAATCCTCACAAAACGGAAATTATGATGACCAACAAACAGTAATTTCGTAAATGCCGTTCGCTCATCCTCTGCAGTTCTGCATTTCTTCAAAAATTTGTTCAACCAATCAAAGGCGTGAATTGAAAAATAGTTCAATGTGATTGGCTACTTGTTCGCGGCAAAGCTGTTCTAAGAATAGCCTACACGGGAAAGACATATCTCAAGGCCTATTACCAGAGATGTAGACTTCTAGTTATGGACTTCTGGTTGTATGTAATGTTGAATTGCTTTCAATTGTTTTTTCTTGTGATAGTGTGCCTTGTTGCCCATTGTTTAGTAACTAAGTTGATGTCATTAATTTTTTTCCAGTGGAAGCTGAAGATGTTAAACGTTTAGGTAGTGCAATAAATATCCTATCAACAGAAAAATTAAAAGCACAAAAGGTAAGTCATGTAATAATGAAAAGAAGCAAAAATTAAGTGTAACAATTGTAAGCTTCCAGATTTTACAAATGTGTCTGACTGAAAAAAAGCCTGCAAACAGATTTCTGTGGGGGAATCCATCTGTCCATGATGTTTGAAGGCTACTGGCTGTATGGTTGGATTAGCCTAGAGACGATACACAAAAGACAGCAAGTGTGCTTTTCTTCCCTTAGGGAGGAATGAAAAACCACTCAAAAGAAGTTGGCAGAAATGAGCTTGGTCCATTTCATTTATATTCCAAACACTAGTCATTTAAGGTGGCTGGTTACTATTTTTCATGATTCTGTCATGAAAATGATGAGTGGGTCTGGGAACTGCAGGGATAGAATGATAATTTAAGTCACTAGTTATTTAATACTGTTTTGCAGGCAAAGAAAAGCAAAAAATCTGGTAAGAAAGCCACACTAACAGGGGCTAGTGCCAAGGCCGGTAGAAAAGAGGATTTGGATGCATTTGGTGCAGGAAATTATGATTATGGAGATGAATTTGATGACTTTATGTGAAAATGACTGCGATAATCAAGTTCAGACACTGAAGAATATGAAACTCGCACAGCAGTGCTCAAATGCTGTCAATACGGAGCTGGATGTTAACTCTTTTCACTTTGGTCAGCATTTCTGTAATGTAATTAGTGATGTACGCTTAATTATACCATGCAGAAATTGTCATGCCTAAGAAATATTTAAGATAAATAATGTGAACATCCAAGCTGATGTGTAGTTTGGTATACAAAAATGTTGAAAGATAAAAACTGCTTAGAAATCACTTTGGATGTTCTTAGTCCCACTTCGTCAACTAGTCTGTCTGTTAACCTCTTTAAAACCAAGACATGAAGATACCCTTGCAATACTTCAGTCTTTTGTGTACTCTGCCCCTCCCCCCCCCCCCCCCCCCCCAAGGAAAATGCCTATTAAAAGGAGAGCCAGCACTACTTGAAGAAAGTTCTTTCTATGAGGCTCACAAAACTATTTGATTAATCTGTGCACCGTAAATGTAAAGGAAAAGATTTTTTCTGTGGCCAAGGTAAACAAAAGATGTTTATGTCTCTCTAATACTGGAAGAAGCACTCCACGAGGATCCAATATCGGCTGTGTAGAAGGCTAAGGGCCAAATATTTCCTGTTTGTCTATGAAATATCTGTAGATGTATTTGCAATGTTGTTGCTATTGAGTAAAGTGCATGTACCAAGTTTTATACTTTACAAGTGGACAAGCTAGATTGAAGTGATAAAATTATGTAGAAAGTATAAACTCGTGTCCTCCATGCCAAGCAATAATATCAGCACTAATAATAAAGATTGAAAGTTTGTTCAAGATGTCAGAATAAGTAAAGTCATGCAATGCTCAGGACTATCAAGAGTTTTTACATGGCAGTTTATTAAATCCCTGTATCAGTGTTTCAACTGGTATTGAAGAAAATCTATTTTAATGGCCAAGTAAATTTATTATGTACTGTTCCAAGCGGTCAGATTGTAGGATATCATGAAAATAACTAAGAGAATTAGAAAAAATAATAAATTGATCAAAGAAGCCCAGGCTCACCTTTTAACTGCTGTTCTGCCTTAGTATTTACCTGTTCTCCACAATCTGAGAGCTTGCAGTAAGCTACGTATCCTGAGGTCTTCAGGTCAAATTGACCCGGGACGTCTTGTGTCGCTTTGTATAACCTGTGTTTAACTACTTGTTTAAGCTGTATTCTGAGCCAACTGCTGATCTCTGTTTCAAATTAGGTTTGTAGTTTAATAGTACTCTAATCTAGCAGAATAACTGAACTAGTTTCCTTTATTGGTATTGACCAAACTAAGCAAGTGCTAATGTTGCTGATTACCTTCACTTCTACAAATAAAAATTGCTAAATACAGTAGTTTTGTAACAAATTAATAAAGCAGAAAAAACTTCACTGAATACTACTTGGACTTCATTATTGGGAGGTACTTACGTCACATGCTACAATATCGAATTTCGTCTCAGCTGCTGAACCTGTTCTCTCCCGCCACCCTATTGTTCCGGAGGGAGGAGGGAGGAGGGAGGAGGACCATTGTGACAGGAATTGATCCCCAGAATTGAGCTTGCTGGAGCAAGTGAACTACATGCGAGCAGAGATGGGGAACGCCGCTTGTCCAACCTTGCGCGCCTTCACATCCATTTTGATTCCTCTGTGTACCTTGATACAGTACTCACTTACACCCCCATATGTAAAACTATGTAACGCCCCTGATAGTATTGTTTGTGCCACTGGTAACATGAATGAAGAGGAAAATATTCGAGCTTCACATGTGTGGTCCATTTTAAGAGAAAACGAACCCAAGTGGTCCAAATCCGTTAGGACACTGGATTCCAGTTTGGTGGACAATCAAGCAAAACTCACCAGATATGTCAGATATGAATACCACTCTCCAAGCAATGGGTAGTTACAAACGGTAATAAGAAATTGGCGACCTTCTTAGGACTAACATGGAAAGAAATGTATGGCGATCAACAAGATTCCTATTTCAATACTGAAGGGATTAAATACACGAGCAGGAACTTACAATGACTCCGTGAAAATTATGAAAAAACATCAGAATAAGGCGGATAACAATTTTTTTTATTTAGTAGCATGCAATCACACAGCCTGCAGAAAAAATGCATGTAAGGTAATTCATGAATCGTTTTGATTTTACTCCTGATCGTTACATGCGGACAGAGGTTTTTGAACTAATTAGATGCAAAGGTAAATGGGCGGGGGGTAATTCCTTTCGTGGACTATACGGGGAAGCTCCGCCTGAAAGAGGTACGGTTTTTAGGCTCTAGGAGTACAAAAGGATAGGGAAAGCTGTCATTTAGAAGCTTTCAAAATACATCGAACAGACCCAGTGAACGTAAGTATTTTTAATGTACTTTTTTATAAAAGAGATCCCATATCCCTTCTGTCAGTATGTGAAAGGTTTACAAAAGGGTTACCTTTCCTGTTGAAAATGGTATATGAAAGGGTAAGAGTTTAGACCTCTGGGTAACCACCACCCCCCCCCCCCCCCCCCCCCACCCCGAATGAAATCTTTTGTGTACACCACTTCCCCCTGGGGGGGAGGTAAACCAAGCTAACACTAAGTTTGTTCTTGACAGTCAACAGAAAAGACAGACAGACAGAAGCTTTCACGTACGATTCAAGCGTCAAAACTTTTTAAGTTGAAATCGCCTCTAAATAAATAAATAATAGAGAGGTTAAGCATGACGTTTACGGCAAACGGCAAAAATCGAACTTTTGGTGTCTGATTTTAGCCGTTTGTACAATTTAGGGAAATTGTTTGCATTTACTGTGATTAAGGGATTTTTGTCCTATTTTTCGACTGGCTTTATTTAAGTGCTAAAGAAAAAGTGAGCAAAATCAGAATTATTTTTCAGGGGCACCCAACGACCGAATCTTTCCAAAGACGTCAGAAGTGTCGTAAATGGATTTCTCTATGTTCTAGAAGGCTTTTTAGTTAATTTGAAGATGCCCTAAAAAATATTTATCTGTTCGGATATTTTAGGGGAACTATCGTCGTTTCGAAAATTCTAGGGTCCTTTTTTGAGTCATCCGAAAGTTTTAGCTATCCTGATGGATCTTGTCGAAAGTTCGAGGACACTGAGAGACCATATTTTCACTAGAAAATTTTAGGGGAAGTTTTTCGTTATACGTGTGCCTATCGAAATTTCGCGAAAATACTAGGCAATATAAATGTTTATCCGAATATTATAGGCGTTAAACCTATTCATCCGAAAACGTTAGGGGGTGTAAATTATACGACAGGATCGAGTACGCGGTCGTGGCCCTAAATTTGACCGCTAATTAGACCACAAAAAACAAAATAACTTCTCCAACAATCTGATAAGTAGGCTAATGCCGAGCTCAATCACCTCAATTGCCTTTATCTTTCATTAGGTTCACGTACATTCCTGATTACCTCTAATGCTCACCGAAACTTTTAGCAGCTTTTGGAATAATTAAGCCAAACGAAAATTTTAGAGAACAAACAAAACCGTCCGAAAATTATGGGACATGATAAAAGTGAGCACATCAATTCCGAAAATTCTAGGGAAACTTTATGGTTTTCCGAAAAAATTTGAGAAGTCTAGAGCGTCGCTGGGAAAAAATCTCGAAATTCTTAGGCGGCCTTCCATCCGAACAGATATTTTACCGAAATATTCCGTTGGGTGCCCCTGATTTTTGCTGTTTGCCGTTTGCCTTAAACTAGTTAAAGATCATTGTATCGGGGGGGTGGAAGCGGAATCATTGGACCTTCATGATTCATGATTCCTGTCTTGTTTTACCTCAATGATTCGTGATTCATTTAAAAATTTCATTCGATATTCATGATTCATTTGTCATTGTTTTCATCCAGTTTTGGAAAAAAACTTCACTTTGTGTAACATACCTAATCACGGTCAGGTTCATAGTTGGGGGATGAAGATTTGAATCGCGTTTTCAGTGTTTTCCTGTAGGGGGGTCTGGGGGCATACCCCCCCAGAAAATTTTGAAAATTAGACGCTCGGAAATGCTGTTTTCGGCCATTTCTGTGATATAACTGTTAAGAAGTTTCGTAGTTTGCATTCTATATTCACACGCCTCCAATATCGATGGAAGCATATTCATTTGTTATTCATGATTCTTTTACCCATCTCTCGTTATTCGTGATTCCCAAGTTTTAAACAGGAAGATTCATGATTCCTACCAATTTTACAGCTATGATTCATGATTCATGATTCCGCTTCCACCCCCGACATTGTACTGCTTACTGTAAAACTATTCTAGGAAGAACAGGTGTTAACAGCATGTGGATCATCAACAACTCATTGGATGTACTTCGCACATTGCAACAAAAACAACTTTCGCTAGACAAGATAAGTACATGGGACTTTTCAACTCTCTATACAAGCCTACCACACGCTAAGCTTAAACTTCAACTGCATGATCTACTAGAAAGAGTTTTTACCACCAGAGGAAAAGGCTTCATTGGAACCAATAACTATCACACTTTCTGGGCGAATGATAAGAAGTCTACAAAGTACACTTACTTTTCTTGCAGAGAACTTTGCCTCGCTATTGACTTTCTTATCGACAACATCTACGTCCGTTTCGGAAACTCAGTTTTTCGACAAGTTATTGGAATACCAATGGGCACTAACAGTGCGCCTTTATTGGCTGATCTGTTTCTCCACACTTTCGAGTACGATTACATGCTCAAAACTATGAAGCAAGACATGCCAAAGGCCGTCGCATTCAGCAACACCTTTCGTTACATCGACGATTTAATCAGCATTAATAACGAGACTTTTGGACCTTCAATCAGCGATATTTACCCGTCAGAACTGGAACTAAAGGAAACTACACTGGCATCAACGGAAGTGTGTTATCTCGACACGAAAATCAGTCACTGAGATAGCAACACACCCTTCCATATCAGCGTCTACGACAAAAGAGATGACTTTACATTTCGGATTGTCAATTTTCCACATATGGACAGCAACATTCCAGCCAATCCAGCCTATGGAGTTTATATATCTCAATTGGTGAGGTATGCTAGGATTTGCACATCAAAGTTGGACTTCATACACAGACTTCGATGCCTATCTTCACGTCTTCTTCAGCAAGGCTTCAAACTTACGTCGCTTTTTAAATCGTTTAATAAATTCTTCACAAGCCACGGCGCAATAATTGGGAAATACGACGCTACTTTAAGAGAGTTAAGATCGGCGGTTCATGGTTGACAACCACCGACGTATCCTTTGCTTGTTTGTTGTCTTTGTGTCGTCTAAATAATCCTAATTCCTCAGTTCACACCTGCTTCCTTTTACTTGGATAAAGGTGCGCGCGCTTGTCTCGTTATATCCGCGCGCTTTGCTTAATTCATTTGACGTGTGCGCTTAGTTCGTAATTTAACGGTTTACTTTATTTTGCGTTATTTTCCTTATTATTATTTTTTGTAGTAACTGTGCTCACATCGTGGGTGGCTCCTCCTAAAATGTTCTGCAATTGGTATAGGATTTATGGAGCCGAAACCAATTGTAGAAATGCACGCATTTTAGGTATCCTACTGATGAACAGTTACAACAATTAGATATTTACAGGAGCTACTATTGTGTTCGTGGTCTGTCCCCTTAGAATGCTTAACCTCTCTAATATTAAAACAGGGAATTAGGAAAGTCATAGAAAAAAAAAACAAATTCAAAGGATGTTTGTTGGATGTCCACAGTGTGTGCTAAGAAAAAGAGTACAACTTTTTGGCTTCCAATGGTGACAATTTTTCCACTTTATTTTCATTACTTTTAACATTTTCACTGACAAGCTGTTGTCATTGTTTTTAAAGAATTTCATCAGATATTTAAGCCAAAAGTTCCAAACCGGAAATTCCATCTTTATCCGCAAAATATGGGTAGCTTTTAGCAATTTTTTTTCAAAACAACCTGCTCACATTACAATGCAAAAGCATTTCTTCAAAATGTTGATCGACATTGCATGACATACTCGCATCTTTTTCTGATCTTATAACCTATGAAAAAACGATTACTTCATTCAAGCGGATGGTAGATTTCTATGTCCTCTTTGCATATGCCATATTTAAGGGGTTTTCAGGCGATTTCATCCAATCTTTTTTTAGTAATTGTTTCAGCTGTGATAATCGCATGTTGGGGTTTTCTTGTTTAAGCTTTGGTAGTTCACGTTCCTCGAAGGCATTATATGCAGCTTTCATCCTCTTTTCTGGGTGCCTATCTACTGGTGTGCCACCAACATTCAAAACAGCTATAGCATCTTCTACAGAGCGGGCTTCCACAGCTCCTTCAGCTGCCATTAGTGCTGCCATCTGTTGGTTTGGATTTTCTTCAAGGGTCTCCTCAGTCTCCTCTCCCTTCTTGCTCTTAGCTGCAGCTGAAGCAGCCGCGGCTGCAGCTGCAGCAGCTGCCGCTTTACTCTCACGTTCAGCCTGAATGTCTGCCACTGTCTTCTTTGTACGAACACTGGCACCTTGCTTTAATTCACCTTCCTCTGCCTTAAGGGCCTCTTGGTTGGCTGCTTTGCGCTCAGCTGCCTCTTGCCGTTTACGGTCCTTACCATCCTAAAGTTGAAAACCAAAATACTAAGTAACTTCATAGGAATACTGATGCATGTGTCTCAATTCACTCACCAATATCTGGTGAAAACCCAGCATTGATCAGATCTATTTTCCAAAGACTGTCAAAAAATGTAACAAAGAAATGCAGGCCAATCACAGCAAACTAGATGCAAAAGTTCTGAATATTGCGAAAGAAAACAATCAAGGTTTGAAACAAAATTATGTAATGGAGGGAGGGGAAGGGAGGGGAGTGGTAACCAAGGGAGGGAGGGAGGGAGGCTGAAGTTCCTGCTCCATGTACCTTCTACTCCCAGTTCCCACGTCTTACTTGGTGGTTTGTACTTTTTTGAGCTTTTTCTATTACAAAATATCACACAATGTTCCTCTTGATATTTCTCTCGGTTACTGCCATCTTGGGAATCTTGCCTCCCATGTCAGCTTTGAAAAAAAATGCTAATCAGGTAATCAGTGAGGCATTATTAGTAATGTATCCCAATACTATAGCCGGCTTAAAAAAATTTAATTTCAAGATAATCTAAATGTGGTCACAACATTTTCTTCAGTTGCATGTGTGTTATTGGCCACATGCAGTGTATACAGCTATTTCGAGTGCACGCGACACAACCAAAAGGTAGTGTGGGTTGAAGTATAGAGCTGCTGCACATGCTAAATGTGAATACTAATGAGATATAATGACAAGACAAATGCGAATTTGTATGTTTTCTTTCTCTTCAGACATGTGGAAATAAGGTGTATTTAGCCACGCTGAATTTTAGAAGAATTGCCCTAACTCAAAGACATGGAACAGTAAAAGTGACGAGCGCTACAGATAAAGATCACCTGCCAGGAAAAACATGAAATAAAAAAAATGAAATTACTGAGCAGGAGGTCTGTATGGGAGAACATGGACTGTGGTTGCGAGGTCAAGATTCTCTCATACAGATCGCGTGAGCTCAGTCAATAAGATGTTTGTTATATGGCCAAACAAGAAAACTTATATTTGCTTACTACTGTATAGCTGGTTTGTACTTGTGGACATTTTGCTTGTGAATAGGGATAAATATTTCATGGACAAGACAAGGTGTTTTCAAATATTTTTCTAGCCTCTTTCACTGACTGACAGAAAATCCTTTTAATGGTGTTGAGAGTTTTTAAGTTCTTGCCTTACAAATACTTTGCATTTTTGTTTCAGCTGGTGTATTACATGTAACTGCATGCCTGAATTAAAATTTGCCAAAGTTTGCTCAATCTCTACTTTTTTTCTCATCAAGCTTTTTGGCTGTTCCACTTCGTATTTTTAGCAAAAACTGTCAATGTTTTTGTTTTTTTGATATTAACTTCTTGCCGAAAATGGTCAGGCCCATAGCCAGGGGCACCCCCCCGCACCCCCCCCCCCCCCCCACGAGCCATGGAAGTCCGCTCCTTGTGAAAAAAGTATAAAAATAAATAAATAAATTTAGGGAAATGGTATTTCTGTACTTCGTCTTTTTACATTTAATGGGTCCACCATTTGAAGATTCGTGTGGGATATTTTTGACCAAATTGTGTGATTCTAGGTTAATTTTAACAATACATTCTAACTAATGCTGTTCATAGATTTTCATAGTCAGCAAACCGACTCTGGCTGATTTATGTAATTACAGAAACCCATAAGGGTTGAAACGTGTAACTACCTATGATTCGCATTGTACAAAGCGTTTGAACATTCGTTGCCATTAAGTACCATATTTGGAAAACCACGAGAAAAAAATCAACCAATCAAAATTGCAATATTTGGATTAAATACACAGCGCGCGCTAGCTCGCGCTTAATGGCGTAATCTTGTTTTTAAACAACTTTGGTTAAATAGAGTTAAATTTGGTTAAATTCCCCTGTTTCATCGTCATTTTATGGTCCGGAGAACTTCACTTGGATACTCTTGATGAATTTCTTTAGTTTCTGTGAGTAATTCACGGCGTTTAGGTCGGAATTCAAGTGACTTACCGCAAAAGCGAAAATTTTCTTGCGTGTGTCGTTACGTGTGTAAATCATTCGCGTACAAGCTCCTTGTGTTTCCAAATATGGTACTTGGCAAACTGAATGTTCGAACGCTGTGAACGCGCGTTATACGTTTCAACTCCTTATGAGTTTCTGGTAATAATTTACCATTTGACAACAAAATAAAGATATCTATCTTTTTCCACTCTTCCTTTAAAAGAACTGCCGTCATTGTTAGTTAAATAAATTGTAAATTATGTTTACAAGGTTCTGTTTCTAAAACTATGTTTTGAATTTAAAAATGTACCTACCTTGGCTTGTTTCCTAACAAACCGTCTTCAAAACGCATGAAATGCGGCCTCAGATAACCCATTTTTTCAAAATTTTCTGGGGAAGAATACCGCCAGACCCCCCTACAGGCTTGCGACTGTGGCGCTTGACATTTTGCACCGGAGGCGCTCATACACGCCCCCCCAGCAAAAATCCTGCCTACGGGCCTGATGGTCTAGATCAGAATCCTACACCATGGTCAGTATCCATTTTGGCCAATCAAATTATTTTGTCAACTAATTTGGTAGTTCCTAGTCATTGTGAGATGTGACCATATAATAAACCCCATACTTAATATTATGCATACAGTTTTGCATCATGACTGCCATTTGTGTGTGAAGGCTTAAAGGTGCAGTATCACAAGATGTCTTTCAAGTTTGTGTGTTAACTATGCAGAATTATAAAGGTGCACTCACTGATCAACAAAATAACCTTTAAACAACAAAAAAGGCAGAAATTCACTTAATAAGATGTGAACAAACCATAAACAGTGGTTTTTTAGTGATTTTCCTCAAATGACACTATCAAACTTGAAAACATTGGCCCGATGTTTTCAAATTTTAGACACAGGGTTCAAAATAAAATTTCGTTTTTAGCCTGAATTTGTCGGCTTTTTTTGTCAAGGCTCATTTTTTCCCGGCGTTTTCAAGGGACACAATCAATATGCATACATGACGTACCCGTAGGCTTGCAATGCATTCTGGGGCGATTTCAAATACAGTCGGCCATTTGCAAGTTTTCCGAATTGAAAATATTTTACAGCAAAGCAAAAGAATGGATTGGAGCAATTTGACTTCTTTTCTTATGTTGAATGTTTGAGAAGTAAATAAGATCTTCCAATATAATTTTCTGGAGGGACACAATACCTGAGAAGGTGGGGCGGCCCGTTATTCATCTTAACACAGAAATGAAGTTGCCACATTGGCGACTAAACCGCAAAACCAGAAGTTTTAGTCGCCAAAGATGAAATTTTGGTCGCATTAGCCACCAGTGAGTCGTATTTTCTAGCCCTGTAGCTGCTTTATTGTCTGATATAAAATGTTTCCTTTAACTTACAGCAACTTTGATTTCAGTTGACCGATCAAGGCATGATATTTTATATTTCTTCGATGAAAAGTAGCCGGCAAGTGTCGTCAAAGTGCCGGCTACCGCCGGCAGCCGGCTGCTATTTTGAACCCTGTAGACAACTTCTTTCCTACCTGCCCCTGACTCGTCCCCAGTCGTCTTCATATAACACGAGGCAAAGGAAGAGTTGCGCGCTCTCCTTGCACTCCCTTTCTCTGTACCTATCTACCTATCTCGCCCTGCGCTCTCCTTGCGCGCTGTATGAAGACGACTGGGGACGAGTCAGCTACTCGCCCGTAGACAAACCAGTTTTAAACAACTTTTATGACCAGAACAGCGCGTTTTAACAAGGTTAGGTAACTATTAGTGGACTTTTCAATTAATTGCAACACCTCCATTGGATTTTCAAGTAGCACTGAATCTTGGACTGCCCCTTTAATGGAAGAATTTGTTTAGAAATCACTGTAATTCCCTCAGTCTACCTGGCACAAAATGGCTGGGCAAATTTGAGTTTTGAAAATATCAAAACCCAGTAAATATTCTTTACCATCGATAATTAAAAAGAAACAGTTCTAAAAACCTAAAGTCCTATTGCACATTGCAGCCATTACACTCTGATCTTGGACAACAATGATTTAGCTCTCCCGTGAAAACTGCTCCACAACAAGTCACAGACCACGGCATAGAGGCATAAATTGTCATCTAACATTTCTTTTACAATAGTTTTCTTTCAAAGTTGGCATCAAATCTTCCCTTGCTTATTTAATAAACGCCTCAAAAAGTGACAACACGAACCTTTCTTTGCTGTTTCCTCAGGACATGTTTATCGTTATCTTCCCAGTATCTATCTTCTTCTTCCTTTTGTTTTCTCTCCTTCTCTGCTACTTTTACAGCTTCTCTACGTGCTCTGGTCTCTTCAGCCTTTGTGTTTGTCCCTTTAAATTTTTTAGGCATCTTTAAGCCTATATTATTTTGTTTCGCTGCTATAAAATCTTCCTTCTTGGATTCAGCATTTTCTGTGGTGCAAGAGTAACTCAGCAGCCTGGCCTTACGAGGCAAGATGGCGGTCCCTGGACCAAAATTCTCCCATCTCAAAGTGATCACAAGGGACAAACTAGTGGATATCCTGAAGTCAGTAAGTTGATTATCAAATGATTTTGTACTTTTACTTTATGTGAAAGTAATGTTAATCGTTAAAACACTTTTTTTACAATTAACATTGTACACGCAGACAGTACTGTTGCGCGCAGCTGATGGCGCGGGATGTTCATATATTTTCCCGGTTATTTGTACAGCACTTACTCATTAACTAAGCTTTTGTTAGCACTGTGTGTGAATATTTTTAATAAGCTGCAGGATTCTTGTAATGGCGAAGTTGTTAAATGAGCTTTCACTGTCAGTTTTTTTAACTGCTGTCATTTATAAGTTAGTCCCCCAGCTTAATGTTAATTTTACTTGTAAAATAGAGTTAACAACTTTAAAAGTGTTGCATGGATATCACACATGTGTATCATTCTTTTAGTCACGCTATAGGAGCAATTGCAGACTACCCGGCCACTTTTTTTCGTGTATAAATCTATTGCTCCCGTGCTCCCGTGCTACCGCAGCGGAGTGGGTAAATAATTAAAATAAGAGGTGTTCAACTACTGCTACCGCGGTCCCGCACTCCCAAAGTCATGGAATAATTAAAATAAGAGGTGTTCAACTACAGCTACCGCGGTCCCGCACTCCCGAAGTCATGGAATAATTAAAATAAGAGGTGTTCAACTACTGCTACCGCGGTCCCGCACTCCCAAAGTCATGGAATAATTAAAATAAGAGGTGTTCAACTACTGCTACCGCAGTCCCGCACTCCCGAAGTTGACAAATAATTTAGCGCTTGCTTCGGCTCATGGATTTAAGAACGAGGTATAGTCGTGTTTAGCACGCCTGGTTCCTGCTGTTTCGGCTCATGGATTTAAGAACGAGGTATACTCGTGTGTTTAGCGCGCTTGCTTCGGCTATGACTTTGTTACCATGTGATCAGCTACTGAATCTCATTATGGCCACCTCGGGACCGCGGTAGCAGGATTTGAAGATGTGAAAAAGTGGGCCGGGTATTCTGCAATCTAGCCACGCTATATGTACTGCAACTCAACGTTCGACCATGTTTAACGGCTGTCAACACTTGTTAAGTCACGTAAGAAATTTACATAAGCAGACATTGCATGGGATATTTAGCATGGGATAAACATTAGCTTGTCTCTTGAACTACAGATATTTTATGTTTAACAAGAATAAGTGGCTTTTATTCATTTCTTCACCTTATATGAGGGGTATAGAATGGTAAAATCCGAGACGCCGAGATTCTCATTTAAAATCAGAGGCCGAAACTTACGAATTTTTTTCAAATCCGAGCCCAAGACACCGCAATTCAAATTTTGAGACTCGCCTAAAATTTTCCGAGACCCATGATTTTTCAAGGACCATTCTATATCCCTTATGTGTTTGATCCCAGTTTGCGTATCTGGATGCAGGCGGCCTAAACAAAACCCTGTTGTGAGCTTTGTGTAATGGATACAAGATAAACGATATCAAGTTATCATTATTTATAGTTACCACTCGCGTGTTCTCATTCTAAACAATGCCTTGTGTTGTCACGACTCTCGCTAAGTCTAGTTTGTGATTTGTCCATAATTTTCCCCACCTCTCCCGCCCATTATTAATAAACAGCTGGACTACAGGCTTGGGTGCACACCTGCTACTTAGCTTCGCTTGTAGCAAGCCAGGGGGTCCTTTACCCCACCTCAGGCTTATATCTATCCAGGTGTGGCATGTGCCGCACTCATTGGCTAATCCCTTATTTCCAGGTGTGGCACACACCACAGTTGTTGGCTCATCCATCACTTGCGGGGTTTGTTGATGCCACCCCTATTATTAGGTACCTTAATTTACGGATGTATACAAAACATGGACCCAGGTCCATGGACCACCCCTGTGGACCCGGTCCATGGACCACCCTGTGGACCGTGGACCTGGTCCATGGACCGGGTCCATGGACCACTTTCATGGACCTGGTCCATGGACCACCCCTGGGCCTGATTTTCATCATACATGTTCATGCACAATATATGTGGGTTCCACAGTATGGTGGATTCAGGGCGGAAATAACAGTCAGACTTTGGACATTGGCAGAACACAATTTGCCAATGTCCGATGAAATTCCAACAGTGGTTGGACAAAATGTCTGCACAACTTTTTTTTTTTGCTTTCGAGTGCAAACACCAATGTTCTCCGTTAACAACGCATTAGATTAGCCGGCTCACATATCAAGCAGCACTTTTAATATGATGTCTGACCTCACTTTTGTTTTGTCTGATCAAAATGGTGACACTCCACTAGGTCAACTTTATTTTCGGTATTTCTTAATAGCATATGTGTTTAAAGCTAAACTTTGTTTGCAACGAATCTAACAGATAAGTACTAGATATTTTGCATCCCATCATACATGTAACAATGATAGGGTAGTATGTTCTGTTGTACTTCAGCAATTGTATGAAAAATAATATCGAGCAAAATCCATGAGGAGAACACCAAAACCTCACATGCCCCTGCTGGCCCATCATAACTGGCAAAAGCTTCAATTACATATTAGAAAGCAGGAACTGGATATTGACTGTCATAAGTCTGAGTTCTATACCATGTCCCCAGTCTAACCTTTACATAGCCTGCGTGCAGATGTCTCCATTTCCTTTGCTTCACGCGGAAAGGGACGTCTGCGTAACGCCGTTCCTAATCGTGTTCCAGTATCCCACTGTTCGGGTGTTGAATTCCGCATAAATTATGGTGTTGTTGTTTTTGTTGCAAGGCCATTGAATTGTAACTTCTACCAGAGTTTCTTTTCGTCTGATCGTTCCAAAATTACCGGTCTAACGGGAGAAATGAGCACTGTTGTGACAGGATGAGCAGCGTTCGCGGGAGTAGATGTGAGTGGCGAAGTAAGACTGTTTGGTGAACAAGAAACCGATTCGTCAAGAAGAATTCGCTTCTCCGGCGAAACCGATAGCGATTAATCTACACTCTCTTGGAACTCCTTCTTAACTGTGAGCCCTGCCTTGAAGGTTTCGAACTGTAATCATTAAAAAGTTCCTCGCCAATTTTCTTCAAGTTATCATGAAGTCGTCGCCGCTTCCGAAGCTTTGCAACACACGATTTACATATACAGGGCGAACTAGAATGAACAACAAACTGAAGAGAACTGATTTCTTCGAAAACTTTAAACTGTCCACGACCTTGAACGAGATTTTTGTCGTTATAGTTCACGATCGGTGAAATCAATAGAAAACGGAGCTTAATTTAACCTGCATAAATTATCTTAAGTGTTTCGCGATGATAGCCAATCAGAGTTGATTCTAACAATGCCTACTGTTAAGAAACCAATCAGAGCGCGGTCCCCGAATTCTGGAGAAACAGCGGGATACTGGAACACGATTAGGAACGGCGTTACGCAGACGTCCCTTTCCGCGTGAAGCAAAGGAAATGGAGACGTCTGCACGCAGGCTAACCTTTACACTGACAGGTATAATTTGCTTTTGAAAATAAGGCGTGGTCCATCAGGTGGTCCATGGACCAGGGTGGTCTATAAGGTTGTCCATAGACCTGGGTCCATGGTTTGTGTCTGTCTGTTTCCATGTACATGTATACAATGAAAAACAGGCTCAGCTGGGGGTGGTCCATGGACCGGGTCCACAGAGGTGGTCCATGGACCGGGTCCATGGGGTGGTCCATGGACCGGGTCCACAGGGGTGGTCCATGGACCCGGGTCCATGTTTTGTATACGTCCTTAATTTACAGGGTGTGTTGCTGCCACCCTTGCATTTGCCAGGGTGCACCCAACAACCTTAGTCCCATTTACTGCCAAATGGTTGTCAACTTTATTGCATACTTATGTTAATCATCTGAAGTTGTTAATCTAAAAAGCTAAAATAATAAGCTTAAACTAGTGGTACCTATCGGTAGAAGTGCCAACGAGTACGACAAGAGAGAAGGGTTGTGAGGATAATAAATTTATTGTAAATGTTTGACTAAAAGTACACTTTATGATGTGGGTGTGATCAATGTACATTGCATGTATTCGTTGCGGAATGTTTGTGGAATAAACTGATGCGATTTGGTGAAGGCCTAATGAAGGAGTTCTAAAATGATACTAAAGTAGTGAGAAACCTTGTGAAATCCATGTAATTTGAGGGTTGCAAGCCATTGCAGTTCTATGCCGCTATTTTGGAAAGGTGTCAGCTGTTTTTAAGTCCAATAGACCTTAAATCAAAGTGGCTGTGAGCCACTGAAACTCGGAAAATATATA
This sequence comes from Meandrina meandrites, assembly GCA_963693305.1. NCBI lineage: Eukaryota > Metazoa > Cnidaria > Anthozoa > Scleractinia > Meandrinidae > Meandrina > Meandrina meandrites. The sequence continues at coordinate 34,902,732 of OY855904.1, read as the reverse complement.
GCCTTTGTTTACTTCATATATAGTAACACAAATAAAGGCTGCATTTTACCCAACCCCCTACCCGCTTCACAAGACTAATTGATTACTAAATTTAATATTAAAGACTCTCTGTCGACTGCGAGTGTTTGTTATTGTTTTGATTCTGGCAATGAAGAAAATCGTTCGAAAATCAAAAAGATTTAGGGCATTCGCGGCCTAAAATAAAATATACCGGTAGAAACAGGTATAAAATGTTTACTTTCGAGGTCATCCAGCTAAGAAATACTTTATTTTGAAATTATGACCTCGCGTCGTGGGGCGCGAGCTACAATTACAATTACAAGCTCCTGTCGCCACACGCGTCATTGGTCGTCATTTGAAACAACTCCATAAAATAAATTTCCTTTTTATTTGCTTTTAGAAGCACATATACAGAGTATATATATACAGTACTTAGTGCTCTTAAAATACAACATGTAGAACTAGAGCAATGAACATTTCGTGGCGATTTCCATACCGCGGTTTGGAATTCCCGCGGAGATTGTTTCGATAAGCGGTCACGTACAGATTCTAAATGCTTTCAGTTCGATCTTTTTTCAGTCCGAAAGAATGCACTTTTCATCGAAATAAAAATTTCAAATAATCTCAATAAAGCTTACTTGGTACTGGAAGAATCTACTGGCAATGCGAAGGGAAATAATTCTGCAGCGATTCAGTGTCACTCAGCTCAATACTGCAACAAACGTGAGCAGTTTTCACTTTGCCTGTATCCGAGGTCATCTTCTTTGTTTCTCCATTGATTCTGGGCAGATTTTTTTGAATAAATCTTTTCGGAAGAGCCTCTGGTTACAGTCTAGGCCTTACGCAGGCGATTCTTGGCACCCGCCATGCATGGCTAAAAGCAGGCTGTTGTTTAGCTTCTCACACATGTGAGTTTGCGGATCGCGTATCGACGCCATGAATCATGCATCGTGCACGTGCTGAACAATTAAGTAGCGCGCTGATTGGCCACAACTATGACAAATTGTGCACGTGCTGAACAGTTTCTGCTCAACAGATTGGCTAAAAACATCAGACATTGTGTCGTCACGATCTACCTTACATTACATTACCTTACATTACATTACATTACATTACATTACTTACATTTCTACATTTTGGAGCGTTTGTGAGATTTTTTCCGCACATACAAATCTTCTCACAGCTCTATAATCTGCCGCCTCGTCAGGCCTTCTGGTCTTCCAGAAGGCCTGACTCATTGGCAATAACAAAGGCTGCCTTTGTCCCAAACTCTGCATACAGTCATGTTATGTATTATTTCTTACTATCTAAAATTCACTTGCAGGTTCCAGAAGTTAAGGACCTTGTGATTGATCCTCAGCTAATGAAACCTTTGGATCATTTTACTGGAGCTTCATTCCTTAAGGTGACGACTTGACATTTTAAATTAGTTTTGCTAGGTTTCGTTATTCCCAAGGGAGTTGCCAGTTAAACCAAGACTTAACCTACTCCCCCCCCCCCCCCCCCCTGCCCCCGCTCTTTGAAAAGCCATATGATAAAAATAAATCCCCTAATTTGAAACCACCAAAGCCATGGAGGGTGGGGGTGGGGAGGGGGATGGAGGAGACAGAAGGGAGCTCTTGAACTGACACCTATGGCATGTTTATATGCCCAGCTTACTTTTTAGTGGTGATAAATACAACTATTTCAAGAAAGGTTGTTGGAAAATAGCACCAAAGTCCAAGCGACAAGACCGAAAGGTGGTCTGGATATTTACTGGAATTTTGCATATTGGCCCAGAGGAAATGTACAAGCTTGTACTTTTGCCCGTGGAGAATTTGTTTTTCCTTTCAGAAGTCCTAGATCTGTAGCTTTACTCTACTTTTGCATGTCTTTGAGTTACGAAAATAATTTCTTCTAAAATTCATTGTGGCTGAACATACCTTGTTTTCACATGTTTGAAGCGAATGTTTGGTGTATTTCCAGGAGCACGGTGTTAATAAGATATTTAAATTGGAAAGTGATCACCTTGATGCTGGTGGTGACAAGTGAGTGAATAAACTAAAAAGTATAAAATAAGGCTATTACCTGACTGTTACATAATATTATACAATATTATTTTAATGTGTAAATGTATTTCTTAGAAATATAATGATCAAAGCATTTGTGACAACGTACTTTCCAGTCTGATATGTGGCTGAATCTAAATCTAAATCTTAATCTAACATTTTGCTTATTAATTAATTTGATTTACTAATAAGTATTAATTGCATTCTACTTGTTGTGGTTGGGATAAAAATAAATTTGAGCCTTGCCCACAAAACAGGTTTCCATAATTTTTGGGAATCCTTTCAAAATTTCTGTTGATCATGCCAGCATATAATTTTTAGTGGGAGTTCTCCCCTCCCCAGTTTTGTTGTTAATGCTGGGGACACTGACATTTCAGACCTGGTACAATGTATTAAATTTGCCACAAGACAGTAAAAGTATGGAACTAACATCATAAAACTTTGTAAACTTACTTGCAAGATTTTCTTATACTGTGATCTGACATGCATGTACTGGTGATCAATTATATTTCTCAGGTAAAAAATAATTAGTAACTTTGGACCAGTTCTTCTTTGAACTTTAGAAGACTAACACTTGTTATCCTTATTAATCAGGAGAATCTATTTGTTAAGGCCTGAGCTGTTGTCAACCAAATATGTGGCTGGTGAGTAGAGATCGTTAATTAATTTTAAGAGATCATTTAGTAATTAATCAATTAATTAGAGCAGTTTACAATTGAGTGTTATAAAACCAAATACAAAGTCATCACTCTGGCCAATCACCAAGGACACAGACAATCCAGTGAACCAATCAAAACTGGAAGCAAATACATGTAGTTGGTACAAAGCACGGGAAAATGTGTTGGTTTTGGTTTTATTTCTGATTGGTCAAGAAAGTGGTGTGAGTTTTTTTTAGGCCAATCACTAAGCGTAGTAATCCAAAACCAAAGCAAATACAAATTACTTTTAACACTCAAGTGAAAATCAATCAATCAATCAATCAACCAACCAACCAACCAACCAACCAACCAACCAACCAACCAACCAACCAACCAACCAACCAACCAACCAACCAACCAACCAACCAACCAACCAACCAACCAACCAACCAACCAACCAACCAACCAACCAACCAACCAACCAACCAACCAACCAACCAACCAACCAACCAACCAACCAACCAACCAACCAACCAACCAACCAACCAACCAACCAACCAACCAACCAACCAACCAACCAACCAACCAACCAACCAACCAACCAACCAACCAACCAACCAACCAACCAACCAACCAACCAACCAACCAATCAACCAACCAACCAACCAACCAACCAACCAATCAACCAATCAATCAATCAATCAATCAAGCAAGCAAGCAAACAAGCAAGCAAGCAATCAGTTAATTAATTAATTGATAGATAAATAAATAAATTATTATTCCCATTTATGCAGAAAGTTTGTATAGTGCACAAATGTAATTAAATTTTATGAATGAGTACAAGTTAGCAGAACATTTTTTTTCCAGGTGCACAAAACTCAGTTAATACTGCTAACTTCATGATAAAGAATAGGTGTGAAAATCTCACTTAAATAGCTATATTATTCATCAATTGAAAGTATAAAAATAGATATTACATTAGCAGTATTTGTCCATTAATTGCTTGTGTTAGATGTATCTGTCAGCTTGAATTAAAATATGATGAAATTTTGTTCTTTTCAGATCATATTAACAATGACAAAAAGAGTGGGAAAAGCAGGTCTTATAAAGTTGTATTTGTCCCAAAAAAGGTATATATGTAGCATGTACCCTAGTGGGCACCCTTCACAAAGTATTATTAGAAGCTAAAAACATATCCCCTTTTTAGCTAGAGAGCTGGATTAACCATACAGATTCATCACTGCAGTTCTCCTGCCAGAGCTGGCGGGTGCTGGCACTTATTCATAATTGTTTTTTTTTGTTAGTCACATATACTTCATTGTAATTGTTAACCATGTGCTCAGAGTAGCTGCTTTCTTCTTTGAAAGAAGGGCTCCAATCAGAGACAAGTGAAAGCGCTAGGAAAACAGTCCCAGGAGTTAGTCACAAATGGCCGCCTTAGAGGATTGTGTGTTTTGAAATTGATCTACACATTTTAGGGCTTTATTGGTAATCAAAATCTATGGGTGGCATGTTGCAGAAAACATAGACATGCCAGCTTTGAGAAGAGATAACTAAACCCAAGCTTTGCTATTCAGTTACTAGCCAGAGGTTAATTAATATTGAATCTACAATAGTGAACAGTGGAAATATATTATAATTTAGTATTTGCCACTCAGTTTATCAGTGTTAATTTATTTATTTTTTCTTTTGCAGTTGTATTCCTGTGAGATGATTTTAGAGCAGGAAGGAGTCTATGGAGGTAACTACATGGCTAACACTGTACATAGAAGTATGGAGAAAGTATTAGCCTGGTCTTTCAGCAGAAAAAAGGATGCTTCAGCCTCAAGACATTCATATCAATCAAACAATTGCCATAAATTTTGTTATCTTTTAATTATACATAGAACTGGGTGGTACATCACGACAATTATGTAATGTTCCTGGCTTACTTATAGTGGCAAATTATGAAATGATTTTCTTTTTCATGCATTATCACCTATCTCCTCAACATTTGTGTGCTGATATGATTATACTCAGAGACACAGCACAGATCACTAATAAAGCTTGATCATAAGCACAAGCGTGGAAATTTATTGAAGATTAGGTTTAGCATGTGGAGACGCCAAGTGAGATTTTCTGTTTAGTCATCAAGCTACATATTATGTTGAATTTCATAAGTGACACAGGCAATCCTTTTCTTATTTTAGATGTATCTTTTGATGAATTTCAATTGGAATTTATTCCGCTGGATGAAGATGTGTTGACACTTGAGTTACCAGGCTTTCTAAAAGATTATTTTTTGGTAAGTTCATTCCTTTTAAGAAAAGGAAAAGGATGCTCCTGTTAATATTAATAGCCTGTTGCAAAAAGTTTGCATGGGAGAATTAAAAAGTTTCTAAACCTAACCTGTAACCAACAGGCCATGTACTATATTTCTTTTGTAAAATGCACCCAGAAAAAATACAATTCAGTTCTTATACATGTTTGGGTACATCAGGCAGGGTTTTGGTTAAGTTTTCATTAAGAATCTATAGCCAGATCTTACAGAAACGTTGATGGTTCACAGGGGCATAGCTAGGATTTTCCAAAGGGGGATCACACTGTGTCGCACCCAGGGTACTTACATGGTTCACTGCAGGTGTTGGGTCCTGAAAATGGAGTATGTAACTACCAAGCACCTCAAAAGATTAATGGCATGTTGATTCTTCGGAATGTGCTTTTTTACCACCTGAATTGTAAGGTTTGTATGTTGTTTACTTAAAAAATTATCTCACAAACGGGGGTCACAGGCACCCCAGGATCCCCCTTGGCTATGCCCCTGGGTTCAAGATGTTGTAGACTAATTGGGCAGGCTATAGCCCATGGCTACTAGGGAGTCTGGGGGAATTCTTGAAATTTTTTTAAAACAAATGCTGGAAAATAACTATGATAGCTGAGTTCTAAATTTTCCAGTTTTAATTCATTTCTAATCACATGATGTCATGTTGCATGTCAGGATGGGGATCAAACATCACTTTCTTTTGTGGCTCGTTCTCTTGTGACTTTGCAACAGCTGTATGGTGCAATTCCAGTTGTGTATGGGCTAGGAAACTGTGCCAAGGTATTAATTTTTTACTATAATCTAACATTATAATTCTCTGTGCTTTCTGTGGCTTCTGTGACTAAGAGTATTACTGTTCCTTTGGATGGGATACTGGCCCATTCCAGGCTACTCTCAGCATCTTATTTAGGTTTTGCCCCCCTGGTGGTGACTGAGGTATTGAGAGAGTAATAATGTGTCTTGTGCAAGAACACAATACAAAACTGTGGCCAGTTTCATGCCTTGATCTCTCAATCCTGAGTCCAATACAAAAACTGCTACAGTAACTTTAATAGGCATTTCACTTGCAGTGAGTCAACTTGACAACATTCTGAATGCAATTTAAATTTCTTTAATTATAGGTACTTGCTTAGAAATGACAGAATATTTAAGTGTTTTTATGTAAGAACAAACTTTTTTGTCATATAAGGCCATCCCCTTTTTTTTCATTTATCATTGTAATGTGTTTTCTGATTTTGGGTCGGTCAGTCGGAAAAGAAAAAAACAACAACAAAAAAGTGGATAAGGAGTCTGGAACTAGGAGGCCCAGTACCTCAGCATAATATCCGTGGAGCCTGAAAACAAGAAGACATGGTTACAAAGTCAACATGGCGGCAATGGAGGAAGGAAAAATCAACATCGTGGTTAAACTCAAACGAGAACAGTGTAAAAAGGATTGAGAATTATTTAAAATAATGTGTCATTGCCTTCATTACCCTCTGTATAACATTTTTTTTTTTTGAAAACGTGAAAATTTGGGTCGGTTGGACGACGCTAAACAGAGAAAAAAAAGGGATGGCCTAATATAAGACATCTTCTTGCAAACCCAATTGGCACTTGTAGTGAGTTGTAAAGTGGTCACTTACCAGAGGTACAACACAATAAAAAAATTATAACCATCATCCCTGAAAGTGGTTGTTTGATACTAAGCTACGGTAAGTTCAAAAGAAGTAACATTGAAGGAATTTATTAGCAAATTAGAGTTTAAATGTCACATTGGAGGGTGTCAAGTCAATAGGGAAATTAAGCCTCAAAAAAGTCCTAACAGGGTAAGTTATGGCATAAAAAGTTTATGATTAGCATAGTTTTTGCTGTCAGTAAATAATAATAGTTCAAGTTCAAGGGAGGCGTGGTGGCCTAATGGTTAGTGCACTGGACTCCAGAATGAATTGTTGGGGTTCAAGCCCTGGGCGGGCACTGCATTGTGTTCTTGGGCAAGACACTTTACTGTCATTGTGCCTCTCTCCACCCAGGTGTATAAATGGGTACTGGTGAATTTACTGCTGGGTGTAACTCTGCAATGGACTAGCATTCCATCCAGGGGGGAGTAGAAATACTCCTAGTCACTTCATGCTACAGAAACCGGGATAAGCTCCGGCCTGATGGGCCACTAGGCTTGTATGCAGACTTTACCTTTACCTAGTTCAAGTTTACTGACTACATGTAGACGTCATTAAGTTTTATTTATTGAGTGTGCATGCGAGTGTGTTTTTTTGGTAGATAATCATAATTGGTGTTAAACTGATTCAAACCACTGTTACTTAATAAATTTAAGCCACACTTGAAATGGTGGCAAGTACAGGCTGAACATAGGTGCCCAGCATACAGTGTGCATGCCATCTCTACAATGTATCAATTAACCTCAATTTTTTAATATATGTAATATATAATAACATCAATTTATTAATAATTTTTAGATGGTTGGAGAGCTAATTAAGAACACATTAGAAGAGGAAGGAGAGTACAAGCATGTAGATGGACCTGAGATAGGTTCACTTATTCTTATTGACAGGGGTAGGTGCCATGCAACTAGTATTAATAATTATTTTTAAGGACGGTGCCTACTAATAGCGAGGTATTTTTGCCTGGCCGATGACTATGCAAGGGAAGTTGATGTTACCAAGGGCTATTAAAATCCAAAAAGAAAATTGGTGGGAGCCACGCAAATTTTCGAGATAATTAGGTTTGAAATCTTGAAAAAAGTGCTGACGTGGCATTTTCCAAAAAAGTAAAAGGAAATAAAATTTCCTTACAAATTACCTTTGAATTTGGTTTTTCATAAACAAAATCAACATTAAATGTAACAATCTTAAAAATAACTAACAAATACTATCTTTGAAACTGCGTGATTCTTGTTTTTATTAACAAAACGATTGCATTTGAGCCACTTTTGACTCTAACAGCTCTCTCTTGCAAGGCCAGAAAAACAGCCTATTAAACAATTTTTGCACTGAAAGAAAAATTAACCATGTGTTCTATAGACTTACCACTTCCATTTTATAAAATAAAAAGTATGGGTCACCACGCGTTTTTAAAAGTTATACGAGTTGTATGGAATCGCTTTTTAGGTCAGTTACACTTTTCCTATCCCCTCCCGAGCGAGTTAAATACTTGCTTCTCATGCAATTTTTCACGTGTGCACTACGCCATATGTAGTTAGCAGTTTGCTGATTACGTTTGAGCGGTTAGCGATTTGTTTCAGACTGTTAAATGTGAACCATTTTTATCAATAAGCATTTAGGGCTTAATGATATGTTACTCTTTCGCTGTTCCTGGTTTAGTACGTCCATTAACTGGATTTCGTTGCAACCAAAATTTTCTTGCATTTTAGTCGCGTGCTTGGTCGCGAAGTTGAATTCGTCATTTTGAGCAAGCAAATTCCCTTAGCGTGCGCATCTAGTGCGATCGATGCCTTGCGTGATGCGCAGAAGATGTGCGCAGTAACAAAAGTAGGCACCGTCCTTAAGGTGATTCCACTGAAAAAGAAGGAGTATTTAAAACTTGGTCCAGTTCATAACTATGTTATGAGCGTTACAAAAATGCAATAAAAAATGGGGGTCACCGTGCTCGTTTTTGTGCAACATGGATGGCTATTATAGTAAACATGTGACCGACGAGGTTCATACTAGGAACCCTCATAATCCGAAAAGGGAACTATCATTTCTAGAAAAAATCATTTCTTGCGTTAAAATATCGAAGCAGTTCAACGAAATAGACTTTAATCTTACATAATAAACTATTTTAATAATTAACCTGGAATTAAGATTATGAAAGATATTAAAGATTTTGCTGCGTGCGTGCGTAAGCAGCACTACCTCAAAACGTACTTTTTAAAGCATTCAAATAAAAATATCTCAAAGTAGAGTATTTAACTTTTCTTTAAATTGTGACATATTATAGTCAACCGGATATCTTTTAAATTTATGCATTAAAAAATGGGGGTCACCGTGCTCGTTTAGAAGAAAATGACCATTTATTTCTCTTCTGAGCTTAGCCTAAAAGAAAAGCCGTAATGCTGTGTGTGCGCGCGCTCGTGCACGCGCTAAATGACGCGAAAACTCATGCGCAGCAAGGATGCGCAATGCAATTCAGTGGAATCACCTTAATTAAGGACGTTCGCGCTAATTGTTTATGGGCATCCTTACTGCGCACGTAATTCCTGTCGCAATGCTACACCACGTCATGCATCGAGCGCGTGCGCTGAGGAAACTTTCCAACCACATATAGGGTGAGTAGCCGTTGCGATAACTTCGCTTGCAGTTTGCTCGCTTAAATGGTCGGTGACCCCTACTTTTTTCTTAACAGATCACTTTTGTTAACGATTATCTACGTTTTGTGAGAAAATGAAAAAAATCTATCGATTAAAAGGTTGATTTTTTTTTTGCCCCACGCACGTTCAAATTCCGCTTTTTGATCTTTTCGTTTTGCCGTACGACGGGTTCAAATGCCTCTTCCAGGGCTAAGTTTTGCATAAAAGATGGCAACACTTAAAATTTTTTACGCAACAGACGCACTTCTTCAAAATATCACCAAGATCGTTTGCCTCCGTTTTCTCATCATCGATAATTTAAACTACAAACCTTGAAAACTGTGCGAAATTACGTGCGCCAATTTTTCAAAATCAGGGTAGTTTTCTACAGACTTTATCTCTGAAACGAAGTCGGTGACCCCCACTTTTTTTGTATTTCTGACACAAGTAACTCATTATCCGTCCTCAGTAAAAATTTTAGAAAAATCTATCGACTAGAAAATTTTTGCGCGAACGTCCTTAAGTTAGAATAGACATATGAAAATGTTGTTGCATCAGGAGTACTATATAATAGGAGGCTTGTGAATAAAAAAGGTAATTAACTGAAAAGCAGAGGAAACTGGAATGTGTTTCTGTGTTCAGGATTTTATTTAAGTCAGTTTATCAAGATAAAACTGCAATTTTCACTTGAACTGTAAGATTATGTAAAGATCTTCAATGCATGTGGTTGTTGTGTATCTTTGCGTAGGTGTAGACTATGTTACCCCACTCTGCTCTCAAGTCACGTATGCTGGAGTTGTTGATGACACCTTTGGCATAAGAAGTGGTAGGGTCTTTTGACAATTTCTCTTGCTCCAAAAAATTAAAAAAGTCACGTTTTAAAAGCATTCCTTGAACAAGGCACTCAAAGAGAAGTAAAGCTGGCAAATAAATATGTATTGTTGTGATTTTTATTATCAACTTAAAATTTAATTTTCTTTGCAGGTAACCTAATTCACAATACAAGAACTTGGTGAAAAATTAATATTAATACAATTGCTAAAAAACGTTTACGATTCTTACTGAATTTAATTAAAAATAATTGAAATAAAACAAGTTACTTTAGTTTGCTTGTTGTATTGTCCATTTTGCTTGATCATGGTATCATTTATGGAATCCTATAACTGAAGCATTTGATGCACACAGCTGCAACATTGTAACATTGGCAAATTCTTGAATCTCAAACTTGGGTTGCTTGTGTGTGTGCCACAGTGGTTAAAAAATAAACATTTCCCCATTTTCTGAAGTACCCTAGTTGCCAAAATCAGTGATAGTACGTAGCTAAAAAAAGTGTTGTGTTGTCCTAAAGGTGTTGTGGAGTTTGGCTCAGAGGTCACTGGAAAAGACCAAAAAACAAAGATGCTGTTGAATGACCAAGACAAGGTTAGGGTGTCTCTAATAATTAGTATAAAATGTTTGAGTAATTGTGCATGCTGTTTTGGTTAGTTCCACTTCATTAAAGTTCCATAAAGCATTTGGTCTATGTCACGCGTGTGCTTTGTCAAGTTATAATGCATGCAGCTTAAGTCATGAGTTTGAGCGCTCACTATTTCCTTAGCATTTTATAACAGAAATAAAAAACTTCATCCTCGTGCATTGTTGAGTTTTATAAGCACTTGAGAATTTTTAAGAACACTCGAGAAGTGCGAGAAGCACTTGGGTGCGCCTCGTGCTTCTCTATGCACTTCTTTTGTGTTCTTAAAAATCCCTGTGTGCACTTGGATGCGTTTTTTATTTCTTTAATATACATGTAGGTTAGTGGTGCTTATTCATGATACTGGAAAATTCATTTTGTAAAGTTCTGCCTGAAAAAACGAAAAAACTGCACTTTTTTGGTGCCCTAACAAAAGGTAATAAAGTAAAATAATATGTAGTAATCAGGCCACCACACACAAAACATGCTACGATGTTCAAGTTAGTTTCTACACACATTTATTAGCTGTTAATTGCTGTTTGTTTGAATTGGTTCTTACGGTTGATTCCTGGCTTGGCTCTGATAACTTGCTTTTCTGTTCTTGCTTTAAGGTTTTCTGTGACATTAGGGATCGCCATTTTTCTAATGTGTTTGGTTATCTCAGTCAAAAGGCAAAGGATGTTCAGTCAGGATATGATGTAAGCATGTGATGAGTGAAATACAATGTTTGTTTAGCTTAAAGCTTAAGGTGAATCTGAGGTGTTAATACTATCAATAACAGCTGTGCAAATGGATATCTGATAGCGCATCCTGACAAAGGGTGAGCCAGTGAATCCTGCGAGCCATTCCTTTTTGCCTAAATAACACATTGGTTAGCCTAAGTAGCACTCTGGTTAGGCTACAGTTTGCTTGACAAAAAAACTGGAGAAAAACCTGTCATGAACTAGCGTCTCATCTAGAGGGAAATGTACTCTTTTTTATTTGTACTCTTTTTTTATAAGAACGTCTAATATTGGGGCTGAGAGTGAGCGTTCTTCTTATTTTACGATATGAGGCTGAAAATGTTCGTAAGACGTTAAAATACATGTTATAGCATTTCATTAAAACAATGCAGACGTGAATAGGAAACGTATCAAAGAAGTTTGTTCGCCGAATGTGGTGTATCAAGTTGCTCTTGACACGCTTGCATGGCCCGTTCTACATAGTGTATCATAGTGTATCTGTTAGAGCACAGTTTTGCATATATATTTATGCTGCTCATTTAACAAGAAATTAAATCAAATGGGCAAAATAAAGAAGTTCTCCGACTCTCAGCCTGGGGTGTGACTTCTTAGCATGTTCTTAAAATTTGGTAAATCTCAGCCTTCACGTTCTTATAAGAAAAGACTGTAGTTCCCTGGATGCTTCATGCTGTGAAAACGGATTTTCGTACCAGAACTGCCAAAAGGCTTTGAAAAAACTTTGCTTTGACCTGCTATGGGATGTTTATGTTAAGGTTTGTTATGCTAATGAAAATGTTTGATGTTACAGAAACGACAACACTTGTCAACTGTAAGTGACATGAGGCAGTTTGTGTCTGATGAGCTGAGGGGATTGAGACATCAACACAAGGGACTGACTATTCGTATGTTAATATATTATAATCTGATAAATGATATATTGAGAGCTCTAGAAAAGGACACATCATTAATTGTTAAATAGAGCTGGATTTGTCCCCCCAACAGTGTGCACTCATTGGCTAATTCGAAGTCATGTGACATGTAACAGTGAAACTGTTTCCTGCTACTGAAAAGTTCTGTTCGGGCAACATTGCAATTTAATCTATGACGTGAGAGGGTAACAGTAGCTCAGCTTCTGGAAACATTGAGATTCTCAGGAAGTAATGTTATTTTGCAACTGGTATTAAAGGTTAAATGAACCAAAATTTCGAATTTTCTTTTTTTTAGGCCAATTTGTTGATTAAGAACCAAATAAACATATTCTGAAGTTTCAAAGGAATTGGACTTTGCAAAACAGAGAAATTTCAAGTTGAAAAATGCTTAGTTTTGGCCTTCGTAATCGTAGAGCGCTCGGGAAAATTGTCGGGAAATTTTCGGAACATAAAACTGTGACGTCAGTATTGGTGCGTTGTGAAATTGCGGGAAATTCAAAGTCTTTTAGTGATGAAGCTCACAAGAATGGAACATCATGGTGTTTTGTGCAGCACTAAACTGCTTAAATTATTCTAAGTCGAAAGTAAGTACGTTTAAGTTTCCAGCAAATTCAAAGCTCAGGAAACAATGGCTTTTGAAAATGAAAAGAAAAGATTTCAGCCAGAAAAGAACTCTCGCATTTGTGCGGTTCATTTTACCGAAGACTACTTCAGAGAAAATCTGGCAATACATAGGTTTCTGGGTTCTGATTTCAAGCCGCTAAGACTCCACCTCAAAGAGGATGCTGTGCCGCGGACTATTTTTTTTTTTGTTCGGAAAAGAAATCACGGGGAAGGATGTCTTCTGAAGCACAAAGACCCCACTGTCCGTTCGGCTTTTGCTAAACGAAGGAAGTTAGAGGTACGCATTTTGCACCTTTCTTATTCTACCTAGAGCTAGATAGAGTATTTGTTATGATTATTAGCACTTTTACTTTGTTGGTTTGGCTGGACATGATCAAGCATTAGAATTTGAGTTCGTTAATTCAATATCCTCGTCAAATGATTTGCTTCCATGCACGTGCACGTGCTTTTTGACGCGTATAAAATTAAGCTTCAAATGTTGTATTTATGTTGGGTTTACAACCGTTAATTTCGAGCCCTAAATAACATGTACCGGCTAAATAAATATGGACCAAAAAACAGCTAATACAAACAGAACTCACAGTGTCCGCGGGGACAGTGTGTGAACGCGCAGTATTTATTTCAATACTGAATTTTCCTTCAGCTGAAAACGACACGAATTTATTCATTGAAAGTTTTACCCTGCGTGATGCTTTGCAGTTTCGAATTTGCATTGAGAAATGCCCTTTCATTCAAGTTAAATTTTTGTGTACAAATTTATTTTTGTGTTTTGTGTGACTCTCGAGTACAGAAAAGAAACAGTGAATTCAATCTCAGCTTTTGGCCACATCCTAGGATAACTTCGCGCTGCATACCGATCCGGGTTGCAAGCCGCACACGTCCTGATAGGAATTACCTGCAAATCCAAAAAACTGCATTTAGATTGGGGTATATAACAAACTAATTGTTTTATACTAAGCTGAGCAGACTGATGATTTTTATACGCCATCCAGTGTTTGAAAACCTCCTATATCGTACAATGCTTACAATTTTTCTCAGTACTTTGATAATTATTAATCTTTGAAACTGGATTACAATGTAGTAAAAAATATAACAACCATGTTTAAAAAAAAGCTTAGATTCTTTCAGAATTACTCGAAGTACTTAGACTGACTTAACCTCTCAAACTTTACATTATTCGCTCTTTAAACGACGATCGTCTCTTCGATCGCAAAGCCGTGAAATAAAACTATTACGTCACAAAATTCAAAGCTCGATCCATTCCTTCCATTCCAGTGCGCGGTCATTTTGGAAACGTTTTCGTGAAGTCTTCGGGAATCTTCGTAGTTTTTGCTATAGTTCGCGCTTTAAGGCTCAGAAAGCAAAATTTCTTCTTAAGTTTAGTTAATAATGAGTTCTTCTAGCGTTTGGTTGCTTTAAAATCGCTTAAGAAAGAATGTCGAAATTTTGGTTCATTTGACCTTTAAGAATAAATGTACACATACAGAATTTGTCAACTGAATTAATTTCATGAAGACCTGGAGAGTATCACTTTGAAGAATTTCGCAAAGCAAATTCTGCTGTTTGCTACTGATTTAAAAACCTTTAAAAACAGAGCAAAAATGGTGGCATCATGTGAAGCATGTTGACTTATGTTGCAATTAAATGCTTATTTGCTAGATATTGGTGCATGTGAGGTGGTGCTTAAGACAAAGACCAAGGAGAACTTTGAACGACGTCTTCGTGCAGAGCACAGTATGTTCTATATTACAAATTTACTTTTACTACTTTACTTGCAAATGCTCTAAAAATTCCTATTTAAAAAGCAGATTTTTTACAGTTGTCTGTTGCGTTATTGATTTTATGAGAAATGATGTATTTCCCCTGATGTTCACATTCTCTTTTGACTGATAATAACAGTGTTGATATGCTGAGTTCCTGGATGTGTACGTTCTATTTTCAATGAAGACATTTTGTTATTCATGTTATAGACATGCTGGAGCTCATAGAGGATAAAGAAGATACTGATTATCTTGAAGAATGCATTATCAGACAGGTGTGTCCAGCTTGTGATGCAAGGACCTGTAATCTACTCCGTGAAACTCGCTGTTTAACAACTAAAGCTGTTGGTTTACAGTCTATAAAATCCAGGCTAAAAATCAAATTTAATGAGATATGAACCTACAGCTCACTGAGCTAATAATTGATTGGTCTGTCAAATCACAGAAACTTTGGTACATACAGGTCTAAAAATCATGGAATTATTCATGCATGCTAATTATTACTTTTATTAATGTCTTAACAAATGTGTGTTGGAATTAATTAGCGTACTATTGATCCACAGATGAATTCATTCAAAACGCTGCAACTTTTATGTTTGCTGTCATCAACTCGTGGAGGTGAGTTTATCAGTTTTTTTCTTTTGTGCTTTGTATTTAAGCTATCTTCTGGTAACAGAGGTTGCTTTACATTATATAAATGGCTGTAGAGTGCGCGGTTCTTGCTGGCGGCCTTTGTTGTGATTCTTCTTATTAACTTTTCAGGGATTGATCCCAAACTGTACCATAGCCTAAAGCACAAATTTCTTCAGGTACGTTAGTTGAATAGGATTCGTTTGTGATACAAAACTCATATTCAGGTAGTTTGAGGTGACTGGGAGTAGTACAACTAACTCCTCGTCACATACCTTTCAACAGTTCGTTAGTGTCCATTTATTCTCATAGGTGAAGAGACGCATTTTCTGTTTTGTCCAGAAGCATAGCTCAAAGATCCTAGCCGGGTTCTTACCCTTTCCGCTTAATCTCTACTCTCTCATAGAGTACGAAGCAAGGAACATTCTAATTCTAAGTCCTTTATGCAACCTTGAAAGTCAGTCGCTGTCTCACATGCTGTTTTCTTGCACTGTGTCCTCGTCTTTGTGGAATCTCTTCACACGCTG
This sequence comes from Meandrina meandrites, assembly GCA_963693305.1. NCBI lineage: Eukaryota > Metazoa > Cnidaria > Anthozoa > Scleractinia > Meandrinidae > Meandrina > Meandrina meandrites. Next base: position 34,886,811 of record OY855904.1, on the reverse strand, counting down.
GTGGCAAAAAACCTTTGGCCATCACATATCTTTAACAGAAACTATTATTCTTTACGGCTGGCACCAAGAACCTGGCTCTAACACCTGGATAGCCCTCAACTACTCCCTAATAATTGCTAAATACCATATATTCGCTACAAGTGTACGCGGCGGCATTCTTGACTTCGAAAACTTTCTCTTTCGCCTAAAAGACAAACTTTCCACCCTTCAAGCGATTGCAACTAAAAATAATAAGTTAGATAAATTCAAGGAAACGTGGTCCGCTCTGGTATAAGTATTTTGTTGTATTGTTTCTTTCCTTTTGTTAATGTACCAACACTGTTCATGCGTTTCTGTATACTGTTTATACTTGGTTGTAAAAAGTATAGATATGTTGTAAGCAAGAATTGTAAATAGTGTAAGTAAGTAGTTAGTACTTTATTGTAAATTAATGTATGTCGTGTGTTGTAACGTGCAACGGTCAATTAAAAAAAAAAAAAGGAACATTCTAATTTAGCAGCTTTTTTAAAAGAAGTAAAACTTGGAGATAACAAAAGCTGCTATAGTTTTGTCTTGATCACTTTTGTGCGCAAACCCATTTTCGTTTCCAGGCGCATTTGTTATGACAATCTTACAGGATATTTGGTCTCTACTGGTGCCAGTAACTATTGTAAATGCAACTTGGTATTCAAGGTAGAAATTTTTTCTCTATTTCTAATGCTTTTCTTTCATTTTGCAGAGTTTTGGTCACGAGCACATGCTAACCTTCCGTGCTCTCAAGCAGTTGGGGCTTTATACTGAACTTGATGTAAGCATCAATCCTTTATCTCCTAACAGAGCCAAAATACTCATTTTCTAAAAAACCAGCTGGGGAACAATCGAATAACGAACGGACCACACGCAAGTACTACTCTTTCATTTGAATGGCCACGGGCCATGGCTTCAGCCAGACTTAACATTTACCACATTTGAATGAGTACACTCTAGGGTTTCATCCACAGGCTTAAAAAAAAAAACTAGAACTACGTTTTACAGCACATTAACAGTACACCATGAATATTATTGGCATAAGCTTACATTTGACTGGTCACACACTCGAATTTCATAAACGTATTCAGACTCAAGCTAGAACCACACAACATTGTTTGCTTAATAAATAGTTAGTATGGTTACTAACCAACTCTCCACTGTAATCTCTTCTTTAGAAAAAAGGGATATATAAGACTCTGAGCAAACGGTTAAACCTGGTAAGTATGTATGTAAAAGTGGTTTTCATTTAAGTGTATTAAAACCAAAACCAAAGTTATCACTTTGGCCAGACAAAAAAAATAATGTACAATCCTGACCAGTGAACCAATCAAAACTCGAAATAAATATATCTTATTAGACGTTTTGTTGTGTAGTATCGCCGATTATTTTTACGAGTTGTGCCGTATTTTGACGAGCCCGTAGGGCGAGTTAAAATACAAACAACGAGTAAAAATTATCGGCGATACTACACAACAAAACGTCTAATAAGAGATTTATTATCCAACAAGACAAAATGTTATGTCAAACTATTCAAAGCGGGCGAATTTCGCGGATATTTATTTGCCGCGAATGCGTGACAGAAGTATGCGAAGCGGAACGGAATTGGCGCAGGATATCCAGCTAACTGATTGGTCAAGAGCACGAGAACACGTCAAAAACCTGTCTAACTAGTTCTCTGGAGTACAAATATCGTGTGATATTTGTACTCGTTTGGGGCGTTATTTGTACTCTACGAAGCAGTGTTGGATAATAAATACACGTAACCGGCGAAAAGCGCGGGAGAACAAGTGTAAGCGAATTACGATTGGTTTCCGTTTTTCTTCTGATTGGATGAGAAAGTGGCGAGAGACTTTTTAACCAATCACTAAGCGTAGAAAGGCAAAACAAAGCAAACGCCAATTATTTTGGATACTCAAGTGTAAAATCCCTCTGAAAGGATAAATTACGAAGTTTGTTAATGTATTAATGTAGTTTATTGTCAAACACATTGCTGAGTAAGTGACACAAGGATCTTCATGACTGTGATTATGCAATACTCCCACTAGTGCAATACAGCACCATTCAGCAGTTATAACTCACGCCTGACATTTGGCCTGCCTGTAGTTCTTATTGTTATTCAGAAACGTTTGCTTTTTTATTTAACAGGTACCAAAGGACGTTGATAAGGTTGATCTCAAGAAGCCACAAGAGATGGCCTATGTGTTCAGTGGTGCTTACACTCCAATCTCCTGTAGACTTGTGGAGCAGGTCAGTGCCCTACCTGCCCACAGCAATAAAACGGGCATGGAATAACTGAGTACTGTTTTCCTTCAGAATACTGTCTTTGATAAACGATCGAGTCCATGGTTTTTAACAGTTATGCCTTTTAGCAACAAGCTGACGTCACAACTTCCGTATTTTCGATTGTACAGCGAGAATAAGAAACTCATTGGTAGTTTGTTTTTTTCTTCTTTAGGTTCTGTCGAATGGAATGCTTGCTTTTGAAGAGATGTCAAGATTATTAGGTGTTGATGTTTACTCGTCACGAATGACACCTTCTGCAAGATGTAAGCCAACTGATATGTTTAAAGTGTTGGCATTTTGGTAAAGAAGCAAAGGAAATATTCACAAACGCATGTGGAATTATCAAACCAGAACTCCTTTACAATAGTCTTCAGACAATATTTTGGCATCGAAGTTTTCCTTTCCAGCCGAAGTTGTCGATATTCGGTTTCAGCTCTTGTTTGGACCTATTCCCAATACCCTTAAGTTCCTAAACGGAAACCTGTTTTTTTTTTTCACAGATTCCAGCACAAATGATTCTCCGGGATCAAAATGTAAACTTGTCATGTTTCTTGGCGGCTGCACCTACTCTGAAATTTCGGCGCTCAGGCTTCTGGCCACCAAGTTAGGTAATCCCACTGATGTAGTATGAAGACTCCAACCTTCGTAAAAGTCTGTTTTGACTCATTGAAACGTATTGACCGACCTGAAACGTTTGCCTCTAATGAAAGGGTTTTGTAGAACTTGTTCATTAATCTTACAGTGACTGTAATGATAACAAGAAGAAAATGAAGGATAAAAGATAAATTGTGGTTGCTTTTTTTCTCCCACAAAATATGCCAAAATTGTAATGGATAACATATATATTAACTATATATTAACTATATTAATATATTAATATTATAATTAATATATTATTAATTATATATTAATATAATTAATATATTAATTATATATTAACATATATATTATTATTATTAGATTTCATTCGCCGATGTTTTCTCCACATGAGTAAAAACCAAAGGACATCTTAACCAGCGAACTGACTGTTTGTTAAGCTGTGTTGTTTTTTGTTTTCTACTGCAGGATATCGGATAATAGTCGCCACCACATCAATTATAAATGGCACTCGACTGTTGGAGTCTGTATCGACCCCTCGATAGGCGTGGTGACTAACATAAACTACCAGAGTGCGAGTCACCCATATGACCTTCGTCTGTCCTGAACAGAAAACATGGCAGTCAGCCGTAGATATTTAAATATAGTGTTTTATACAATTAGGTATATTGTGTTGCTACGTTTGCAAAGTAACTAAATCTTGCCATGGAGGACAATTAATATAAGATGGAAGATGGATTATACGATCAACTTCTCAGTGCGGACACCGCTGAAAGGTAGACACTTCCCTCTGGCGGGAATAATATGACTTCCTAATATGACTCCTTTCTAGTACAGTCTCTGAGCTGTATATTGCTTTTTGTCGGTTAGACAACAATTTATCAAAACAAGAACTTTTACCGAGTAGTTTTTACGTCATTAGCCTCAAAGGTAAAAAATAAGTTAACTTTGACCATTTTTTGACATTGCATCGATTTAAATTTGAGATTTACCCGAGCAACTTCATACACCACATTCGGTGAACAATGCTGTTTGATACGTTTTCTGGTTTCGTCCGTATTGATTTAATGAAATACTATGTTATGGAACTTAAGAACGTCTTAAGAACATTTTCAGCCTCAAATCGCGAAAAAAAAAATAAGAACGCTCAGCCTCGGCCCCAAAATTAGACGTTCTTATAAAAAATAAAGAGTGTAATATTAATAGAGGCTGTTCTAAGAAACCAAAACCTTCAGCGGCAATAGACATTTAGCTTTGTCAAATTCTTAAACATCATACCTGATCTACTGTGAATACAACTATCAACAATAGGGAGCTTAAGCAAACTACGACAGCAACGGCAACGAGAACGTCACCAAACAAAAGGCTTAATGAGCAGAACAATAGCTCTGCACGTGCGTTTGAAGTCTTGGTACATTTCCTAGCCGTTCTCTGCAAAACAACAACGTGAAATGACCCAATTCTGCGTATTCTGGACAACGTGAACCACAACGGCTAATTTTTGTTTTTTCTATTTGGATTTCAATGCTCTCTTTACATATTCAGGTTGAGCCAGTTCTTAAACCGATAGATACACCGAGTAAATATAAATTTATTTTTCACAAGGCGTTGTCCTCGGCGTCGCCGTCGTCATTGCTTAAGCTCCCTAATGATAACACAGTCAAGACGACTTCAGAAATGTTGAAATTTATTAACTGTAAGAGACTAGTTAGCTCAGCTTATACGCGGTGTGCATGGAATGAAGTTTTATTGTTAAATATAACAAGTTCAGAATATTGTAAGAAACTACTCCAAGCTGTGTTCAATACAATAACAGCTCCAGATTTTATTTTGTCAACTTCAGAGCTGCCTATTTTTTTTTATTAAAAGTCACAACTGATTGTTGCGTTACCAAGTCACAACTGACTGTCGCGTTACCAAGTTAAGTCCACAAGCGGCCATAATAAACAATATCACAGAAAATACTAAACAACCTTATTCCTACAATGACCCTACAGCTGTGTACCCATTTAATTCAATTGCAATTGGTACCTAGGCTATATATTAAGATTCTGTATCCAGAAACGTCTAAAAATGGTCTTTAATACTTCTAATTGAAATTCATTTGTTGTGTCCCTTCCCTTTTAAATTGCGGCACGGAAATATTGTGTTTGATTTGTCACATGACACCAAGTAATACAATTTATTCACCGTGAATAACCCACAACTAAACCCTCGCAGCCTCCCCTCCCCAAAAAAGAAAGCAACATTTTTTTCCTTTGGCAACACAATGAAAAGCAACTAACAAAACTGATCGTTATCTGTTGGTTTACTGCGCATTTCAACAACACGCGAACTCTGAACAGTGACTGAACTTCTCTAAAATTACGAGACCAAACAGACACTGGAATACACCAATCACAACTCACGGACGTGACCTTTGAATCGCTTTGACAAAACTACTCTGTTTCCTTGGTCCTCCATTGACATAATTCGTGCAAGTCGAGTTTTAACAGTTGGAGTTCGCGTGGTACTGAATGAAGGCACAACAAACCTATTGGGAACTCCACAAGCTACCCAAGCAAGGGATACAACCACCCCAGCCGCTGTTACAGCGGAAACCCGTTTGCGTTCACCTTAATCTGTCTATGTTGGAAGAGGCTACATTAAAATTACTCTTAGGGCGAAGATCTGTCTGTGAGACGCATCAGTTACTCTCCCATTTGCATACCTTAACTGCATTCAACTAATTTGTGATCGCCATTGCGCTATTTAGTTTATTCACTACGCACATAAAGTGAGCATTATTTTCAGTATTTACTACTATCTATTTGCCGTAGAATTTCTTGTTTAACAGGAAAATGAGTAGATTGACATTTATCTTTGCTCTCCCGAACATCTTCATGACTGCTACACCCTCGTACTGCAGCTGAAGCAAGTCCTGTCAAAATTGAAAGATGATGATATGGTCACTGAAGAAAGGAAGAATAAAACTGCACAAGAAATTAGGCAAGCACCTAATCTCGCACTCGGATTCCTTTTTGGCGCGGGTTGCCTTTCCTGCGTCAAAACGAGATTTGGGTAAAAGATCTGCCACGCCTATTTTCTAATGGTCCAGTGTGCGTGTACTTGGACGAGAGAGAAAGTATAAACAAGTAAACGAGTGTCTTTACGTCTGTTTATTTAACGTGAAGTTTATTCTTAATTCGCTCAGTTTCCTCGTAACCATATATTCATACCTGAAATACAAGCTCAACCTTCTCCATGGCTACGCCCATGAACTTTGCTGACACTTCGAACACTCCAACTTCGTCTCCTAATTTGATGTCAAACATGACATTCTTGAACCTAGCAGGCACAAGGAACACAACACGGCTCGGTTAAGGAAAAATAATATAATTATATAAAAAAAAAACGTTTACGTGTTCTAGAAATTTTAATCAGGTAGGACAAAACGTCAGTTTCGACCAGGATTAGCTTTGTGCAGTGTGTGTACCACAACCGAATGCAAAACAGCTAAAAACAACACCAGCCTGCGAACATTCTCCACCAAAACTAAAAGTAGCTAACAACTAAAGAAGCGTTCTAAAGTCGAATACTCAGAAAAAAGATCTTCTGAGTTTCCCAAAGTTACCAGTTGGACGCTCCTACCACTGAGCTATGGGCTGATGGAGGACTCGTGGTGAGCGAGGTCATACTGTTCACAAGGTTCTTATGTGTGACACATGTCCTGCCATAACTGCAAGGCTCGACCGTTTTTTCATGGGTTCGCCCCGTTGGGGAACTCGGGAAATCTTTTTTCTGAGTATTCGACTTGAGAACGCTTCGTCATTTATTTCGCTTTATCAAATCACCACTTCACTTATCGAAAAAAAATTTCGATATAGATAGCACCACAAAATACGATTGCCATAAAAGCAACAGATGTGACAATCCTAGAAGCATGGATAAAGGTCCCTTGCCAGCCTACGCAATTTCCGAAATAAATTACGAACAAAAGTTCATAGTACTGCGTGGCACTTGGATGAATCAAAGTAAAAAATGTAAGAAGGTATAAAAGTACCAAAAAGTTGTTTAAATATCAGACGTTTCAGGCTTCGCCCTTCATCAGTGGTAATAATAACGTTGTCATGAACAACACGACAGAACTAATGTTTAAATGTAACGTTCAAAGCCCAGCGCGCGCAGAGACGCGCGTGCAGTCTAAAGAGGTGTTCTCCGAAGCGTTCTCGTTCTCGGCCGCAACCTCCGAAAACGCTTCGGAGAACACCTCCGGAGCATCGAGAAGAATTCTCCTGGTTTCCCTGTAGCTGAGCACTTCAATGGATTAAACCACAGCTTATCCGACGCCGAAATTCGCGGTATCAAGCTCTGCTCGGGCAACAACATCTTCCGGAAACGACTGGAAATGCGGCTAATCTTCAAGCTGGGGACTACACGACCTAGCGGGATGAACATCAACTATGCATTCATTTAGGCTGCACGCGCGTCTCTGCGCACGCTGGGCTTTGAACGTTACATTTAAACATTAGTTCTGTCGTGTTGTTCAAGACAACGTTATTATTACCACTGATGAAGGGCGAAGCCCGAAACGTCTGGTATTTAAAACAACTTTTTGGCACTTTTATACCTTTTTACATTTTTTACGCAATTTCGGATGCCATTGAAATTACGAAAATTGCATGGTGAAGCAAAATCTCATTGCCTCGCCACAAGTAGTGTTACGGAAGTTTGTTTGGTTACCTTTAGCAGTTTCAAGGTGATCGCTTTCGTTTAGACACTTTCTGTGTGGAATACAATACAATAACAAAGGCGTGGCAAATTAGGGTCCTAAAATTAAGATCGGAAAAACTCGAGGTGGACTACGAACATTCTTCCAACCAAACTTCAAAAATTTCATTTAAACAGTTTCAAGCTTTTGTTGCTAAATAATTATTAAGAGAATAAAATGTTTTATACTTACTGTGATGGCGGTAATCCTTCGATCTCTAATATGACTCCTTTCTCGTACAGTCTCTGAGCTGTGTACTTGATCTCTCCCCGAAACACATCATCCTTTCCTTTCTGACCCTTCTGCTGTTTGGCTCGGGGTTTTCTGTTGAGTTGAGCAGAGGCGGTAATCAATTACTAAATTGCCAAGAGTGATCAAAGGGAATCGAAATTTACACCTGATTGGCGCTGAAATCAAGTAACCAGTGTATGAATAAAATACAAAGCTACATGGGCATGTAAACGTGAATTGATGTTACAACACCAGTATGCCAGTTAGCCTGGTCAATTCGAATCTCAGAAAATGAGATAAAGCGTCTCCTCGCTTCTTTGTTTAGTTATAAGGCTTCCTGGGTGTAGGCCCAACTTACCAAAGTCGTAACAGAATATTGTACTTCAAATACAAATAGGCAATGAATAAGTTTGCGAGTAGAGTATTTATTGAAACATTTGATCAGAATGGGCTGACAGTATATCCCTTATTAGCGACTTCAACGACGTAAGCCCAGGGCTTACAGCTCGCATTTAAACGGTATTTTAACACAGATATGATGTGTGTTTATAGCATGACTTACTTTCCCTTCTTGGACAGGTTGTCTAAACACACCCGGATGTACTGATTATAGTAGTCAATCTGTTCTTCATAGAACTGTGATTTGCTCTGCAAGCTGTCCAACGTCTGCCCGAGTTTCTTCTTTTCTTGTCGTCGTCTTTGACGATACCTTCTCTGGTTTCTGATGTCCTGCAATAAGAACATACTCTGTAAGACTAAAAAGACACGACAGAAAGACAATGCATGGACAAGTTTAACGTCACTTGAAACACGAAAAAGGGAATTATTTTAATAGCAAAGCGACAACAAAAGACACTTGCAACAACAACCAATAGTGAGTTGAAAATAGCAAATAACAGAATCATGTAAAGTCTCCCTTGCAGATGTCAACTGGGTCGTCACACAACGCTCTTTTGCGTAACAGTCCAACTAACAAATGCAAAGAAGTGAAGAAACCAAATCATCCAAACAAGTCCAGATAAATTACCTTTGCAATAGCGTTAATAATATCCTGGTAATCATTCTTAATGGTAACAACTCCTTGGCTTTCAAGCATCCGTAGATTTCTGATAATTTTTCTTTTCAGTCCTTCAAGAGGAAGCCTGACAACAAGTAGTCATGTATTTAAAATGATGACAAGGACATCAGAAAGCGTTTATTTACTATACTGGATTATTTTCTTCAATGAAAGCAAATCATATTAAATGACTATATTAACAAATCTAAGGAAGGAAATTTAGTGCTGCACAAAATTACAAAATTATCATACGACTCCATCAGTCAAGCTAGCATGACATCATGTTGAGGCGGCTGCCGGCTCTATCAAGCTGTTCCCGGACTGGCTGGCTTCGTGTCAGTTGTTAATAACAACATAACAGCTGAGCCACACATACTTGTTGTCTCCATAGGCGGAGGTAGACCTCGCCACATTGCCGTGAGACTTGCTCTTGTTTTCATCGTTCAGTTCTCTAAGTTTCATCAGTCGCATGTGCTCCTCTTCCTGTAAGAAATACAAACATTACCTTAGTCCTTCACGGTCTGCTGATCACATATTAAAACTACGATGGGGAGGGCCAAAACTACTTCCTTCCTCTTATCACAATGCACCACCTAAGGCAAGTAAAATGCGAACAACGGGGTAAAACACAGTCCACATACTTGTAACAGTAGAAAGCCCTTACTGCTTAGCCATCTCACAGTCTTTTGCTGATCGCTTACAGTTATTTGGGATTCTATTACACAATCAGTAACGCCAACTTGTAAATAACACTTAAAAGTCTGAAAAGAAAGTCTCACTTGCTCATCTGAGGCAGGTGTCTCTAAGATTAATGTCAGATTTTCTCCAGCTTGGACAATCAGCACATCGACGATCATTCTTTTTGTCCTGCAAGAAGAAACGTTTATGATAAGCTGGAACCATTTGTCTGTTAAAGGTTGAGTGCAAGGTAAACAGCCAAAAACGGTCCTACTGACAACTGTTTCTAACTCCCTGACTAGTCCCTGATTTTTCAGTCATCAAATAATCGCATTTAGTTTGCTTCACTCATTATCAAAACCTGCCTCAACCGTAAAATAAAATCCCCCGACTCAGTAGAATACTAAATTCCCTGTATTTCTTTTTTCTGTCAACAGTACTTTGTTTTTTAGACGGAATCCACCAGGACTTCGAGTAGTTCTTGGACAAAATTATGTACCAAAATTATTTACACCTTATTGCAAGCTTTTGTGTTTCTGCTTCAAATATCTTATCAAAAGAAATCTTTTCTAACAACACCAAACATCGAAAACCGATTTCGAAGTTCCGCTGAATTCCACTAAATCGCTTAAAAGACGCGAGCTTTTGCCTATAGCTTGTGAACTTTGAATTTCATTTTCTCAGGCTCTGATAAGAAATTGTTGTACCAAAATTATTTACACCTTATTGCAAACTTTTGTGTTGCTGCTTCAAATATCTTATCAAAAGAAATCTTTTCTAACAACACCAAACACCGAAAACAAATTTAGAATTTCCCACTGAATTCCACTGAATCGCTTAAAGACGATTTTACAAAATGGCTGCACGTGAGAATTTGCCTATACCTTGCGAACTTTGAAATTCATTTTCTAAGACTCTGATAAGAAGTTGTTGTCGGTGTTATCACGGATTATTACTTACATCTTTACCTTTTATTTAGGGTAGAAAATAACGCAATAGGATTTAACTTATTCTGGTACTCGATTTTTGTCCAACTTAAATAAATATTACTCGACGTCCTGGTGAATTCCGTCTTAATTGCTCACAAGACAGATACATGGCACTACATTTACAAAACTTACGATACAAGAAAAAAACTTACAGTAAACTAACAATGGTAACAAAGCAGACGTTATACAGGAAACAAAAAACAAAAACTAGGAATTAAATATAGTACAAATTTTTACAGGTATTTTGAGATAGATAACAACTAGAAGAGCGAGAAATGAAAAATAAAGGAGTGTGAAATTACAAATTATCCATTGAAATAGTTGTTTTGTTACTTACGTTACACATACTTATGATACAAATACTTTTGTTTTAGCCTACTTACGAACACCAATTATTATTCTTTAAAAAGAAATGAAGACTTTAGTAACATTTATGCAAATAACTTGGAATTGATTACTACAAATCTATTGGTAATATGAAAAGATAAAAAAAAATACACACTGACAGAAGAAGTATATAACGCACTACAATTGCTATTGTTTTCGATCTTTGTTTTTTAAGAAGGCAAAGAATGAGCTAGATTAGATTCAAACAAATTTCCCCACATTTTCAAAAAAAAGTGCAACTTTTTTCAGGCGGTATGACTTCGTTTTAAAATATCGAGTTTGTCTTGGAGGCAGAGAAAAAAGCTCTCAAAACATAAGTTGCCGACACAAAAACTCGTCGCAAAGACATGGTATTTGGCTATAAGAAGGATGACATTATGTGCCTGTTTATTTTGGTTAAGCCATCGAATTGGTTAAGACAGCGAATTCAGTCAGAGTGATATTCAGTTCGAATTTCGAGCACCACCAGCACGTGATCTATCCCAGAAATCAATAGTACAATAGTATCAATGGTACTTCATGTTACCAAGCAACTGGCATTCAACTGAGCTGTTTTGCACATCTGTGTTCATAACAGCAGTTAAATCATCAAATTACATAAAGATTACCTCACAAACAACGCTCTCATGTCCGAGTCATCATCATCTGGGACTTCAAACTTGTTGGTCAGGGTTAAAGAGATCTCTGTCTTTGAAGAACGTGTCGGGTCTTCTCCATCCACAGGTACTGTTTCACCTATTACAATAACAAACTTTATTAATTCAAAAGATTTTTTCATTTCTGATTGGTTTACAATCCCCGACTAATTCCGGATAACACTGACCAAATTTGGAGGACGTTTCTATTATTGGACGATTGACGTCAACCGTCCAATAATAGAAAAAATATTGGACGATTGACGTCACACAACGGCTTTGATAACGTAGAGCTAAAAAGCGCAATGAACAATGCGACAAAAAAAAATGCAAATTATTAGATGATAAAGATAGTTAAAACAGAGAAAAAGCTTTAATTGAGGGGAAGTCACTTGATGTTTAAGCTTACCTTCAGGAGTGAACTATCCAAAATCCAGCAATAGCCGAGAAGTTGGCCACTGTTTTGCGAAATTTCTACGCCGAAGTGAGAACCCATTTATATGCATTTTGTGTTTTTTAGAGCTCTGGAAATATTTTGAATGAATAACAAAACAATTATTCAATTCGGCTTCCGTATATGAAGAATTATGCAGATCTCGGAGGGTGTTATCCGCCTCAGCCTCCTCGATCTGCATAATTCTTCATTTGGTGTCCGGTCGTTTCGCTAAAAAGTTGTTGTGCTTCAAGTTATGTCAAGTCGTTTCGATACAAGTCGGAGTCGATTCGTTACACATATTCAGTCGATTCGCTGCACATTCGCGCAAAACATAAAAGTCGATTCACTATAAAAACCTATAAGTTACCGGTATTTTTAGATACAAACCTTGTAATGATCAATAAACGCCAATGGCTTTCTCAAAGACAAACACCTCAGCCGGAGCATGCAAACGAAAATAGTTACCATAAACTTGTAGTTGGAAGTAAATACTGTGTCTGTTCTCGTTATTTCCGAAGATTTGGTTTGTCTATTTCCTCAACCAGCGAGCGAACGAATGTCATGATCAGCAATTATGTAAAATTGTAAAGTTTGTCGTAATCAGCGCGCGGGAAAATTGGGTACTGAATATACAAAAAATTTCATCGAGGCAAACACACGAATGTTCCTGAACTGAAAATTCTCGAATTCAAATTCTGTAGCGAATCAAATTAAGCGGTGTATCGAATCGACTTTTGGGTATCTGAAGTTTGCAGCGAATCGACTTCGAATTGTATTGAAACGACTTGAAGCGAATCATTTCATACTAAGCCTCATCCAATAATTGTTAATTATTCATACATCAGCTTCAAATTTAAATCCAGCATCCAAAACCACTCGGCTATGTCACCCCCACAAAATCCAAAGAGATGAAAACTCGGCGTTGATTAACTACTTGTTGGTATTACTAACAAGGGCAAGGGAAAGAGAGAGAAATACTACTCATGCAAAGTAAAGATCGACTTAAGGTTGAGCTGACACACAAGCAGGGCTTTCAATAAGACCTAGCACCCACTGGAGCTCTAGAGGGTATACTGAGGTGAATCACCAGCTAAAATTCATGCAGCTCTCTATAAGGGCGAGGTGTTTACAGCTTCTTAGGGTGCGTTTCTTTGGGATGATCCGGATCATGATGAATGCTCCAAGATCACTCGGATCATGGCACATGAAAGTAGCCGATGAATCCTTGCCCAAAGTGGATTTATCGGCGCCTTTGATGCACCATGATCCGAATAATCTTGGATCATTGATCCTAAACATCCCAAAGAAATGCAACCTTGTACTGCTCTCTGATAAGTACCACACAAGGCCAGCCACCTGCTTAAAATCGTATTGAAAGCATCGGATGAGGCAAGTAGTCTGGGAAAACACATCTGTAAAAGCGCAGACAATGCAATGCATTTCAAGCTTTTTGATCGTCTGGATAGTAATACGCTTCAGGGACATAACAGTTTTCAATGTCAAACACGAATGCCCAGAACAGAAAGGTTTGTTTTGAGCAAAATCTTCCAAGAGAGTTTCTGCTTGCTAATGGGAAATTGGAATTAGGAATAGCGCGAGCACTAAGTTGTCACATCACAGTGTACGATACTTAATTTAGCTGAGTGAATTTTCCAGTCATTATAACGATCTTTAAGGGTAGAGTTCTCCTGGACTGCTCGAAAAAGTAAGTAGCATTGCTGCAAATTTATCATGATTTGCAAAGTGTCGTGTTACCTAACAAAGCTTCAACACATGGTGCATCTCCAAGATCATCTAGCAGCTCATGAAGAGGGTCGTTTGTATCAGGCGCTATTTCTTCTCTATGATCTAACAGCAGCGTGTGAGTATCACAAATCTCCTGCACTGAGATGTAAATCACAGGTTTAGTAACCATCACCACGTCTGTGTACTCATCTATGTTAAAATGACCCTCTGGTTCCTCCACCGTGGACACTTCTAAGAAAAATCTCCTGCAACATAAATCCAAACACAGGCAGGTTAATGACATATCTATCCTGGATGGGACACTAAAGCAGTAACTCAGTACATCATCTAAACCATGAAATTTTGTTTTGAACAAATTAATTCGAATTATTTTATGATTATGACTCATATCATAAATAAATATTACTTGAGTTATTTCGTGAACAGATTAAGAAATCTGCTTGCAAAAATACAAATTAAAGTTCTTGGGTGAGCAATTGCTGGTAGCGTGAACAAATGCCACATTCCAGAAATGCTAACAAACAAATATCGAAACGAAAAACAAAACAAAAAAATTCATCTCATACGCACAGAAAGAAGAGTTGTCTTGAGTGCTGGCCATCATAACTTACTTGAAACGCTGATGGGCCTCTGCAATGTAGCCATTTAGTGGACTCAGATGGGCACTCTCACCTCCAAACTAAGGGGAAAAAAGTTGATTAAATTCAACAACGTATGTCCCTGCGTCCTTTGTGATGAGAAAGGGACACAGAAAAATTAGTAACAAATAAAGGAACGTCAATTAACATCAGTAAACGAAAGTGCCAATAATGGAAGACAATTTCAAAACACAAGAATGAGTTGGCAGGACTTCCAGTTCCTAAACACTCGTCTGCTGCAACGCAGATCCACTTTCGAGTTCTGTCATACTTACTCTCATGTTTATATCACGTGATGTAAAGACGCACGCATTTTCTACTTGTCAAAATTCTCATTAGCTTTTAATCACCATTAAACCAAGGGTCCTTGTCAACAAGCGGGCAAAGCTACGTTAGTGCTCAAGGAACTGGAGCTTTAAAACTAAATTCAGTCCAAGAGTCACCTAGATACAAAATCAAATTCAACCGAGTAGGAAGAGAGGTCTCCAGGATAGGACAACTTGTACTAACAACGTGCTCAGGCTTATGATCCGAGTCGGGTTCCACGTCAGATGGCGCTCGACTGCGGTGGGGTCTTCCAATCTGGGTAAAATACCTTAATTTGAGCAGTACATTCAAAACCAGTAACACAACTTACAAGTTCGTTGGTACTACTAAGTCTTGATGTACGAGGCATGTAACGACAATAAAACGTTCAGACAACAATTTTATAATAAGAGAAAGAAAGATATCATTTATGCAAAGTGTGCCATAGTTTATGCAAGTCCATAAACTATGACTGGACTGGGAGTCATTTCCATTTTTAAACCATAAGGCAAAGCTACGTTCTTTGAGCTTTTGATGCCTTGTCCTGGTAAAATAACATTTCAGGACTTGAACACAGCATATATCGATTCTTACCATTTTATTAGATGCTGCGTACTGTAGAATCTTAGCAATGGATCCGAGATTTCTTCTCTGGAGGTAAAAAAAGGAAAAAATAATAATTTGTCGTGCTGATTCAAGACATGTGTCTACACAAAGTACCAACAAGGCAACATCTGAACTGATAACTGTCTTATGCACTTCAGACGACCTGAAGCAAAAAAAAATTAAAGAAAAGATAAGAAAAGGAAAAAATACCAAGCATGAGAACTGACTATACCTGATCTGCCGTTAAAGCCTTGTCAACACCAAATGACACAATATCAAAAGCATCAGGTGCCACAATAGCGGGGTTCATGTATCTGTAGTATATCAAGTTACCTACAACCTGCAAATGAACAAAAAAGTCAACACACATTTCCCATGTACCACACCACAGATATGGGCTCTAAACACAGTCATGCAAAAAACATATCACGTATAAACACGGCGGCGGAAATCTGGTAAACATACGAGATGGCTCAATACGTTTTATTTTACATGCATATCATACGTTTATCACCATACTTGCTCAAGCTAGGAAGGAGGAAGGGGAGGGGAGGGTAAGTACAGTTGACCCTCACTAAAATTCCTCGCCATCTCGAACTCAAAAAAAATTTCCCTTGGATCTGCTTTCCCATTCATTTACTATCCTATCTCGAACTATTCTTCGTTTTCCTTGAGAGGTTCACCTGCACATTGCAAACAGTGGAGGGGACACCTGAGACAAACACACAACTTACCTTTAATATCTCTGACTCTGGTATTTCTGGAAACTTTTCAACGAGAGCCACTCTCAAGGACATGGCAACGTATCTCATTCCATATCTGCCGGTGAATTAACAGCAGTCACACACTAGATGTATAGCAATAGATAACATAACTCTCCTAATAACTTCAAAAAAAGACTTTAAACCAAAGTCAATACAAAACCGAATCACAACAACGACAAACGTAGGAGTAAACCAATCAAAATCATGCAACTGGTAGTAAGCGCGCGAAAAGTCACGTGAGGATAACTAGGCCTTCGCCTGATTGGTTGAGAAGGTAACAACTCGACTTTCATTGGTCAGAAAACATTGTAGCAGAATCACTGAAAAGGCCACTATAAGCACAACAAGGCGAAAGTAATGTCAGGGTATCCCAACCAACCCAGTGTTATACAGCCTACAAGAACACCACAAATGAAAATCAGAATACTCACGGTATTTTATCACCGGACTGTACAATGGAGTTCAAAAACGTGTCTGTTGCTGCTGTCAGGCTCTTCATGGCTGTTTCTATTCTGTCTCGCACTTCAGGGTGTTTAAGGGCTTGCTCTGGTTCAACATCATATGGCAGCTTACTAAATGATACAGAAGGTAGAAAAACAACATGAAAAATAATTATTAGTTTTATTAGTTTAATTATTACACCTACTTAACTATACTTACAATTACACTGATACAACTAACGACAAGAAAAAACAATTACAACGCTCATAGTACTTTCCTACTTAGACTATACTTACAATTAAACGAACAATACAAACGACAATAAAAATAACTACAACACTAACGACTCCATTCACTATTTTCGCACATATCTACTACTTAATAATACAATACTTCTATGCATCAATGCATCAATTAAAGTAATAGTAGTTTTAAGCAGTTTTTAATGATAGCCAATAGAGTGAATTCGTGTAACCCGTTTCTTATATGCTAATAAGCTGCATAATATTCTAATGTTTGTGTACAATAAAAAAATTCACGTGTGGTCAGAAAACCTCAAAGAAATTACTTTATTTGTTGTACAGTAAAACACTCTTTACACACTTTCAACATGTACAACTCCTTTTGCTAAAAACCGTTAAACCTAGTCGGTTTTTTTGGTTCTGCATAATTCTGTCCGTTTTCTTCAGTGCTGAGATTGCCACGGCTGCCAAATGTGACTCATTTTCGGCCGAGAACACGCGCTTCATAAAATAAGCCAAACAAAACATGGAAACCACTGACGAGCGAATGTATGTACGCATGAGCGATTCACGATGGAATGAAGGGAACAGTTCAAAAGCAATTCGTAATTATCTGAGCCAAGAGTAGTATCCCGAGGCTAAAGACCATTAAGGTGCATGAAATACGTGTAGTACTTTTGAATACAATTGCCTTGCTGCTGCTTTTTGTGACTTTTCCGGTACGACGACCTCATGAAAATTATTACCATTTGCAGCATGGGTTGTTTGAAAATTCCCGGGAGGAACTACTCGGCGGTCGAGACGTGTTTTCTTTGACCTCAGGACAGGCGCATTTGTTCTGGAGAACACAGGTGAAACTCCAGCGTCCATCCTGGAATTAGTAACTGACAACATTCTTGGTTGAGAGACGACTTCGACAACGTGTGTACATGTGAGAGATAGAAGTTGTGTTACACTCTTGTTTAATTTGATGGTTTAATATTTCATTGTTGTTTTCCTTCACGAGAGTTTGAATATAAAATGTTTATGTAAAATCACAAAATAAATCAAGGAATGATAAATTTTTGAGCCCGTTATCTGTTTCGGTTTTTTCATGTTGATAAATTTTTTAATTTTAACGTAACTTCCACCTGTGAATTTTCTCTAATACTTGCAATTTGTCCGTAATTTTCTGTACAGCTCATTAGAATATTACACAGCGCATTAGCATATAAAAAACGGGTTACACGAATTCACTCTATAGGTGCTTAATATCGGCACTCTACAGATCAGCCAAATAGAAGTATATTACAAATAGATGATACTCCTTGGTAGAATTTTGATGAAAGCACACTGTTGAAAATCACAAACAAAGTGGATTTTTGTATACACAAGAGTCACGCCTTTTGTCTTCACATCACACAGTAAAATGCTGAAAGACAACTTAACCTAACAACTGAAGTTTTTTCACCTTTGACATGAAAAGGGAACCTTACACTACAGGTTGGCATGCATGCAGTGGCAGGTATTTACTTATTTGTACTGAAATGAAAATATCAAGTTATGCGATACACTAGAACTGTCGATTGGTTTACAAGATGATATACACAGTCAAGTACTTTTCACGAACAGTAAATTCACGGACCTGGCAGACAAGATAGAGGCAAGCTACCAGTAGTTTATCACGATGTAAGCAAACTATTATGCATTCATACCTTGCCTCGCCTGTCTCTGATTCCATTTGATTAATCCATGCTTTGTACACCTCAAGTGGGTTGGTATTTATTGACAGGTTCTTGTCATTGAGTACACCTTCCACCAATGGCTGCAGCAGGTCTCGCAGTGAACTCTGACCTCTAGTACCTCTGTGCAGAGGCAAAAAATTGTCCTTATTAGTTTTTCCTGATAAACAAAACTCTTGATTTGATCTGACAACCCATTTCATCAAGGTTAGTCTCAACCTTTTACGAGCATGTTGCCCAAAATGGTAGGCAGACCATAACCCACACATAGTTATATGACTGTCATAAAGACGTTGCAAAGTTTGCATGCTTAATGACTAGTTTCTGTCACCCTTAGTGGTCAGTGATCTGCAACACACTGTTAAAATTTCACCAATGAGTTTATGTTACCCTATGACAAAAAATGTTTAAAACAAAACATGGTCAGCCATTAAGGCCAACTGTCTAAAATGATCATCCCATGCTTACACACCCGACTACTGAACATGGTTGAACAGTTTATTATATCAGACTGTAAATGGATTTTTGTCAATTCTAATCATTTACTTTACCTATTGAAGTGAACCACCATTCTAATGACTGCTGGATTTCCTGTTACAATCTCCTGTATTTGATCAACTTTGGAACTAAAGAAAAAAGAAGTAATTTACTCAACATATAGCGTAGCATAATATTTGGCTGGAAAAGTACTAGTTTCCCAAAATACTTTGGATCTTTGTTTAAACAGTTCATGTGTGCATCTGCAGAAACATTGAATACCGTAAGCAAGTTCATCAGACTCTGAGTTGCAAGTTGTAAGGACAAGAACAACCCATTCAGTATTCTGATGAAGTGATTCTTTGAAATCCGCAAGACTTGAAAACTACAAAGGACAAAACTATGAAAAAATTATAAAAGAGCCATCTCTGCAATCAATGTAAGTACATAACCAACGTGTATGCCATAAAAATTCCTGCATGATTAACTTATAATCTTAACCACCCCTTCTACAGAAGCAGAATGAAGGATGCAACAGCTAGATTTGATTACTGCAGTTGTATGGTGCTGACTTTCATATCAGGTTTCCACATCAAACCAGTGAGAGACAAGCTAAAATTAGTTTAAAGTTGAACACAATGATATGGTCTGCAACATGCAGTTTAGAAAACAACTTAAGGACTAAAGCAACTATAGAACATTATAAACCGAATGTGTGTTACTACTTCATAACCGAGAATATGACAATTTTATAAAGCTGTTTAAAATTGTACAGAACAGTTGGTGGTATGAGCTATATGTTTGATTGATACTTACTTGATTTCTTCTTTGAGGGCAGTGTCAAACAATTTCACAAGTAAGTACTCTTCCCGCGCATTTGAAGCATAGTTGTACAATGTCAATATAACAGACTCCATGAATTTAGTAAATTTACTTTGCGGCATTGCAAAAATCAGTTTGGCCAGGTAAACTGGATTTGTCTGAAGCAAGTAAAACAGGTTCTGGTACGCCTCTAGTTTTTCATGGCTTTCTTTACTCAAGGACTTGATTCCTTTGGTTCTCTGTAGTGCCATGCTCATGTCTTGTTTTTCCCGTTTCAAGTTCTTTCCATGATGTATTACATCCTAAAAACAACATTTTAGCTTGGTCAAGTTGAGATAATAATCAATTTAAAGGGCTACCACCATTAAAAAGATTAACTATATACTCAGACCAAAAACTCCTCAAATAATTTAATGGACAGATTTCTTAAAGGTTATGGCAAGGAGGAAAGAAATGAATTACAAAACAGACTTGTAAACAACTTTAAGATTTGAAGCTACGGCATATAAATGGGGGACAAACTCTTATTGCATACTTTTAGTGAGCACTATTTAGTATTTAAGGTTAAGTTGGAAGTTGTGGCCTTATGTGCCTACTGGCGCAAAAAAATGATGGAAGTTCACAAGGTTATTACTCCACGTCATGAAGGAGTCATCTTTCACAGGATTGCTGGGGTCAGATTTCTGCAAATACAGTTTTGTTTGTAAACACTTTGGTGCAGATATTGAAATGGGCAATGATATACACTATACACTATTTGGAACAGACAGCACAACACGACCAACAAACACAAACAACACAAGAGACAGACTGAGATAATTTTTATAGGGACATGACCAAAGCTAATAAAACTTTCATTTGCTTAACTTGTAGAAGACAGTAGCTTGAAAGGCAACAAATGACTTACTGTTCAGTGCACAATTTTGGGCAGAACTATTCAATACCTGTAATGTGATTCTGTTCCTAACAAGAAGTCCTATCTTGATATCCATCAGATTCAAGTCGTTCTCCAGTTGCTGGTTTGATCTGATTTCTGTCACAACTTGTGCCCTTAGCTTCTGGAGGTCTGCAGATCGATTTAATACAGATTGAAGAGATAAGAAAAGTGATACATGTATAAAATGTGGGTGGCATTGACCAGCAAAAGAAGGTATGACAGAAAAGTTGCTGCATAGTTGTTCACTTGTTAAAGCCAGGTTGTTTGAAAGCCGATTAATGCCAGGCCAGCATTAAAAGTTCATAGGTAGAAAGTCTGCATTCGAGACTAGTGGCCCATCAGCCTGGAGTTTATCCCAGTTCCAGTAGCATGAAGCAACTAGGAGTATTTCTACTCCCCCCTGAATGGGATGCTAGTCCACTGCAGTAAATTTGCCAGTACCCATTTAAACACCTGGGTGAAGAGAGGAACTGTGGGAGTACAGTGCCTTGCCGAAGAACACTAAGCAGTGACCCACGCGAGGGCTCAAACTGACAATTAGGCCACTGCGCCTCTCACGAGACGGTTCCATTTACCTTGCATAAATGTGCTTTTATTGCTTATGTTATGTGGAGTTTGAGATCACTCAACACCAAAGCTGGAAGACAGAAAACCTCACTGAAAAGTTTAAAAACTGAAATCAAAATACACGCTAATCCTGTATTAGCTTAATCGTGCTTTGAACAACCTGGCTCTGGACTAAGCTATTTTCAACTGTCAAAAATTCATGAATGCTATTACTCCTCCGAAAGTAAGTCTTGCCTTTGTGCTGAAAAATAAATGTATTCTCTCAGCCACTGATAAAACTAGTACTTTTCCACAAATTAATACAATACTTGAAAGTAAAAATTTTCATGTTAAGAAACCACTGCTGCTGTTGAGCTGTAAGCGAGACATTTCTGCTATATACCTAGCTCCTCTTCAAAGTCTGCATCACTATGTTCCAAAAGATGAAGGAATTTTCTTACAGTCTTCACAGGTGGGTCTTGCATGGAGACTGCGTGAAGAACAAATACAATTAACACTTAAGTTAAACAAAGGATACAAGACAGTAAACAGCCCTTATTTCAGTCTTGTACTGGTAAGCAAAAACAGTTGCTGACAGCTGATACTTACTGAGTTTCCTGTAATCATTTTGAGCAACATTGGCCCTCACCCAAGCCTGGATCTTCACTATGGCAGAATTCTAGAAAAAAATTCAGCAGTTATTATGAACACCACGTTTCAGACAGAAGTTATTAATTCACTAACAGTTTCAATCCTCAGTTGTAAGAAGCCAGTCAGCCAGTCACATGTCTACAAAAATGATTTTCTAAGACTCGTTTGATGTTCTCTTACATGGTCTTTGAAGTATTTTCTTCTTTCCTGGTATTTCTTTCTTGCAAGTGACATTCGCACCCAAGATTGAATCTGGCGGCGAAAAGCAAAGAGGATCAATAAAACATCCACAAATGCACAGTATTAAAAAAATATAATAAAAACAATTTATAAATACTGCATGCAATTCAGATTTTGTAACTATATAACCCTGGATATAAATCACAAATCCCTATCCCTCCACCCTAGAAAAACGAAAGGAAAACCCCTGGTAGACCCTTCTCTATTGCATTTTTGCAATGGCAACATGGTAATGTTCCAGATCCTCACAAAATACTGGAGAAATGTCTTACCTTAACAGCTTCTTCGGGATGACTGTTGAGTTCTTTAAGCCTCCTTTGGTACTTCAGTCTCTGAATAAATCCTCTTACAAATGCCTATAATCACAACACGCCAATCAGATGACAGTCTTGCTCAAAAGCTACTGATGTTCAGGGGTACCACTAGCAGCTGGCTTTAGTTATTGAAAATATTAATATTTAATCATTGGTTGTGCATGTGCCCTCCTTTCAAAAAAGTTATTGAGACACCTTGAGTTGGCCTAAAGCTAGAAATTTATGTAAACTAAAACAAACAGTGTTTACCAACAAATGTGTCATACCTACTAGCAGTGTCTCATTCAAACATGTCCACTCTTTAACATCCACATAATTTTTGAATTACTAACATCAGGGAGATATTCTATAGATGCCTGTTTTTAAAATCTTAACCACCTGCCTCACCTATACACAGGGGTTTCAATAAGGGCCGGCAGCCAGCGAATTTCGCCGGCTACTCCACATGTTTTAGCCGCCTACTTTGATTTCCAATTACTTGAATTTTATGAATTAGCATGATAAATAATTTGCCACAACTGAACATGAACCACAGATTGACCAACATTTAATTCGTTTAACATGAAAGAAACTTGCTATAATTCTTGGTTAAAATATATTGACTGTCAAGGCTCTAAATTGCGACCGATACGGTCGCCAATGCGACTAACATTTAGTCGCCAAAATGGTGACGTATATGTTGTGGTTTAAATTTTTCTTTGGTTTAAAATTTTTCAAACCAGTTTGAATTTTAGTTTCCATTGTCTTGTATTGATTATCATAATCTGAAACAAAGGAAAATAAAAATCAAACTGGTTTGAAAAATTTTAAACCAACGAAAAATTTAAACCACAACATATACATTTCTGTGTGTTGACGATGAATAACGGACATTTCCTCAGACATTGTGCCCTTCCAGAAAGTTATATCGGAAGATCTTTGCTTCTAAAACATCCAAAATAAGAAAAGAAGTCAATCCATCCTCTTCCTTTACTGTAAAAGATTTTGTCACATCGGAAAACTCGCAAAAAGCTGACCGTGTTTGAAATCGCCCTATGATGCTTTGCAAGCCCCTGAAGCACGTCATGTATACCTATGGATTGTGTCTCTTGTTGATTCCTTTGATAGTGGCCACAAAATCTTATAATATATTGTGTTTGTTTTAAACCTAGTGATAAGATTGTTTTGTTTTTCCTTTTGAATATATATTTATGTATTCAGTCCTTTTTTGGATTAAATTCCTAGAAATGATTTTAAACGCTTTTGAACAAGGCCCGATTTGATTTTATAATCTGGTGACTAAAAATTTGCGTTTGGCGAATATTTTGTCTGCAAGATAATTAAAACTGTTGAATAAAAAGCTGGAAAATAAAGCATGTATGGTTCTGTCAAAAATGACCTAATTCTTGCCCCAGAAAGCAGGAAATGCACACTTAGAGGCTCAGATTTTAAAAGTTTTCCAGGGGAACATCCCCCCAGACCCCCCTAGAAGGTTGCGCCTGTGGCACGAGTAACCCCTTCGCCGCCTACATCTACATTTCTGCCACCTACTTTGATTCTTATTGAAAACCCTGTATACAGGATTAGACAACTTCTATCAGTACGCAAAATTTTCAGGGAACCAACCTGTATTTTGATAATTGCTGGTAAATGTTCTTTGATAAACGTTCTCCTTTCTTTGTAAGATTTTCTGGCCAGGTATCCTTTCCAGTTTGCTTGCAGCTTGACAATCAGGGGTTCATTTGACTGCATGTGAACCCATCGATCATACTGTGCTGTTACTCGTGATATCACTCCCTGTTAACAGACCACAGGAACATAGCGTTATGTTGGCTTAGTTCATAAGTAAAAATTCACCTTTTTGTACTGACAATAAAGTAATGGAAACTTAATTTTGACAGTATTCGCCATCTAGGGGCACAAAAAATTTACAATTATTATTTTTGCACATTGGGTGCTGAGTACACGCCAATACGTTTTCAACATTGTTGATGCTTGGACAGCTGAGGTTGAAAACAATTTGGAAATAGAGGTTAGCCTTTGAATGCAGTTTTGTGAAATAATGGTGGACAAATTGCCTGATGCTATTGTGATTTGTAAGAAGTGGGCAATTTCCAGTTGGTCTAGTGAGCATATGCACAGTGCAATACAGGGGAATCACCTTAAGAAAAGCTTCTCTGTTATTGATTACTTACTTGGATTTCCTCCCTTGTAAGCACAGCTGGGTTGCTGGTCATACTTTCGGGTTTTTCCCAGCAGCTTTCATTACTCTCAGTATTGTAAAAATACAAGTAACCTTGAGATGTCTTCTGCTCTAACCACACAGAGTCATTGCCTACAATTTACAAGATAAACACAATGTTAATAATTTAGGACACCATTGTATCAATCATCTGTTGAGAATGACAACATGTGATGATCTGCCACAAGATTTGGTTATGATAGCTGGACAGACGACATCTAAAATTCACAAGGGTCAAGCATATGCAGCATCTTCTGCCTTCAGCTACCTCACAGAGTAACACAGAGCTTGGGCTACTTTGGACCAAATGGCTGCAGCCTTACAGAATGTGATTCACCTGGGATACATGCATCTGTGGAGCCTAGAAGGGACTACAGCAAGAGGATAAAAGAAAGGAAAATAAATGTCACTTACCTGCTTCTTTCTTACTGTCTTTGAGTTTTTTGAGCTCTTCAAGGTACTGCTGAATGCATTGTGATGTCACACCATAGATACTGGCCTTAGGGTATGTGAGAGCTGCCATCAGGAGCCTCTCATCTTGTGCATCAATAGCTTGGTTGATTGCAGTCACACCCTCTGCCACTGGAAGGAAGAATGTTTATTTTAAGGATTGCAATAAACAGTAAGCTTGTATTGCATTTTCCAGTTAATACAAGCATTGAAGATAACCCTCGAGTCATTCTGTTGGATATGAAAAGTAAAACCTCATGACTGTCCTGTCAATCTATGTCCAACTCTGTGACTGACAAGTACATTGATCAAAGAATCGATTCTTGGGGAATCAAAAACTACCACATGTATTCTGACCCTGTTTCAGTTACACTCTACAGTATTTTATATGTGTCTAGTTTATTGCATTAACAAATCATCAACTTTTCACAAAAAATACTTACACTGCCGTGCATCATCTGAGTGACGGTTGGCATTGTCTAAACAACGTTGAATCTCATTGTGCCACAGTTCTGCTGAATCTTCATCTGTTTTCTACAAGTTAAAAAAATCAATCTTTTTTAACCACAGAATCACGGTGTACTTGATATAATAGATAATAGAACTAATTAAAAATCTTTCATTGGAAAAAGTTAATTTAAAGAAAGATAAACTGTTTCTTCTTTTGATAGTTGTGAGAGAATGAGTAAAAACCATGGGACAAGTACTTCAACAGCTTATCTAAGGTCTCCCAAAGAGACACATGGTTTAAGATCAATGTGGCCATGCACAACAGCATTGTTGCAACAACCAATCCATAGTCCAATCCAGTCAATGCACATAAATTATATTGCACCATGTGTCTGGACCCTAAATCCCTGTGCTTTCATAAAGTTCTGGAGAGACAAATGCTTGTATCCTGTATATTTCATAAAAATGACCAGTTGCCATCCTAACCTGAGCTTTCGCAACCTTCTGAGAGGAGAGAAGCTTCTGATAAAGTTCGCTGTTTTCAGGAGCAATACTTGATAGCTTGGCGGCATCAGCTTGTAGGGCCTGTAACGTACTGTGGCGATCTCCCTTGTCAATGGCTTCATTGATGATTGCTATGGCAGATATTACTGTGTGCAAGACAAAACAACACTACAGTCAGTACATCTGAGCAGTAGTCAAATTTCTGGACTTTGCGTATCTAGCACAAATCCTAGCTCTGACCTTTCAACAAACAAATTTTAAATGGAGACTTGGTGTAGCTACATGTATACCCTAAACTGACATCTTAAAATAAGTGCTGGTCTTATTATTTACTCACACAGCTTTTTCACAGGTATTTTCAGAAAATCCATAACTATAAGTTAATTACATTTGTAGAGATTATTTTGGAGAGTAAAAGACATTTTTTGATAAGATTAGAAAATTGAATACTCTTTGAGAGAGAGAAAAAAAAACAGCAGATGTTCCCGAGTGAAAAAAGAAAATTGATGTGCTGCTTACAGTCATGTTCCTCTTGAACAACAGTGTTCACAAAGTCCACACAGATCTGAAGTTCCATCTGCGTCAGGTCATCTTTACCTACTCCACAGTCCTGCAATAAATATAAATTAAAATTCACAAAAAATAAACAAAAGACATTTATGTGTTCTACATTATATGTAAACTATATATTATCAGTAGATGAGAACTCTCCCAAAATTGAATGTATATATGTAGGATATCATCATGACACTTAGCACTATTGAATACTGGAAATTGTCAATTTACTGCAACCGTTTCTGTGTGAAATGAGACTATAAACTGTGAGAGTTTTACCTTAACTTTCCACTTGCTTTTGAATAAAACTTAACAATGCAATGGTTTCAGTTGCTCCATAACATGAATTGAACAGAGTTATTAGTCTCTAAAGATACTGTTGTACTGCAGCAGTGGGCAAGTGAAACATTGTTGAATATCAACATTTAATGGAGGTAAATAAACCACTATGGAAGATTTGGGAAAGCTTATGTTTTGACTGTTAGCCCTTTGTCAGAGCAAAGTCAACTTTGCTCCAATGAATTAGGGGCTTATGCTTGAAATGTCAGCTTTTCCAAATTCACGACCAGGCAGTTAATTAATTGCTTCAATGAAGGGCTCATGCTTGAAATGTCAGCTTTTCCAAATTCACTACGGGAGTTTATTTACCAATATTAACTTCCAGTTGGTGTTTCATTTAAAACTTGACTTACTACATCTAGCTATTATTGACTATGCAGCAACTTGTAAAAAACTTGAAACTTACTTGAGCCTTCTCCTCCTTAACAGAGATCAAATGACTTAGGTATCTGTTACAATAACTCTCATCCACTGAAGTCAAGCCAGCGTTATGGTTGTTCATTTTATCAATTAACTGAGTGGAATTCTCATTTTCAATGGCTTCATTTATCGCTGCTATGGCTG
Source organism: Meandrina meandrites (assembly GCA_963693305.1). Classification (NCBI taxonomy): domain Eukaryota; kingdom Metazoa; phylum Cnidaria; class Anthozoa; order Scleractinia; family Meandrinidae; genus Meandrina; species Meandrina meandrites. The sequence goes on along the minus strand of OY855904.1, from coordinate 34,859,225 downwards.
TCAACACTGAAAGTAAAAATATTAAACATGCACTTACAGTCAGACCTCTAGGACTTGTACAGATTTCTATAGAAGCCTCATTTTGGGTATTCAACGACAGTGTGATGGGGAGGGAGGGGGTGGGGGAATTACTAAAGGCTGTGTACATTCAAAAGCAATACCTTTCAAATGGTCACAGATGGCCTGGTAAGAAAGTTGAGATTCTTCATGTTCCTGTAAAGGAATCAAGCACAGGTTAGCGGCAAAGTTCGTCTAGTTGATAGCTTTTTTCATTTTAATTAGTAGGAGGTGATCACTGGCAAAGTAGCAGGCTCTTTGCTTGGCAGCCATTTTGGAACCATCTTTGAAAATACAGATTGTACAACCTGGAAGCAGGTCTTGAGCTCAGATGTTCTTAAATCTCAGTCTTGGATTTTAAAACAATGGTCTTGACATCTCAAATTTTAATGTCCACCACTACTAAATATGATGTACAAAACAATGATACTAAAAAGTGCAAATCATTTTCCAAGAAGGTGACAAAAATGCGCCTGTCAGTGGACAGATAATCAACCATTAAAAGAATACAACCAAAAACAAAAGAGAGACAGGCAGATCAAACTGTTGTTAGTGTCTTTTTAACAGCATTGTTGCTGGATATCTCACTGCAGTGGATTCAACAATATTATCTGGAGGGTTCCAGGGAGGTTGCAGGGGCACTACCATGTGCTTTGCTTACACTGCCTGCTAGCTTTCTTGCTTTGTTCCCTCCCTCCCTCCCTCCCTCCGGGGGGGGGGGGGGGGGGGGAGGGGGGCTTCCATATGGAAGGGACAACGATGCTTGTCGGAAATTTTGAATTTAACCCCTAAAAGAGACCAATCTGGGCGTGGCCGAAGCTTATGCAGACCCCTAAAAGAGACCAGTTTAAAATACAGACTTGTAAACAATAGACAAAGACATTTTGTTACATTCTTGTTATTTCTTTATGCACAGCCCTAAACGAGACCTTGATGGCTTTTTATAATGACATTTTGCACAGAACACCCTAAGCGAGACCAAAGTCAGAAATTTACACCCCTAAGCGAGACGACGAGCATCCCCGTCTCTTTCATATGGGAGTCCCCCTCCCAGGCCTCCCTCCGACATTTTTTGGTGAGTATTCATTCCACACACTGGTTCCTCACTGTTGTGTTGACAGGTGCTTGGAGGTCAGTTGTGGCTCAGTTGCCATGGTTGCTGCTGAGGAGATTGCTGTCCTCCTCTCCTACTACCTTTTTGGCACCTACCCTCCAATACTTCAATTGGCTAAGTGTTATAACAAAAAATGGAAATTAACAATTTCACTCTTACTTGCAGAGCTTGTTGTTTAGCTTTAAAGAGTCCATCATGGTAGAGAAAAGCACTCCTGGGCAGTACTTTTGGAAACATTCCTTCACGTTTTTGAATCAAGGTGTGGGTTTCCTCTGCAGTTCCAGCGTCTAAAGACTTGTTTATACACTGTACTATGTTCTCCACTGAAAAGTAATTAGAGCAGAAGCAATGCAATCATTAACCATACTGTCCACAACCAACTGCTATTCAAAAAATGTGATTTTGACCTACATGCACTTACACTGTACTGTGTGTGCACCACATAGTGCATGAGTAAATTATATCTTTTATTCAGCTCACTATTTTTTGCCATTTAAATTGCTTAGAAAAACAAATTCATCTACAAATAACTCTGCCACTAGCAATCATAAGTTTAAAATAACAATTGAGCAATAAAACAAAATTAACAAAATATTCAAAAGCCTGATTTTTTTTACAACAGCATCAACAAAACATGGTTGCAAAAGCAATATTATTCAGATTAACGTGATGAATAAATTTACTAAATGTAAATATTTTGCAGTACCACATGGGTAAAATCTTAAATCACACTTATCATTTTTTTAAACAAAACTTGGCCAAGAGCCTCTGAATAATGTAAACCTGTTAGAATTACTCTTATAGCATTCAATATTACTTCAAGAATTGAAACTTAAGTAATCAAACTGAAAATAAATTATAATTATTTCAAAAACCACAAACTTTGCCTGACTTCTGACGTTAAAACATTAATTTTCTTAAGAAATTAAAGTCTGTGAATTACACAAACTGCAGAAGTTTGTAAACCTCCTGTGTCTGCTTTTTGCATGAACTTGCGTTTTCAATACTCGCGTCCTACAATGCAGAAACCGGTAAAATGCAAAGTCCCAGTTTTAAAGTGTGCATCACACAACACTGTCATATACTTAAGCTTCTTGCTTTTGCAACAAAATCTCCATATGATAGAGTACTCACTTTGCCTGTGTTGATCAGCCAGGTCATTTGCAGAACTGATTGCTTCCTGGATGTCAGCTTGTGTGAGATCAACATCTGAGAGACCTGTTTGCTGTTGGTATTAAAAGCCACATGGGTATTCAACTCCACTTTTCATTCATTTGCTAAAACAGCACACATAATGTATGCAGAAGCTGTTGGAATACCTCTTGTTTAATTTTTCTTTTCTCCTCCAGCATCTTCATATACCATGGCCCATTTTCTCCAACAACACCGGATAACCTAGCAGCCCTGTTAGACAGTGCCAAGGTCAAAGCTTCTTCACTGTTGTTATTCAGGGCTTCATTGATTTCTTTAACAGCCTGGTTCACTTCAAACAAAACAAATGATCAATTAAAAATGTTCTTATATGCAAACAACACTGACTTTGGTTTTCCCACATACAATCCTTGGGTTTCTCATGCTCACATCCACTCAAACATTAGTGCAAATTCAGTTAAAAAAAAGGGCCATCGCTGATCATAATGACCTGTAAGTACAGTCCATTCAGGAAGCATATTTTAACTTTACAATGTTCCTTGATCAATGAGTCTATAAGTACATTGTAATGTGACTTATGGCTGATCAAGGCTTAACTCCAGTAGCCTGAGTGAACTGGAGGCAAACACTGTCAAACGTAAAGGTCCTAAAATTTGGAATTCTCTCCCAATATCCATCACTGGTTCAGTAAACTTTTCTACTTTTAAGAAAAAAATGATTGAACTTTAAATGAAATGATAGTACTGAATTGGCCAAGCTGCACACTCACAGCTCAGTTATAAATATATTCAATCATTTGATAACCGAGGTGGCCTCCCCTATAAACTTGGTGGTTTCTTGGAGGTCTCCTTGCCCTATTTCTGTCTTTGATTCTTAATAATTATTCTTGTTTTATGTGGCAAATAAACTGATGATGAAACAACCAAGATTATGCAAGGTGAAGGTAAACTGAAGGTAACCTACGTGCTTCCTCTGCTTTCTTTCTTCTGATCACATCATTAACTTGACTGATATTTCCTTGTATTTCAGCCTGTGTCAGGAGTGTATCATATACATCCATCCCTTCCTTGCCTGGAGACTGCAACAAGCAATATGCACAAAAAAGTTATAATCTATATGTTTATGTGGATATCACCAAACTCAGTGTGCATGCACTTCAAACTCCAGGGAAACAGCATAGTTTCACACTGTTGATCACTGCTGTGGTATTATCATATTGCTATATATCATATGTATTCAACAATTATTCACTGAAGTGGAGGTGAATAATGGTGAATATTTACTGATCCGCGAAGCGGCGAGGTCAATATCCACCACTTTCACTGACACTCAGGTGAATAATTGTTTTAGTATATACCACACAAGTTGAATAACTAGCAGACCAAAACATCACTTTTGGTACCCAAAGTGACATGTGAAGCCATTTTGTTTTTCTTCGGCTGCTCAGAGGTGAATAGTACTTTGCTAATCACCTCCGAGTTAACCAATCAGTGTGCATGGAAAGCACTATTCACTTGTGTGGTATATGCTAAATTATCATATTGCTCAAATTGATCAAATCAATCACTAACCGGAAAATATTAATATTTATTTAAAGTGTATTTGACAGTTTTTTTTACTTGCATGATGGAATCTACATGGGATGCTGATTTGAACATCGAAAAATAAAAATTCGAACACCGCATTTTAGCTGTCCTAAAACGTGAAATTTCACTTCCTGTTGGGTCAAAAACCACGTGAGGAAAGGACCTGGGGGCTAGACGAGCTGTGAGGTCAAAACCAGAACGTGGTCAAAAGAAACAAACAAACTGAACAGGGAATTTACTAATTTGTGTTGCCAGAAAACCAGAAAAAACAGCAGCAACATTCCTTAGTAAATTCCTTGTTCAGTTTGTTTGTTTCTTGTGACCATGTTCTGGTTTTGACGTCACGGCTCATCTAGTCCCAGGTCCTTTCCTCGCTCAGTTTTTGTCCTAACTGGAAGTGAAATTTCAAGTGTTCAGACTGCTAAAACGTGGTGAAAACAAAGATATATTTTTGAATTTTTTTTCTGATGCTCAGATCAGCATCCCATGTAGATTCGATTGAGCAAATAAAACAAATCTGTCATATATACTGACATTAGAAAATGCATTGACCAAGGAAGCAAGGAATTCTTCACACAGTTCCTCTGTTTGAAAATCCTGAACTCTTGTAAAATCGCCATATCTTGTCAAATCTTTTAAGTGATATTTCCCCATCATAATTTAATGGAAAAAAACATTACAAGCTACCGCTATCAGCCAGAAGGACATAGATCTGTGTGAGCTGCTAAATTGTTGGAGAAAATAACAGAAAAAAAAAGAAAAGAAAAAGTAAAAGTGTTAAAAGTATCCTGGTGCACCAACACGCCCACTAAAGTCATGAAATACAAAAAAAATTATAATAACATACTTTAGCTAGAGCTTGAACAGCCTTGGTGCTCTTTGCTTGATACAGCGCTGACTGGTAATCTTCTGCGTAATCAGTAGTTACATCAACCAAGTGTGCACTGGGATTACGAAGAGCCTCAAGAGTGTGGTCGGCAACTTGGTGGTCAATAGCATCATTGATTGCAATCACTGCTGCATGCACTGTACAGAGACAGACAAGCATTGCATAGTGAGCTTTAGCAAATGATCAGTTTTTTATGTTAAAAAACATTGAAAGCTAATGAAGCAGGCCACCCAGCTCTATTCCATAATGTCATTTCTTTGTTCCCTTACCTTATGGTTAATATTTTATAACTGAAAAAATTGCTTAACAATAATACTCCCTATATTTTGGGAAGCCCATGGCCAATCCACTAAATTATATGTACTTCTGTTATATAAATGCTTTTAAAAAGGGGCCAGACACTAAATCAATATGAAGAATTAATAAAAGCTATTCTCTGGTTCTTTACCCCCTACAAAGGCTGTGGGCTGATAAATATTAGACTACTTATAAAATGATACCAAGGATGTTTATATAAACACTACTAATTTTTGTTGCCAGGAGAAGAGGCCTTGTGTACCTCTTGGCATGCCTGGAGTGACTACAAGAGCACAATATTGTCAACAGTATGTTGCATTGTATCAGCATAATTACTTACAGGCAGCTTCATCCACTGGCATCTGCAAAAAGAAAAAAAACTAATATTAATGGACATTGTGGAGATTACAAATTGTACATACCATAAACAGTCACAGATAAACCGCACCCTGAAATTAACAACTCATATTTTGGAAAAGTTTTTTTTTAAAGAAATCCAAAGTCAAGTTATTAGACTTCTTCTTCATCAAATGTAAACTAACACTGAAATGGAAAATACTTCAAAGCCTTACCAATAATTTTTGCTCTTTTATTAATTAATAGAATACACTCCATGTCCACAAACTTTGACATGATTTATTTTCTTTTGCTTGATAACAAAAAGTTGTTCGTTGTTACATTTGTGGGATGTTTGTATCTTAGTAACCAAGCATTAGATTGGACGATGGAAAACTGAATGCCACAAGTTTACGACACCTTTTCCAAATTAATGTTCTTGCAGATAAGCCACACCCTCAATTTTGAACAAAGGTTTTGGGAAAAAGCTGCAACTTATCTGCAAGTGTTTTTGGTAATCCAGTTGTCCTTCAACAAAGGATAGCTAAAATTCTTTCTCTTAAGTACCATTAGAATACAGTGCTGTAAGCTGTGAACATTCTGGTTGCCATTGTGAGTGAAAATAAAATGTGGTGACTAAATTTTCCAAGTAAGTCAACAACTTGACGACCTGTCCAGTTCAAAGTGCTGTTGTTATCGTCAGTGGTATTACTTCATGTAAGGTGGCATAAGTTGTCCTCCTTTAAAAATGCTTTGCTTTTGGCAACCATAATTTTTCCATTGACGGCCATTTTAAAAAAACAAGTCACCATAAGGCGACTTCTGAAAACTTGAGCTTGGAGCACTGGTATAGTATTGACGTCCAAACATTTTTACAAATTGTACAAGTTTGTTCCAAGCAAGGATGGAGAAAATCTAATGACTAAAATAATTTTCTGCAAAAGTACAAAACCTGATTTTTAAGGCATGTTTACATCCAGTCAATGTGTCCATGGCAATGACACACATGTCAACTAAACTATCAAAATACGGATTGAAGTTTATCCTTTTTTCTTACGTCTTGCCATTTTGGGGGACCCATGGATCAGTGGCAATGGGAGGTGCGGTGGCCTAATGGTTAGTGCACTGGACTCCGGATCGGGCGGTCCGGGTTCGAGCCCTGGCCGGGGCACTGCGTTGTGTTCTTGGGCAAGATACTTTACTCTCATAGTGCCTCTCTCCACCCAGGTGTATAAATGGGTACCGGCAAATTTACTGCTGGGGGTAACCCTGCGATGGACTAGCATCCCATCCAGGGGGGAGTAGCAATACTCCTAGTCGCTTCATGCTACGGAAACCGGGATAAGCTCCGGCCTGATGGGCCACTAGGCTCGTATACAGACTTTACCTTATGGATCAGTGGCAAATGCTGCAGAGGTATTAACCTTAACTAACTTTGGCCATTAAGTGGTTACATGATAGACTTTCAAAGTTTAAAAGGCACACCAAGTACTTACTGTGAATCTTAACATTTCTGCCCTATCCTTTATCCATACTGATTTTATTTACATACCTCACTTTCTAAAATTCCTCCAATCTTGCTAAAAGCTGGCATTTGAATTCCATATTTTTCCAGTTCCTTCCTCATGGCACTGATCTGCTCCTCTGAGAAAAAAAAGCGTTGTAAGATCTCACTGCATTCCATAGGATACTGCTTTGTGCTCATTATCACACTGCATGTCTTCATTGTGCTATCTTTCCTTATTTCAACTCAAATCTTTGCACATAAGTCTTATGCATGATAACGTCATATGCCCAAAATTCACCACCAAGCCTCGCTTACGCAAATTATTCTCAAACCTCTGCCACCTTTATGCAGTTTTCATGTGGGTATTCTTTTCATCTTTGCTGCTTTGGGAATTTGTTCAAGATGAAGTTTACAAGTTTGCACTTTGAAAGCGAGGCTTGGTGGTGAAACTGGCAAGTCTATCGTAAACATGCATAATGTCTATTGATGTACTTTCACTGTGATATGTGTAAATTTTTTTAAATGTTTAAAATCTCATTACTTTTGACACATCTTATGTTGTCAAAAGCCAAACAAGAATGCCCATGATTAATCCTCTTCCTATTCCCAAGTGCGTGTATCCTGATAAACCACTAGCGCAAAACACATGAATACAAGGTCCAAAGTCCAATAACACAACAACTTGCAAGTTAAACATAGCAAGGCTGCTGCCTAACGGGCGCCTAATTTACGAGTGCGGGCGACTAAATTTTTGTTCAAGGAGCCCGAATGGGCGCCTAAGCATAGATTTTCCATTCTCATCTAATGCCTTCAATTTCCTTGTAACTTTGTTCCACTGGCGTAAGATATATCCCATTCAAAACAATAAGTGCTTCATATCAAAACGGAAATACTAAAATTGTCCACAATCGAGATAATTTTAGCGTATAAATACGTAACGCGCCTTTGCAAAATTCGGCAACTTCGAAAACCAATTATTTTCGACTGTTTAGGACTGGGACTGACTCCCAAATATGGAATGAAGAATGAATGGTATTATGGGCTGCTTCAAGTTTCGTTCGCCACGTCTATGTTTTGGAGGAGTTTATAGTGACTTTGAAGTAAACATTTACGGATACAAAAGTGAAATCAATCTCTTGGCCATCATGCATCAGGTCTGATCATGACAATTTTAATCTGCAAAAGCTTGATACAAAAACCTTTTCAACCAGCCTAGATAATGTGCAGAATGTTTTGATGTTGCACTTACGAATTACTGTAATTAAGCTTATTCTTTAACTCAAACTTATTTTTTTTCACCTTTGAGAATGCTTAATTTCATAACAACAGGAAACATGTACCTTATCTGTGACATTCATATCAGCTGGCGCTTTTTGTGGATCAAGTTTGTTTGTTTGTTCATTCGAACTGTTGCGTGTTTTATCTTGGTCATTGAATCGTGACAAGGAGAAAATTACTCTTGAAAAAAATAATGTGCTAGAAAACTTTGCTGAAAACAGTTTGAATAACATGAATTGTTTTTAAACTACTAAAATCTATTGTATAATGTGGGTATCAGCGGCCATCCCGGGGGGTCGACCCCCGGGGACCCAGGGGCATTTGTCAAATCAGCTCTGACAAATGCTTTTTAAAGCCCCTGGGGTGGAGCTTGAACATTGTGACAAATATCCCCACCCCCAAGGCCGTGCCGTATCCCAGCAAAAAGCAAAACAAATTTCTGAGGGCTTTTTATCCTGTGATCGTCAAAGACAGGACAAAAAATACACTGTATTAAATACAAGAGTAGTCAGGAACAAGCACAAAATGAAGTCTTACAATTTTATTAATAAAATTGCTTTCTTTACAACCTCACTCGTCTTTGTTATCCAAGGCTGCTGCCTAACGGGCGCCCGGTCGCCTGGGGCGCCTAAGTTACGAGTGCGGGCGACTAAATTTTTGTTCAAGGAGCCCGGATAGGCGCCTAAGCATAGATTTTCCATTCTCATCTAATGACTTCAATTTCCTTGTAACTTTGTTCCACTAGCGTAAGATATATCCCGTTCAAAACAATAAGTGCTTCATTTCAAAACGGAAATACTAAAATTGTCCACAATTGAGATAATTTTAGCGTATAAATACGTAACGTGCCTTTGAAAAATTCGGCAACTTCGAAAACCATTTATGTTCGGCTGTTTAGGACTGGGACTGACTCCCAAATATGGAATGAAGAAGGAATGGTATTATTGGCTGCTTCATGTTTCGTTCGCTACGTTGATGTTTTGGAGGAGTTTATAGTGAATTTGAAGTAAACATTTACGGATACAAAAGTGAAATCAATCTCCTGGCCATCCATGCATCAGGTCTGATTGACAATTTTAATCTGCAAAAGCTTGATACAAAAACCTTTTCAACATGCCTAAAATAATGTGCAGAATGTTTTGATGTTGCACTTACAAATTACTGTAATTAAGCTTATTATTTAACTCAAACTTTTATTTTTTCACTTTTGAGAGTGCTTAATTTCATAACAACAGACAATATGTGCCTTTTCTGTGACATCATACTAACTATGGTGACATTGATATCAGCTACCGCTTTTTGTGGATCAAGTTTGTTTGTTCATTCGAACTGTTTCGTGTTTTATCTCGGTCATTGAATCGTGGAGAACATTACTCTTGAAAATGTTCTAGAAAACTTTGCTGAAAACAGTTTGAATAACATGAATTGTTTTTAAAACTACTAATTAAAAATCTATTGTATAAGCAACTCATTTGATAAGCGTAGAAACTGTTTTTTGTTTTCACAACTTAATTTTCTGGTCTATTTTTGACAACTGATTGGTTGTTAGTAATTCGCGGAACGACGGAACACGGAACGGCGGAACGACGGAACGAGAAACAGCGGAACGGGATTTTTTTTCTGTTTTTTTTTTTTTTTTTTTAAACAAAAAAACAACAACAAACAAACAGTAAATATATCTCACAAAATAAAGGGCATGCATCTATTCTTTATCCTTCGAGGTCGATCTAGAGCCAAGTTGTTGAGTTTATTTCGAGTGAGGATTTCGAGAAGCGTGACTGCCCTTCGGACTTGCTTGGGCCATCCCTTTTTTTTCGTTTACTGTCGAATGCGTTTTCTGATTTTGGGTCGGTCGGTCGGAAAAGAAAAAAAAAAGAAACAAAAAAAAAAAATTGGAAAAGGAGTCTGGAACTAGGAGGCCCGGTATCTCAGCGTAATATCCGTGGAGCCTGGAAACAACAAGACGTGGTTATAAAGTCAACATGGCGGCAATGGAAGAAGGAAAAATTGACGTCGTGGTTAAATTCAAGCGAGAACAGCGCAAAAAGGATGAACGACCAAAACTGTATGGCAAAAAATTGCCTATGTTTCGGATTAAAGTGACATTTGTTTGAAATAATGTGTCATTGCCTTCTACATAACTTTTTTTTTTTTTTTGAAAACGCGAAAATCTGGGTCGGTCGGACGACGCTAAACAGAGAAAAAAAAGGGGATGGCCTTGCCCCAATCAAGACAATGAAACGTACAAAGTCGAAGCAAGTCAAAAAAGCCGTTGACAAAAAAAAATAGAAGGGCCTGAAAAGTTACTTACTTCGTAAGAAAAATCAAAGGCCCTTTGGGCTGTCTCGTGTCTCTTTCAATATTTTTGTGTAATTTGTGATTTCAGTGTTAAAACGTTAAACCACAAGGTATAGCGTCGTTTTGGTGCTAAGTTTAAAATGACTGTTCTTTTATAATTCTTTTTGATGTATTGATGCCTTGTTTCTTTTGTTTTTGTAAAGTTCTCAGGCTCATAGGCTAGTTTCTACTAGGTAGTTTTGTTTCGTCTTAAACTCAACCTTACAGTTGCAATTCGCTAAGGGTGCAGAGGATTACAAAGAAGGGGCATTCCAAATTAGGAAAAAATAGCTAACCCCCTTTCTTTGTCCGTAGAATATGCTAAAGTGTAAGATCAATGTAAGATATTGACTTTGATCAGTAGTAGAGAGTATTCTGGTCTCGAATTGTCACTATTTGTTATCGTCGCTATTTAGGACTATTCATCACTATTTGCAACTATTCGTTAGTATTTGGAACTATAGTATTTGTCACTTTTTGTTACTATTCGCCACTATTCAACTACTGTTCGCTACTAGTTTTCATCATTCACGACTTATGACTCGTATCAGGTTGTGTATATTGGACATGGATGACTTATCACATACTATTCGCGACTATTCAGGAGTATTCGTACTATTCGCGACTATGTGCTATTCGATTGTTCCAGATATCTATTTACAGTCCGGGATCGTTATCAGATTTGATAACCTCGACCAAAACAAGCCATTAGCCAATTGCTGAACAGCTATATATAGGCAAGAGTTTTTGAACTTAAATGACCCCGTGATGGGAAGGAAACAAAAAGTATGGTGATCAAACTGATGATTCTTTGCTTTTTGTTTGAAGACGATAAAGTATAAAAGCAATGAAGTTCATTGCTATGAAATCGATTGTTTTTCGATAAGAAGTTCACGGGAGTGACTGGCATCTCATAGTTTTCCACTCCACTCTCTTTCTCTTGGTCCTCCCCTGGCTGGTGGTCCTCCTCTTCAGGAGTGGAGTCATACTCCGATTGTTGATCACACGAGAATGTTTTGGTTTGGTTTAATCGGTGCATTTTTAAAAGACTGCGCACTCTGTAGGAATCCGTTCGCCTAGTACTGGTAACTCTTTTCGGTACATTATGTAATGGCAAAGTTTCTGCTGCATGTTTTGTGTTGGTCTGTCTGATTCATTGTCAACCGCACAGTCTTTCGATATTCCTGGGCCAAATCCCTCATAATACGTTAGTCACTCTTTGGCATCGTTTTCACAGGTAACTGTTTCATTTTGGCAATGGTCGGTTACGTTACATAACAATGACAGAAGACCTATTTTGAACCATCTTGACAGGCAATTTACATGTATTCGTGTAGGGTTATTTGATGTTCACGACATTATATTGGTAGAAATCTCGATTCACGGACAACAACTTTAGATGATCACGCGTCACAGTGAATATATAATTCACAAATCACGGCCGTATTCCATGAGTTTTCCCGATTCACGCTCTATTTTTCGGTCAATTCACGGATCAAGCGAAACCCCTTCCAGACCCTGGGTGAACTCACCGCGGGAATACGTTACCGGGGTGTTTGCCGACACAGACTTAAAGTGCCCCTGTGATCAAATTTTCGATTTGTATCTTTTTACATGTTCGTGTACAACTAGACGTCCTTATTCATCTTGCCAAATTTCAATCCATTACGAACATCAGAAGTCATTTCATTTTAACATTTAATTCCGAAAATTTACGGCCGCCATTACAAAACCCTGTTCCAAGGCTTGGTTGCAAATGAGAGAAAGTGACGTCAAAGGCTCAAAAATACCTCACGGGTTGAAATGAGAATAACAATAAGTGTTCAAAATCACGCGAAAAGGAACAAAAACTTTGGACGTGTTCTTCGTGCAATTTTCTATGCTGATTGTTATTAAAATTTCAACTCGTGAGGTATGTTAAATGTTAAAATAAAATGACTTCTGATGTTCGTAATGGATTGAAATTTGGCAAGATGAATAAGGACGTCTAGTTGTACACGAACATGTAAAAAAATACAAATTGAAAATTTGATCACAGGGGCACTTAACTACTTTACCAAGGTCATTAATCTTTCATACTGTTTTCGGCGCGAAATGCGAAAATGGATAATTCGAGGGTGCTTGCTAGCATCATCTCGCTTTTATTATTTATACTGTTTCGATAGTCCTCTACTGCTTTGTTATGTCAGTATTTCAGTCACCGAAGAATTAAAAGGCGAAGACTCCGTTTTTATAAATCTCCTTGGTGGATGTTTCTAGGCCTAGAGATTAAATCGAAATACATATAAGAAAATGCACTATAGATCTTCCTTGACTTTTTTTGTATTTAAATGCCAAATTTCCAAAAAAAGTAGCTTATACTTACAAATCAGCAAGCCATCCAGCCATGATTCTAAGAAAGACCACGCTTTTGCTGCCTTGAACACGCAAAGTTGACCTCCAGAAATCTAAACCATATTTAATTTCAAATTTCTCTGTTTATTTTATTTGCTTATCTTTGAGGTTTGCCTCGCAATCGGTCATTTTATCTTGGGGTACTTCTTTTTGATGTATCCATGGAAATACACCGCGATAAATTTACCTTGGGAAATGTTAGTCACACACGATTTGTGAGTTTTCCGAGGTAAAGAGCCCATTTACCATGGTAAAAGGACGATGTGTAACCGCAACTGTAGAAGTTTGACACACTACACTTGACACTAAGCTATTCCGTACTTGAAAACCTGCACTCTACACAGATCAAGTAATTTGTTGACTTTGTTCCAGTCAACTCTTGTTAATTACATTTTATGCAGTCACGAAAAACCTTTCGGTAACGATTCTCGCATCGCAACCGCAATCCTCAGCGCAATAATCAGGAAAAGAAGAGCTACAATCGAAGCGATCACGCGTTCAGGATCCATGGCGGATTTCTTGTCGCGCGAGGGGAAAAAGAAACTGATTTGAGAAACGTCCTGACTGTCACGCGAAAGGAAAAAGAAACATTTAAGGAATGTCTATATTTATTCTCGCGTTTCGTTTACTAATAACGCAGCTGACTGATTTTATCTTAGTGTGCTGATAAACATTTCTCGATTATCAAAATCTATAATCAGAGGGCTAGTTTTTCGTGGTCTGTATGTTTTTTTTCACTTCTAAAATAAAAGTTGACTAAGAATCTAACATTGCGCAATGATTGGAAGTAAAATCATAAAACGCATGGGTCTATTTGGAAAGGAAGGTTTTTTTAAATAAAAGTTAATAAAATAGGTGCCATGTTCACGGCAAAGCCACTGCCCGGCTACTTTTCACATGCGAACAGAAATCAAGTTATCGCCGCGTAGAACACAAAGCAAACTACTCCCCAGCAGTTAGAAAGGACTAATACAAAGTATAGACGAAAGACATAAATTATATTTGAGTAGTTCTATTAGATTCGGTAGACAGAAATTTCTTTTAAAAAGTGTAAACAACTGAATGACTAACTGAGACCGTTTGACCGTTTGACCTTGTCGGATGCCACGCTACTTTAATACGCACTATCAAAACAATTTCAGGAAATTAAATGTCAATCAAATGCGTTTTCGATGAGGTATCAGAACACGCAAGACTTGTACGACACGTACATTTCTTTCTGTAAAAAGAAAATTGACACAATCACAAACCACGCATTTTGTTCCTTTAGCGATAACTTATTAAATCGACGGTTTGCAAGAGTAGCAAATCCAGATCAGCCAATGAATGGTGGTCAACATTGTCCATTTCCATCGACAAGCGCCATATTTTATCGTCCAGCTACGACTAGCGAGAAGCACGCCATCGCCTCGGTCTTCAGTTCCAAGTGATGTCGAAGTACTTGCTACGGCAAACACAAACGAAAAAACCTCGCGTTAAGTCTGCTGACTGGACTGAGGAAGAAACGCACGAAGTTCTTGAAGTGTAGGCGCCAAAATTTAGTAAGCTGTGGGGAGTTTCACAAAGAGAAAAAACCAAACTCTGGAACGATATCTATTCTTTGTATGAAGAAAGGTGTCCAGAAAGCCAGAGCATGCTACAGCAGGTGAAGTAACGGAAGCAGAATCTAGAGTAGGATTTCAAACAGTTAAAGCAGCGGTCTCGCTCGACTGGAGAAGCTGGAATTCAGAAAATTATAGAAGGCTTCCCCTATTTCGACATCTTTGTTGAGGTGCCGGTGGTGGGACATCGATCCATCTAAAACGGCAATCAAATGAGTCACTACCTTTACCTCAGAGCCGAGTGTTAACGAGGCTTCGCAAATCGAAAGTGTAAATGTTTCTCTCCATGAATCACAACCGCCTGAGCAAAGAAAGGCGAGAAAGTACGACTCCAGACTGGCAGAGTTCTTTTATTGAAATGTTTGAAAAGAGTATGGAACAGGACAACGCAAGATTTGAACGAAAATGTTCCGTGACGCCCAGAGCAGGCAAATGGAACAAACAAACGCGCTGGCTTAAAAGACATTTTTAAAGATTTAGCATCAACATAATTGTCTTTATCTAATCGTTTATTTTGTGTTATTGGATCGTTGTTATCCGTGCCATAGGTCGCACTTTTCAAAACAAATGCTGTGCAATACTCACGTAGCAACACTGCACAGTCTTCTTTTAGGGTCTCGTTTTTCTGTTGAACCCTTTTCAACGCACTGTTGGACAGCTACGAATTTGCTCGTTCGCTGCAAGTTCATTAAAAAACGCCATCTCTTCTGCGTGCATTGCGTGCCGTTTGTTTACAGATAACGTCAACGCTTTATATCATCGTGCGAGTGCACCGAATTAGCTCGAATTTGTTGCGCTTGATACACCGATCAGAAGAACCGCACAAGACTGTGAACTAACTACAGCAATAAACGTAAGAGAAAAGAAATCAATTTTAAGAACAGTAAAGCGTGCCTGTATTTCACATAATAAGCCCTTTACAATAAATACTCCTAACCTACAGTTTGATAAACCAGTGGGCTGCGACCTCTTTGTTAAAGAAACATTATCTGTTCTTTGATATGAAATTCTGGCGGCCTCACAAAGCAAATGTTGACATGGCAGGAAAAATATTGACATGGCGGGAAAATTCCGCGGCCTCACAAAGCAAACGCGCATGGAATGCACCTTGGAATGCGCCTTCTCCCCCTCGCATATTCTCGTGTCGTCACGACACGAGACAAAAAGGAAGAGAAATGAAATGCCCACAACAAGGGGTACTTTCAGTTGGTCACCCATCCAAGTACTAACCCCGCCCAACAGGACTTAACTTCAGCGATCGGACAAGAACCGTTGCTTTCCATGTGGTATCAGAAAGCGCGTAAATCAGGTAACGAAATTCCAGTTTCGGCAACGAAAGTGCCAAATTGTTCAAAAGATCTACCGGTATTTCTTGTTCTCTATTTGCATGACTCTGGTAACAAACCTTCCTTTTATGGTTTGTTTGTTGTTGTTTTTTTGTTAAAAAACAAAACAAAACAAAAGAAAAAACAGAAAAAAAAATCCCGTTCCGCTGTTTCTCGTTCTGTCGTTCCGCCGTTCCGTGTTCCGTCGTTCCGCGGATTACTAACAACCCAACTGATTATGAAATGTAGATAAGATCATAATTTAATTAAAGTGTTTACACAGGTGTTTTGACTTTTTATTACCCTTGCCTTAACCTTCAAATAGACCTGCTAAATTGTAATCTTGGTTCTGTTAAACCTTAATTACTAACAATAATTCAAGTTCTTTAGTGAGCATACTGTGCAAAAGTGAAATAATAATTTTGCTGCTTCATGCTTCATTGATTTTGCTTCAAAACTTTGGATGTTCAACACTCCTTTTAAACAATGTTTTATTTTGTTTTACACATTTTTAACTTACTTTATCCAACATTCATCACAGCACAATATACTGGTTGGATTTTCAAACTCATTTTAAGCCTACAGAAACTTTCTAATATACCAATCAGTGTAAAAAGGGATTTATTGAAGGAGAGGCTCGGCTTAATAAACTTTGAAGTTAAGAAAGCTAGAATTTATGACACAACTATTTGAGGGAGGTTACCCTCAGAAGATCTCAGAACAAAATCTTGTCCGAAGGAGTTTTCTGTTCACGTACAAAGGCTCTACTGACAAAACAAAATGTGTGTGCATGTGGAAGGGGACGGGAGGGGGGCTGCTCCCCAGGCCCCTCCCCTAGATTTGTTTTTTTTCTTCCACCCCACCCCCCTCCCCCGAGGATCGACCATGGCAACTTTTAGGCTGGGCTCCTAACTTTTGATGTTAGGAGCCCGAAGGGCTCCTTAGAAATTTCCTTAGGCAGCAGCCTTGTTATCCTTTGCCTCTATAGACTCTATACATCTCTTTATAAACTCATGTGCCGAACAATGTTTTAATTGATAGATTACGCGATGATCTACCACTTTCTGAGGATAAATTGAAAATATCTCTCTGAACGAAAACGCTAACTATAATTATCATTAAACTTTTTGGATTAGGCGAAAAATTCAGTCAGAAGATAGAACCTTTTAATATTCTTCTCAATGCATTGGCCTCACCCTTGACGCCACCTACTTATTTAAAAGCACAACGTTTTAAAAAGTTCCATTCTTGGTTTGAAAGACATTTTGGCTTTGTTTCCGGCATTTTCCTGAAGAGGATGGCTTAATTATACTTGCAGATTTTGTAGATATTCAATGGAAAATAACTCGCCTGAAAGCCGAACCATCAACAGTCGGCTGAGTGTGGTCGTCGAGCGCTTGACGTTGAAATGAATTGTCGCTGACCATTATGGACCTAGACCATCTGCAAATCCCGTGGATAGGATCCCAGGGGTGTTTGCCCGGAAACGCAAATGCCCCAGGCTCTCGGGCAAGGTTTTTCAACAAATCCCCTACCATGCTCGCGGGTTGCCCGTGGGTGTCCCGGGGGTCGACCCCCCGGGATGGCCGCTGATACCCGCATAAGCAACTCATTTGATAAGCCTAGAAACTGTTTTTTTTTTTCACAACTTAATTTTTCTGGTCTATTTTTGACAACTGATTATGAAATGTAGATAAGATCATAATTTAATTAAAAGTGTTTACACAGGTGTTTTGACTTTTTATTACCTTTGCCTTAACCTTCAAATAGACATGCTAAATTGTAATTTTGGTGCTGTTAAACCTTAATTACTAACAATAATTCAAGTTCTTTAGTGAGCTTACTGTGCAAAAGTGAAATAATAATTTTGCTGCTTTATGCTTCATTGATTTTGCTTCAAAACTTTGGATGTTCAAACTCCTTTTAACATAGTTTTATTTTGTTTTACACATTTTTAAATTACTTTATCCAACATTCATCACAGCACAATATACTGGTTGGATTTTCAAACTCATTTTAAGCCTACAGAAACTTTCTAATATACCAATCAGTGTAAAAAGGGTTTTATTGAAGGAGAGGCTCGGCTAAATAAACTTTCAAGTTAAGAAAGCTAGAATTTATGACACAACTATTTGAGGGAGGTTACCCTCAGAAGCTCTCAGAAAAAAATCTTGTCCTAAGGAGTTTTCTGTTCACGTACAAAGGCTCTACTGACAAAACAAAAAACAAAATGTGTGTGCATGTGGAAGGGGACGGGAGAGGGGGGGGGGGGGCTGCTCCCCAGTCCCCTCCCCTAGATTTGTTTTTTTCTTCTACCCCACCCCCCTCTCCCGAGAATCGACCATGGCAACTTTTAGGCTGGGCTCCTAAAGTAATGGCTTGGGCTCCTAACTTTTGACGTTAGGAGCCCGAAGGGCTCCTTAGAAATTTCCTTAGGCAGCAGCCTTGCATAGGCCCGCTAAGCGTGCAGGAGTTATTTTTTCAATTGATTTGTGCATGGTCCATCATAGACTTGCTCCAAGTCCACCTCGTGTAAATGATAGCGAGCGATAGCAAGGCCTCGTATAATAGCGAGCATGGTCGCGAAGCGACCGTGCGAGTAAACGAGGTCGCGAAGCAACCGAGCGAGCGACGCAGTCGCAAGCGAGGTCGACTTGTTTCGCCTGAATGGATTTGAATCACATTAAAAATTCACGCGCGAAAAATGATTGACATATGCTTTATCGGGAGTAAACATGAAGGCGCTGGGTCAGGTACGCTTAAAAGATCGCTTTAGAAGGTCGTTTTGCATGGTAGATATTTTGAATTGCGGACAAACTTGACTCCTGTGCCCTGTGGTCCTTTAGGTCTCGAATGACGGTTCTGTGTGAGTTCAACAGAGCATCAGGACTGCCAAACAAAAGGTTAAACCGACCAAGTCAAATGTTTTTCATTTCGGCGGCAGTACTTTCTGAGCCGATAATGGCTGCTGCTATGCCGCGACTTTTCAAGCCAGCAACTTGGTCCTTCATTAATGACACGAGAGGGGCCACAACAAGACAAACAGAGGATATATCCGTTTGCTTTTATGCGTTTTCCACTCCTACTGCAATTCCCTCAAAAACAAACGGGGCAATCTCAAAACACAATGATTTGCCCGATCCAGCCGGAGAGCAAAAAAACACGTCCTTTCCAGTTAGATAGGCCTCCACAACACGTTTGTGACCGTCTCGTAACTTATCGTAACCTAATTTCTGCAGGCCAAAGTTTAAAACCGCTTCCATGTCTTCCAGATTGTCTTCCATGCTTCGAAGAAACAAAAACAAAGATGGCATCTTTCTCGAGTCTCAGATTACTTCGTGATAAAATCCCTTCGCTCTGCTATTGGTCAATTGCCATGACGTCACCGGTAGAATTTTCGACCGGTGAATTTGGCGCCAAACAGGTATGAAAAGTCCTTTTAAAAGGCCCAACCAACCACGAGGCCAGAAAAAAAAATTTAAAAGGACTTTGAGAAAGTCTAGGTCCATCACTAACTACATAGCCTTACTACAACTAAGAAGCACTTTTTGGAAAAAAAATGCTTGCAGACAAAACAATTTTTACGTGCAATTTGTTACGTCAAAACTGTTTCGTTCAATAGTAAATTTTTATCATTTAAAAAAAAAACAAGAATAATTGTCAAAATGTCACAAAATGGCCTATTCTGTTAGCGCTTATTTTGTTGCTAGCTGTTTTACAACCGTAACGCGATACTTTTGTTTGTTACAGGATACTTTTGTGTTTTTGTCAAACACTGTAAAACGATACCTTTGTTTTTTTTAAAACGCATGTAACATGACACTTTTGTTTACTCACTTTTGTAACATGATATTTTTGTTTTTTCTTGAAAACACCATGTCTCCATTGAGTAATCGAAAAGTAATAAACGACATAATAAACGAATCAAATCAAAAACCATATTTTTAGGAAAGCTTTTAAAGCGTAGTACACCTGGAGTATTTGTTTCCTTTCGTAAATGTAAATTTTCATTCAACAAACAGGAACAAGAACTAATTAATTTTAGTTATCAAACTGTCGCGGAATTACATGCTCTTATTCTAGCCTGTTGCCACTATCGATCTTAGTTAATTTTAAAAGCAAAACCATTTTAAAGCCAATACCCATACCGGTTAATTAAATGTCTAAACGTGGTGTGTTTAAGGTATAAACATAAACGCTACTTGCCCGAGAGTCAGCGAATCGAGCAAGACGCTAAAGAGACTAATAAAATTAATTGCGGTTTTCAGTTGGCGACACAGAGTCTCGAGCAATGTTAAATTTAGGCCCGTGACAACACACTCTGAAGAACATTCCTTGCATTTTTATGACTCTTTGTAAACACAGTATTAATAAACATCACAATGAGAACATTATTCTTCAAATCTGCTTTGTCCAAATGCTTTATGCAATTTCTACTACGGTCAGCGAAACTAGACCATCCTAAACAACCGCTCGAATAACAATTTAGTGTTGGGTCTTTTGCAGGCGAGCGTTTCAAATCCGGGGTTAATTCACAACCCACCGATTCCGCCTCCTACAAATCTAAAATCCTCAATTGAAATCGCTCCCTTACAACTGTGTCAGATTACTTCCCCTTTATAAACTGCAATTTCATTGGTTCTGATAGTACCTCAAACCTGATTGGTGTGAGATACAAACATACTCCACTGACTGACTGACTACACGGTCCGTCGCGCCGACTAAAGAGTTATTTTTGGAAAAAATAACTCAATAAAGGGAAACGCAAAGTTTTTTTTGTACTTGTAATAATTTCAACATAAAGCCACTCATAGCCAGCCTGTATTGCATAACATCAAACACTTAATAATAAAAATGTACAGTTGATGGTTTAATACACACCAGTGAATTTTGCCTTGCCATAGAGATCCTGTATTTGAGGCGCTAATCCTAACTTGAACAGGAACAAACTAGGTGAAAATAACACAAACTGTTTAACATGGATCTAACTATTACACAATTAACAATGCTTGAAATTTCAATAAGTGCTACTCAGCTGTGTGCAATTGGAAACCGGCATGAATTTGATTGGTTCTCCCATTTTTTCCTATTCCTTGATAGAACACAACAATTTGCATGCACTTAATAGTACATAAAATTGTAGGTTTGGGCAGCAATCCTTTAGAGTTTCTACTGAAGCAAGTACACTACTCACCCTCGTCCTCATATTCAACTTGGCTGCACCTTGCCGGCGATTCACTTACAGAAAACTCTCTTGTAGTCTAATTATTGTTGCTTAGATTATTATTTTTTACATCAGTTATCGAAAAATGATATCATTTTTTTTGTAATAGTGGAGGTTAACAACCATCAGAAATGCATATTGTTGCCTGTTTACATGGAATTAAGGTAGGCTTAAATGTATTCAACTTCTCATTACATGCAAAATGTTTATACAATGTGCTTCCCCTTTTAGGTGCAGTCTAAAATTAGGGTGCCCACTACCTCTCGGAACAAGTAACTTCATAGGTCATAACAATGCCCCTAGCCCTGAATAACAATAGAGGTAGTGTTTACAGAGACAAATGAAAAAAGAGGTTCCAGAGAGGTATTGTCATGTAAAAGTGCCAAATTAAACTTTTGTTCTCTTACCAAGGTTTATGCATGTCAATTTTTTTAAAAAAGAAGTTAACAAGTGCATCTACAACAAACATTATCAGGTATGTAAAACATGTAAACCTTGTTATAACACAGTCAGTGGAATTGTGCTATCTGATTGGCACAGCAACTGTGCATTCAAAACTCAATAGTCACAAGATCTGGCATCTGCAAGTCGCTAACTGACTAATGGATAGGAGTGACACCCAGACCCCAGTGGAGGGCAAGAGGGAACAGCCAACAAAGCTTGCTCCTCGTATTCAACTATATTAAACTGCATTTAATCATATTATAATAATTCATCAATACAAGAGGAGCAGGTTATTATTTCCTTTACAAAATGGTCAAGAGATGTACATGTTCAGACTCGTGGCATAACTCGATTAAGCTTGCACATGATGTAGGCCATGTGCTTTTATGGAAAGATAATGGACTCAAACAGACCAGTTGTAGTGCATGCAAATTCTTGAACATTTTATTTTACAAATGATTATTGTGCCTAAAGCATGGATTATTTCTTTACTGGATTAAGCTGTTGTCTATACTTTCCCATGAGACAGACAAATTAGATTTAAATAAATGGCTATTTCAGAGATAAAAATTGCTATTTTTGCTGGAATTTGCTTTATATTCTCTGAATCCAGGGTAACCCTTGCAAACGGGTGATCACTCCAATTTATGGGCAAATATAATTCAAGTAAGTCAGAAATAAAACTATAAGACCTGGGTGTCTAACACACACAGGACAATAGCTGAGTAAGTACCCATCAAAAAACATGTGTTAGGTCCCACAATTAACCACAATGACTCAGAGAGAAAAAATGTACATTAAACCAATCACATGCAATACACTTTTAACTTGCTTTGACATTCAAACATCTCAAATAACTCAGTCAGTCACCCTTTAATAATCGTATTTTCCAGAAAAGTGCAGTCAAGAATTTTTAATTTTATATGCACATGGAAAAGACATAATAATCCATTCTCAGGGTATTTTTCTCACCTCAGCGCGTGGATACAGTATATCAGCTTTGGCATGTTCTTTCTGTCATAGATATCCGTTGTTTCAGGAAAAAAGACCTTGGACCAAACAACGCATAATCTATAATTAGCATATTCCTCAGAAAACGTTTAATTCACAGCAGTCAAAAAGTGCAAAATTTAGAGATAATTACTCACTATTTACTGTTAACTTTAGAGATAAGACCATAAAAACCACTAAAGTTGGCACAATTTTAGAAATACATAAAAACGCAATCCATGTCACGCGCGTTACTTTGTACATCTGTAAACACCACACAGATAAATTCAGTTCGATGTACACAAACGCATACGTGCCAACAGCAAACAAAGCGGATTAAATTTTATATATTTTGAGAACGCGTTCGAACCTTTGGAAGACCAACTTTACTACAACTGTTCATGAAGTAATTGATGTTATCCGTGTGACGAAAGTGAAGTCCACGAGACTGCAAAACAATAAATGTAAGCTTTAGTTAATTAGCTGCAGCAAGCTTTTATTTTGTTTTTTAACTTTCACTATAGATGGGAAGACAACGACAATATTTAACAAAAACGTTTCAATTGTTTCTGCCAGAAATAGCACTCACGTTTAACACTTTAAATTCTTTATCGAATATTTTGCGGAATGGAACCGTCTCCGGAGAAAAGAAATTTCCCAGCTTTGCCAAGAATACCCCATTTCTGAAAGCCTCTTCCAGTTCAGTAGTGGCTGGCAATTCCTCCTTCAGACAAGCTTCCATCCAGCTAGAAATGAGAAAATGAGACCAAGAGTCCTGATTACTATTTATATATAAATATGTGTACAACATAAATGGGTGTTGCTCTCATTAATACAGTCCTAAAGGTTGTGTAACTAAGCAGGCGAGTAGTTTGAGTCGAGCAGTCCGAGTTCAAGAAAGAACTTCTACATACACTTTAGCCTCTTCCAAGTGACACAAATATTGGTATGCCATCTGTTGTTTGCGCTGTTCGTCCATTTCAGAGCCTGAAGCTCTCTCGGGACTGGTATCTGCAAAACGATTCAGCACACACACACAAAAAAATGAAAAATAAACTCCCAAGCAGAAGCCAACACCGTCGACGATCGTATTTGATCATAGATTAACTCCTAGCTAAAAAGCGCGAATGTGTTTACCATCGCCCATATAGTCTCCTGACGCTTCATTCCAGCGCCCATCTTCTTGTTCAACACCGCTTTCTGGCGTTGCCATCCTTCATCGAAGGAGAATCTCTTAAATGAAAGCAAGGTTTTAGCCCGACCGAAGGGGAGGCACCTGACGATCGTGCAGTATCTTGCGCTCTGTGTTCCTGTGAAAATGGAGGGAATTTCGAATAACAACTTGAAATTATGGGATGGAATATGTTTAGGGCCCAAACCTCTTCGAAACTCGCCCGCACAAAGTAAATAAAATTTCCATAGCGATGAGTATTCTTGTGTGGCGGAATGTTGAATGATCATTTCAAACTTTGACGCAGAACGAAATCTTTAATCCTTTCTCCGAAACAAGCGAAAAAAGGCATGGAGAGACCACACTCTAAAGATGGAACGTCGCTTCCAGCTATCGTTACTAATAATAACACAGATGAGAGATTGAGTCGTATGGAAAACTTGGAAGATCGTTTAGCGCTTCAGGAAAAGACTACAAGATCCCTTGTTGATAGAGCGCTTATGGTTAAAGAAGATATTATTGAAAGCCTAAGCATTGCTCAGATAAGCTGGCAAGGCGAAAAGAAAGCAAGGAGCTTGTTGCAGGAACATATACGAACAATTACCACAGTTGTGAAAAGATTGAGCAGGGAAATTGAAGCCTTGGAGAGCGAAATCAAGTCCAGACATAGTCAAGTAGAAGGGCAAAGTACGGCTGTGAAAAATTTGGAACTGCATCATGTAGCAGGAGTCACGGATTTGCGAGGTCGTGTTGGCAGGTGTGATGCGGCAATTCAACGGCTTGTAGCAGATATGAGAAGCAACAATGAAGTGATAACTGACTTCAAGCAAAAGCAAGAACTTGCAATCAAGGACTGTCGCGATCAAATGAACTCGCTAGAGAAGAGCATTAATAATTTGACACTCAAAATGGAGAAATATGTCATGGATCAATCGAACACCCTCCAGAAAATGAAGGGAGATTCAGATCAACGTGTTGTTCAACTCGATTCTAAGACAAAAACAGTAGTTGAAGATATTCGAGGAAATATATCATCAAATCGTTTGTGGGCCGAATCAGAATATTTTAAACTGACACAAGATTTTCAAACTAGGCTTGAACGATTTGAAGGTCTTATGGTTGAACGCCAGGAAAAATTAGAAAGAAGAGTTGACCATTACTTGGCAAAGGTAGACAGACTTTTGGAGGAAGAGAAGAGCAAGTATTACAATATATGGGAGGTTAGACTAAAGGAGGTCAGATCAGAACAAGAGAAGACCATGCATCAATCCTTGGCACAAATGAGAGCAGAATACAGACAAGGGTTTAACAATGTTCATGAAAGTATTTCCAGTCTTCAAAAAGTGTTTCGTGCAAAATTGAAATTGCTAGAAGATGACTTGCGCAAAGCAATTAACAATGTTTTAAGAATGGTAGTACTTGTTTGACAAGACTGTTGATAGTGGAGGCTCACAGCTGTGCAGTGTTCATTTCCAATAATTCATTCCCTCAGGAGTTTGACTCAATGTGGTGCTCAGCCTGTAAACCTGAACCAATAATTGTTTCTGGTTTATAGACTAGGTGCCACATTAAAATTTATCATAAATTATTATTTTAATGGGATTATCAACCCACCAAGTTAAGACCATTTTAGTCACCATGGCGACTAAAAATTGTAGAGCTGGCGACTAAATTGGAACAGCAGGCGCCAGCCTGGCGACTAAAAATGAGAAGAAGGATTGAAAGCGTGAGCTTAATTTAGCAACCAAAATTTTTCACTGGTGACCAAACTTGACCAGTCGGTGGCCAAATGGCCATTGAGGAAAAAAAATTGAACTTGGAGGGTTGATTATGGTGGCTGATCATGACTTTTAAGTGTAGTGTTCTTTGGAAGTAGTGGATAGGGGTTTGATTATGTTTTGGCATTGTTATAGGGCAAGTGACTTTTATCTCACAGTGCCTCTCCAGCCAGGATCACCTAACACTATTAATAGCTGTCAGGTGACCTGTGATTAGTTAGCGTCCAATCCAAGCGGAGTTGCAATACTCTCTGTACTTCACAGAACACATCAGAGTTTGGCATAAATTACTGATCATCAGCTTTAGAGGGGTGGTGGATGGTCCTTCAAAAAATGTCTCTCAGAATTTTAGCCAGAAAGATTTCCGTTTGCCATGCTTGTTTATGCATACAATTTGTTTCATACTATCATTCATATAAAAACAGTAAACTTTCTCATTCACCACCTGATATGTGGGTGAGAACTCTGACAAATTCTGAGAACTCAGTGTAACATTAAAAAAGAGAAAATGTATGTTATTTGACCACCGATCGGTTAGGTCAGTTGGTAGACTTCCGAACTTCTGTGCGGGAGGTCTCGGGTTCGAGCCCAGACCGGACCAACACTCAGGGTCTTAAAATAACTGAGGAGAATGTGCTGCCTTTGTAATGACATCTGCAAATGGTAAGACATTCTAGTCTTCTCGGATAAGGACGATAAACGATAGGTCCCGTCTCCTGCATCTTCAAGGTTACGGTCAGCAGGGGACGTAAAAGAACCCACACACTTATCGCAAAGAGTAGGGCATGGAGTTCCCGGTGTTGTGGCCTGGTCTTGTTCTGAATTACATTGTGGGCATCTACAAAAAAATTCCTCATTCATTGTAAACTGCTTAATTGCAGTCTGTCTAAGTCCCCCGCAAAGTGTTGTAAAGCGCATTGAGCATATCCTGTATGGAAATGCACTATATAAATACCCTAATTATTAATTATACTGGTATTACAGTATTTAAAAACACTGGAAGAACTAAATTTTGCACTAAGCAATGTTTGTGCAGTTTTCCTTGCAATATTGTTCTGCTGTATACAGTGGAAACCTGAAAACTCAAACTAACATTAGGCTTGGGTTTGCTGCCCTGTGGGTGTGATATGTTGTCAACCTTTATTCTGAATAGCCAAAAGAAAAACACTCAAAACAATGCATTTTTGTAAAATCAGAGCAATTTTATTCTCCAATAACTACTATTCACTATTAATTTTATTAAATTTCTTCATATTGTTTTTATTTATAATTTACTGTTTTCCTCTTGTGCTTGAACTATCAATTTGGCAAGTTAGGAGAATAAAAATTATCACCACCTGAGGAAAAAAGCCAGACTATTCTCCAAAAGCGAAATTTTTCCAGTGTAAATAAAAATTGTAAGGTTTTTGAACGGTTGTGTGTGCTAAAATGAACTGCTGGTACTGTAACAATACTAGCATAAAGGTTATGTAATAAACACAAAGAGTTACAAACTGCCCTCCAGGGCAGGAGAGAAGCCAACTTCTCAGAAAACACACCTGACTTACATGTAATTGGCTATTTCACTGCCAGTTTAATGAACTTCACTTGACTTTACTTTTGTGAGGACACTGGCCACTTTAGAAATGAACACAGACCTTGGATGAGCCGAAATTAAACATAAACTCAGTGGACTTAAAAACTGGCCTGACATGAAAGGGCACCATAAGCTAGTTTGAATCGAGCATGTTTGAAAAAAGTGACTGTACTACGACATACATACACTATGTAATCATTTTTTTTTTGCTTAAATTAGTATAAAATAATTTAATTTCTAAAGTGGCCAATGACAGCATTCATTTCAATCTCCAGCTGTGCTGGAGAAAATGGATGAACACCAGTCATAATCGATGGAATTCAAGCTGTGGAAAAATATGAATCTAGAAAATTTAACCCACAAAGGAACATTTCTTTCATCCAATTAGATACCAAATTTATATTGAAATTAATTCTGACATTACTGCAGAACTTGCTTGATTTCTTTAACAAGCATTGAGCTTATAGCCATCTTCTCACAGTTCACTGTTATAGAGCTGCCTTGTCCATTGGCAGGCACCTGGACTGTCACAAGAACATGTGTTCCTCCAGAAATGGTTCGTGCTGAAAATCGGTATGTAGATGCTCCCTCAGGGATGGGTGTGGCTCCAATGTAGGTAACTGCTGCAGCTTCCTTCACTTTTGAACATACCACTTCTTCAGAAGTTAGGTTAGCAGGAATGTCTAGCTTGCCAGAACTCTCATTTAAGCCTCGTAGTTTACCTGCAAGAGGATGTATACAGACAAAATCCTGTTATCATGAGTACGAATGTAAACAATGTAATGTAAGCATTACTTTAGTCAATTTAATGTGATTGCAGTGATATTGACAACTTCCTTAAGGTTACAGTATACCTTCAGATCGACAATTTTTCCCGAAATTGGATTTTTACATCCAAGTAATAGTCCAAGTGTGATCTTTCATTTTAAAAAAAAAGTTTTGAAAAAGAGTGAATATCGGCGGAGAAATGAGCATATTTCGTTTTTGACTGGAAGAAAAAATTCTTCTTTAGAGTGACACCCATACGACGTGTATGCACTCAACCGAGACGGTTTTCACGGGAAGTATCACGAGAGCCGCCATTCTCGCGCACTGATTGGCCTTGTTATTCGAGAAGGTGTTGCAAGCTTCATGTGGGTGGCGTTTGTTTGCATTTCAAGATATTTTTTTAAGCGCTGTTTTCTGAAATCAATTTTTCGCTTTGAACGTGACACTTTAAAGAGCTACAACTCCAAAGGAATTTGCCCCTTCTACGTCAAATTTGGCGAGCAGCTAGTTTAACATGTTAATAACAAAAACGTGTCGGCGATTTTTTATTTTTATATACTTTTTCTACTGGAGCGATTTTTGTATGATCACTCCAGTGCGTTTTAGCCCTATTTGGGAAATGTCTTGTATCTTTTTATTGCAATTGAATATGACAAAACGCCGACATGTTTTCTTAGCGTTTGGGGTCCGGAAACCAAAGAACAAATCAAATTAGCGAAATACTAAATTTGCTTTGACTTGTAGTCTTCAAAAGGCGACTCAGGCGCTCGTATTTCGAGGTTCCTAAAAGATTGACGTTTCATTCTACTACAAAATGGTTTTTATAGATTGAAAGCCAGCTCAATAAGCTTTAATTTGATATAGGGTTTTAGCTGTCTACAATTTATTCCGACTGCGCTATATCGTTTAGACGCGAGACACCCTCAAAGGTATACGGTAACCTTAAACTAAAATTGGGTAATGCAAGGCTGGACCATGAACAAAAATTAATTTTTGTTTATTGCAAATAATTCAGGTAGAGGTTGTCAGGGCAAGCTTTGGCATGCACTGGATTAAAATATCACACTTTTTTTAGCATACATTCAAGTGAAAATGAAACAGACTTTATTTTGCTGTGCGTGTGTTCTCTACAACTGCACAGAAGATTTTGAAACAAGACAAGAACAATCGTCATGCCACTTCACTTTGGCTCATGGCATAGTTCTGTTACTGTCATGTTTTAATGTTATCTGTGCATTATTAAAGTACAGAGGTAAGGCCCAATGGTATGCCTTTGTTCAATACAAACCCTGTTTGGCCAGGAAGTCAGCTTCAGTCATGGGACAGCCTTGTAATAATTCACCAACTGGTGCCTTGATACTAACTGGAAACTTACTGCTCTGTGTACTGAAATGAAAAGTAAACAATCAAATGTTGTTGTCATTATATTCATACCCTGTTCACAAAATAATCCTCCTTTCATTTGGGGGGATGGGGGGCACTATTGGCAGCCCAATATTTTGCTTTGTATGAGAGACAGCAACATACAGTACACTTCACTCAAGTTATTCAGCTGCAAAAAAATACTGTTTGGGATAATAAAGCACTTGTAGGATCCAACTTCACCCACTAAGGTTCATGTGAACTGTTGATTGAAAGTATCTTTTTAATAATGCACTTGAGTACCAGTCTTGCCAGGTGTCTACCGCCCAGGTTGTATCTTATTTTTGGACAAAAACTCAAGGCCTTTACAAGGACTTTCAAAGGCCTATTTTTCTAGGAAATGACGAATCTGTATGATTATGAAATATAACAATCATTACAACTACATACAGAAATCATCTGCTATCTGGGGTTATGTTTCTGTTTTAAGTTTTTATACCATCAGGATTTCAACAGTTAAAACAACTGGTGCTAATTAATCAAGTCTTAACTAATAACATATTTTTACTTTTAAGCCTTCTTACCACAAATTAAAGCTAGCTGGCTGTGTAGTGTCTTTAAAATCAATTCCTACAGTTACTGCAATTGTTGCACCACGTCCCAGTGTTGCTGCATGAAACAAAGAAACAAATTCAGTCATTTTATGTCACTCCCAAGACATATGCATTTTGTTTCGTTCATCTGGTTCTAGTCACTTTAGTTTTAAATTGCAATTTTATTTGGGATGCAGGGAACACATTTGGTACTCTCTGGTGTCATATTGCATGCTCATTAAAAAAAGGTTCACTTGATTTTTGATTTATTTACAGTTACAAAGGAATAGGTAGTCAATAAGTGTTCATAATCATTACTAACTTGAACAGAGACTTACCAACAGGTTGAAATTCATGCATTGTCATTCCAGCAGCTAATTTCTGCAAATCAATTAGAAATGAGACAAGTTTATTGCACCTTGCAATAAAATGCACACTCTGAAGTTCAAAACCCAACTAATGACTGTGTTCTTCGCTGAGCTGTCAATCACAATCATAGCAACAGCCAATGAACCTTGAAAAACAGAAACAAACAAAATGGATTGAAATCCACCAAGACTGACAACTGACAGATGTGACCCTCTTGACCCAGCTGAAGTGAACTTCTGTTTGCTGTGAGGTCCGCTTAATTAACCGCGCGGCCATGGGCCGAGCGCGGTTCTTGTTTTACACGGGATTTTTTTTTTTTGTTTTTTTGTCGGTGACCAGACGCAAACCTCCACTTGGCCAAATCGTGATCGGGACTGAATCACGCAACCTGTGATGTTTATTCGCCAAAAGCTGTTGAAACATGAATGTACGGAAAATGTTGCGGATATTGTTTTCTTTATTGTGTATACAGTATATTTTCTTTTGGTTTTATTGAAGCGTTCGATTCAAAGCGAATGTTGAATACACTGAAAAAGGTATTACGTCAGCGATGGAATGCGCTGATGTTGCAGGTTTCACTTTCGTTACATGACAAATAACATTGTGTTTCATTTGCATGTTTATGTCGGCAGAAGCGACGGTCATTAATTTAA
Source organism: Meandrina meandrites (assembly GCA_963693305.1). Classification (NCBI taxonomy): domain Eukaryota; kingdom Metazoa; phylum Cnidaria; class Anthozoa; order Scleractinia; family Meandrinidae; genus Meandrina; species Meandrina meandrites. The sequence goes on along the minus strand of OY855904.1, from coordinate 34,828,424 downwards.
TTTGTTTCCTCTTCTGCGAGTATTTCTTGTGGGTTTAGGCAATCGAAGTGAATTCTTTGGCTATTTCCTTGAAGTGAGTTCAAATATTTGAAAGGAAATGAAATATTTGCTTAAGTAAACAATCGAGCGTGCCCGAACGTGCAGGGGCTACGTCATTAGAAGGGAAAAATCCCCAAGCTAAATATAGCCGGGCACAACGTAAACCACGGATTGTGTGACTAACGTGACTACTTTGCTAGTCCTTTACTCATAATACAAACGGATTAAATTTAACCGTGACTTTTGAGAAAGAAAGCTGTTAATTAGCCAAATATAAGCGCGGTTTTAAGTTGCTATAGCAACTTCTGGTTAGCCAAAAATTTAAGCGCGGTTTCAAGTTGCTATAGCAACTTCTTGTTATAGATGATTGACAGCAGTGAAAAACGTAAACTGTTGATTACGGTTTGAATTTCAGAGTTCACGTTATTGAAAACTGCAATAATTTCGAAATAGAAAGGATGCACATGAAACCTCTCTTAAGGACGTTCACGCGAAAATTTTCTAGTCGATAGATTTTTCTAAATTTTTTACTGAGGACGGATAATGAGTTACTTGTCTCAGAAATACGAAAAAAAGTGGGGGTCACCGACTTCGTTTCAGAGATAAAGTCTGTAGAAAACTACCCTGATTTTCAAAAATTGGCGCACGTAATTTCGCACCGCTTTCAAGGTTTGTAGTTTAAATTATCGATGATGAGAAAACGGAGGCAAATGATCTTGGTGATATTTTGAAGAAGTGCGTCTGTTGCGTAAATAAGTTTAAGTGTTGCCATCTTTTATGCAAAACTTAGCCCTGGAAGAGGCATTTGAACCCGTCGTAAGACAAAACGAAAAGATCAAAAAGCGGAATTCGAACGTGCGTGGGGCAAAAAAAATCAACCTTTTAATCGATAGATTTTTTTCATTTTCTCACAAAACGTAGATAATCGTTAACAAAAGTGATCTGTCAAGAAAAAAGTAGGGGTCACCGACCATTTAAGCAGGCAAACTGCAAGCGAAGTTATCGCAATGGCCACTCACCCTATATGTGGTTGGAAAGTTCCTCAGCGCGCGCGCTCGATGCATGACGTGGCGTAGCGTTGCGACAGGAATTACGTGCGCAGTAAGGATGCGCATAAACAATTAGCGCGAACGTCCTTAATAAGTCAAAAAAAAAACTTGAGAAGAGGAGTGTTCAAATGCTAAGTCACTCACCTTCTCACCGACACAAATATTAGAGATAGGAGCTTCAGAGTTGTTGACTAATGTGACTTCAACAGCCACCATAGAAGTTGAATAAATGCAAGGACCTCTAGTAAACTTGTAACTGCCACTCAGCCCTTTCCCTTGCATTCTATGGATCAGTTCATGTGATTTTGCTGTTGAAAAGCTTGGGCTAAGCTGAAAAACAAACAACAATATTTGCTTTGTTAGGCAAGAAAAAGGTAAACAAAATGGCTGTTTAGCTTACGGTGTTATAGAAATCTATTTCTTGCTACAATAAATAACACAATTATAAGTAACCTTTTCTTTAATTTTCTGTGCAATTACAATGTCTTAATGTGCTAAATATAAATGGCAAGCCAACTTTTTTTCCAGGATTTCAAACTCTGATTAAACATTGTTAATTTAAGTGTTTCAGACATGGGTACAAATTAAGTAAACAATATGCAAATGTGTACACTCTTTGGACTAATAATGGTTAAAAATTAAAAAAATAGTTTTAATGTAATGGATGGTATAATTAAAAATTATTAATTATTTCCTAACAAATTTTCATGAAGAGATTGAAAATTTGTAGTTGAATAGTATACCTGTAGGTGTGGCTTATTATATTCTAATTGAGTGGGATTTAATAGCTACATATAATAAAGGCTTAGTATTAAAAATTGAAGTTTCAAATCAAAGTGGAATGCATAAATTAATGTCAAATTATGTAGAGTAATAACTTACTGGGGCTATGACAGTAGGTACGTGGACGTCATTCGTAAGTGATAATGATTCAATCTCAGAAGCCAAGCTTGGTGACAGGATCTTACTGGAACTGGAGCTAACACTAGGAGTAGCTGGTTCATTTACTGCAACCAAAAACAGGATCACCCAGCTGTTAATAAACAAGACTCAGCTTTTGATAGCTAAGTAAATACATGTAAGACTTATGACACATGTACAAGAGTCGAGATAGATGAGTGATGAAAAAACACAGATGATGCTTGCTATTCTGCACATATGTTACTTTTGACAACACACCTCTCTGTACAGGTGATTGATAAATATGCTAGAACCTTGTTTGTTACTGAGTCATAAACAACAATGACACTTAGCCAGCAACTCACCAACAGTTGGCTGACAGTTGGCTAACTGCAAGTCTAAAGTACGCCATCACTTTTGCGAAGACTTGAGAGAACTGAACTATCAATAATCTGCTATTATAATAGCTGTCTGTAAACCAGAATTGCCTATACAGTACTTAGTAGCATGAATTTCTTAATATGTTTTTTATTATGTAATACAATAGCTGACTGTACTTACAGTCATCCAAATTCAACAGGGTATTTTCCTTGTCTGATGCTTTTGCTTCACTGGATGGCTTTTCTGACTTGGTCGTCTTTGTCTTAGTAGGCTTTTTAACTGGAGTCTGAAATGAGATTGAAAGCTAAGTAACTATGATTTTCTTTAAACAAAGTGTTTTCACAGAGATTGCATGGTGTGAGTGTATATATGCAAACCCATTATTATCAATACTGAGTCAAGATGTTTGTGTTTAGAGTAACCTTTTCCTCCTCAGATGATAACCCTGAACTCTCATCACTGCTTTTTTCTGTCTCTGACTCAGAGGATGATTTCTCTTCACTTTCACTTGCATCACTATCGTCTTCACTATCACCTGTACAGAATCAAGTCAAGTTCAAGGTTCAGTGTTCTAACCAGTAAGTTGCTATCAAAAATTCACTTGAATTCACTTGAATTAAAAGACATTGAACTTATAAGCATTTGGAGCACAGAAATGCCCTCCTAGAGCTCCAAAATAATTTTTCTACTTTTTTCCTTTCAGGGAATCAAGCCATGGGACATGCCTACCATATACTTAATTGGCAGGTATCCCATCTTTAAGAAAGCAATTCCACTGTGATTGATATGAATGTAAATACCACAAAGCTTTGAAACACTTACAAAAGCAGGAAAGAAATTATTTATACGAAGCCTGCTAAGAAGCATTTAATATTTTATTCACTTTCAAAATAAGAACCTGATAATCAGATCATTGTACTAAAGATAGGGAGGCTGGCATAGCATGTTTCCAAGCCTAGGTAAACTTCCAGGTGGTGCTAAACTCTAGTTTCTCTATGATAAAGGGGCTAGGAGTATTACTTAGGCCCTGGATGGGATGCTAGTCCACCACTGACAGGCAATCCTGTGTTGAAATAATACCTGTTTTAGTGGACACCTCAGATTCACTTTTGCTATGATCTTTTTCTTCATCATCCTCTTCTGAATCACTGCCACTTCTGCTTTCTTCATCACTATCACTTTCTGATTCTAAAAATCCAAAAATTATGATTTTCTTCATGCTTTTTTCTTTATGCAAAATACAGGCAAAGGCCAGGGGATCCATGGTCAAGCAAAAATCAGTAGCACATTATTAACATATACTTTTTCACAACTTTTCTGATTTGTTGTCAATTCACTAACAACATTTGGTTGTTGTTTACATGCTGACCAGAAGCTTAAGTTTGCAACGTGCATTACATCCTGTCATATATATTTAAATGATGTGCAGATATGCTATAATATAGAATTTCAGAGCTAAAACAACCCTGTAAGTAGTAATCTGAAAGTGATGTTTGGTGAGCTATTCCTGTAATAATTACTTTTTTTAAGTAGCAACCACCAAAACATTGCACTCTCAGGAGTTGCTAGAACAGAACTTAAAGACAATACAAAGACTATGTAACTATACAAAGAATAAACTTCCTTACCCGATTCTGATTCTGATCCCGATCCTGACTCTGAATCTGAGTAAAAGGTAGATTTCTTTGACTTAACATTCTTCTTCTTTGAGCTTGTTCCCCATACTGGCGGAATCTTAAAAAAAAAAGAAAATCCTAACAAAGTGAGCAGGTCCACTGTACTACATGTATTATAATTGCTCCACACTTCATTTGACAGCAATATGAAGAAACTTTATTAGGCAAAACTTCTGTAAGCCAATTCATGCCCTCCACTTAACTGGTTAATGTGAATAGAGAATGTTTTTTAAAATAAAATTTGGACACCACAAATTATTTTATTGAGCCTAGACTGCTGCAGTAAAACATAGACCTTAATTAAAAATGGACACAAAAGGGGCAGAGCCAATAGTCTGTAATATGGAGGTGTTGATATTATAGTCAGGGGTTTAAATAAAATTTGAAGGTAACTGGTTTGACTAAAATAATCAACCGGTTGAAAGAATCTTCAGTCTTTAATTTTCTTCAGTTTAGGAGAAAAAAGTAGCTGACTTCTCTAAGCAAAGTATAGTATAGCTGGCATTTTTTGTTCACTGTGGCTGCTTATTAAAGGACTGATAGAGGTCAAGATTATATGATTTCTGCTCTCTCTGGGTCTAAGTGAATTGTCAGAAACACAACAAACATTATAGGTGTGCCAACACTCCATAAGGAGAGGTTCCACTACACGATCTAAATTCTACTAATTCTCTTTATACTTTAAGCACATTGATTATAAGCGGGTACCAAAAATGAAAATTGTCCGCTATGGGAGATTACACAGTGTCATGTATCTTGATGTAAATCCAAATTCTCAGAAGTGACATCAAATGATATGAATGTCAATCAGTGAGGAGAATTGAAATACTGATCTTGAGAATGAAAGAGTTAAAGTGTACCATTACATGTAGCTTCACTGCCTGGATCTGCTTGACCTCACAAGGGTTATCAAAGCAGAAATATATTTAATATTCTAATTATTATTATTATTATTTTATTTTTTTAAACTCACCTCAACATTTCTGACAGAAGGATCTGGGGCAACCTCAGGAAATGATGGCAGTTCCTGATAGCCACTAGCTTTGAGGTTCATCATATGAGACAATGAGCCAACCTGAAAACCTTGACGATCTGAAACACACAAACAAGCAATGGAAGTTAAAATTCCTTTAATTAGTTTTTTTTCAATTGTCAGATCAAAATGATTTATTAAAAAATTTCTTGATGCATTCTATCAATCTCAACAATCTCCTAACTAGAAAAACCAATTTCCTTTTATTACTCCTTGCTCCAAATTGAGAAGAATGTAGTTAAACATTTAATAAAAAATTCTGGAAAATCATTTTTAACAGAACGGGTGACCATTGCATTGCTACAGTCATTACAATGAAAATTGACAGACACAACAGACTACTTCCATAATAAAAGGAATACAACAATAAATATCATACCTTTAAATACTGATTGTATAACTGGGGGAGGTTTCGATGCCAGAAAAATTTTCTTCACATGTTTACTGAGATGACCACCCTACACAAAAAGAGTATAATGAACATTAAAAAGATGCAACAGAAGGCTTAATTTTGACCTTGTATCATTCCATATTACACATGTTGATTACTTTTTCACAATCATCAAATTTGAATAAATTATGGCAACAATAATAAGTACATGTAATAGCAAGAGCATTTTGGGATAGGTTTACATAATTATTGTGTTCTGAGAGTAATAAAACAAAATGGAAAAGTCAAGAAAAATATTGTTAGAATCACAGCACAATATTCAAAGATACAAAATGTCCTAAAATGAGGAAATGGGGCTGAATCATCACACCCCAAAGAGAATTTACCATATGATAACATAACCAGAAACCCTGCTTTGGCACCCACTGGAAAAGAGAAAATAAGTACAGTACAGCAAGTCAAAGAAGGTTACCATGCGAAAGAACACAAAAATCTTAAGTTTACCGTGTCACTCGGAATGAGCAGTTGCCGTAGAAACCTGGCTCTGTCCCTGACATCGTAACTCTGATCATACTTCGCAAGGTTCAGTACATACTGGCACAGAAGTTTGGTCTAAATATAAACAGAAAAAGAAGGATAAAAGAGTTCAGGTCTGTTCCTATCTTAAGGGAAAGAGGAGCCTGGATCAAGAAATCTTGGTTCGAGCCAAGCTAAAGCCCTTTGGCTTTTGTTGCACTCTTTGGAAAGACACTTAACTGTCACAGTATCTCCCTTCACCCAGGAAAGTTGATATGGCAAATTGTTGGGCAATATGACAAATAGACCTAAATACTCCTAAGTTGCTTTTTACTACAGAAACTGGAGTTAATTCGTGAAGATCAACACTCTATTATGCCAACAATTCTCCCACAAAACAACTGAAAAGCCTTGAATCTTTAATGCTACTAGGCAAGGTTGAAATCCCAGCTGCTGTGCCAGAAAAATTTTTTCTTGCTTAGCAGGACATGTGTCTTTGCAAATCTCTATTTCGACCAGACATATTGCAAATTTTGTCAGACATTGATAAGAATTTTATGAAATTTGCATTAACTGATGACTCAATCCATATATAATTTTATACATAAAGTAATAAGAATGCTTAGCAATGCAATGTGGGACTTTTGAAGATTTGTAAAGTCTTCTACAGCCAAACAAAACACGGATCTGCACGATTTCAGATTTTAACATGTTTAAAAGCAAACGTGATCTGTAAACAAGATCTTCATGACAAAAAGCTAGTCATTTGGTGCTTGGACATGATGTCTGATTATACAATAAAATAAGATGGACAAATTCCAAATTTGGTCAGACAATGTCCAATGATGGACATATATCAAACACAAGACAGCGTTTTTCGTCACATTTCCAAACACCGAGAAGAGAGTTGAAAATATGACGCGCAGCGGAGTATTTTTGACGAACTTCGAGGTGTTTTGAAATGTGATGAAACACTCTGTCGAGTGTTTGATATATCTTCGCAATCGAAACTAAAACTATGGAGAAAACGGAAAAATAAAGTCGTCAAAATCTATGCTAATTAAGATCAGATTTCCAAACTCCGTCATGGTTCTGATTTCCTTTGTTTTAACTAGATGAAATTTTATTAATGAGTTTGAGAAAGTTATTTCCAGCACTGCAGTTGGTATAAAGCAGACATCAGATGACATGAACTTCATTAGTATGTACTAGGTACATGTATATTTATTATAAGAAAGAACCAGTGCCTACCTGTTTGGGGTTTGTGATGAAAAGTTTTGAGCCTAAATTTAGAATCTGCAACTTGACAATGTCTTCCTACAGAAACAGAATGAGATACAGGACATTAAGCAAAACAGTCAATTATTAAAAACACTTCATTGAAGTAACCTACAACAAGAGTTAAACTAGTGTAAAAGTCAATTAGATCTCACCCAATTCAAATAACTGCAGTTAAATGTATTTAGTCCAGTGCTCAGGTTATCACATAAAAAGCACTTTTGATCTGTATGTAATGTTACATTTCTCATGAGGATCAAACATGTAAATAGAAGTATGGGAGAAGTGCTGCTGCCGAGTCTCACTCAATTCTCATTCCATCTGTAAATGCTGGATAAAAAGCCACTCTGTGGACATGGTAGTACAAGCTCTTATTTTTTATTTCATTTCATATTTGGATTTAAGACTTATCTTTTTAAGAAAACTTTTAGTTAGTTAACTACACTAGTTATTTCATTCTTTTATTGATCTTTTAGCTTACATTATGTACATATTGTAAAGTTTTTATATAATTATATAGATAGATACTTTTAATATTGTAAAAATCTGTTTTCTTTTTTTCCCAATTTCTAAAGCAGTCTATTATATAATATAAATAATGCTATAGAAATATAGTAATCATTACTAACAACAATGATAATTACACATTTGTAGAGCGCTTCTTCTCGACATTCCAAAAGTGCTATTATTGTTATTGTTATTATTATTTGTTATTATTATTATTATTATTATTATTATCAAATATTATTATTATTAAATTCAAGACAGCAGAGTTTTTAAATTGTAGGATTTTCTTTTCAGTTGTCTTCGTATGGAGGGGGAGGCTATTCTGCGAGCCTTCGAGCCCAAGCCCCTTTTTGCAAGCTGCCATCCTCTTTTGCCAGCCACGAAAAATTACTGCCTAAAAATCCCAAAAAGCACATAATGCCCTAATGTGGTCTTTATTTAATATACATTCAGAAATAATAGCCTTGCAACATGTTCAAATGCGAGCCAAAATCTTTCTGCCGTTGAGTGTTATCTGTTGGTGAAGCACCCATCTGTAAACAATGTACATGTGTATAGTCGCGGTGATATTACTGCTCTCAGTCCAAAACTCTGCAAAGTTCCTTTTGTTTTACATGTAAGGAAAATACACCTTGAAGGACAACTCTTAAGACAGCAGTGACAGTGTAGATAAAAAGTCAACAATCATGTAAGGCTTAGGTTTATTAGATTTTATTAAAGTAAGTCGATGCGTGATGGCCACGCTTTTGCCATGCCTAGTTCTTATATGTAAAACATTGTTCCTACAAATAGCCAGACCATTTCTCTCAAGATTTAAATCGCCTATAAAATATATTTAATCACACCTAAAAGGGGGAGCTCCCAGCAATTTGCCAGATGCGCATAGATTGCATAGTATACATGTGATTAGTGAACTTCCTTTTCCTCAGCAGGGTTGTTTATCGGTTAGTGTGTATTTAAATTTAGGTAAAATACAAAATATGGAAAAATAAAAACAAAAATATGGTGACTTGCAAAAAGAGGTTCGCAGCTTGTGGCTATGGCTTGCAGGCTCGCACATTAGTCACTCTCTGATCATTACATCTTCCTCATAATTGATTGTTATCAGAAGACTACATGTATCCTTGCCTATTCACAAATTACTTATTTTACAGTTATTTCCAGTGTGGAGAAGATCTGTGCAGTGTTTGACACCATCCTGCCTGTATACCCAGGACAATCATCATACTTCAGGAGGTGCAGTTAAAACATTAAATCTCACCTCAGATCCAAAAGTTTTTGCCATTTTCCTGAGGACATCAGGTGCTACCTTGGGTACTCTCTCACAATATTCTCCTAATAACCACAGAATGCTTGCTCTGGCCATTGGAACCTAACACAAAACCCACAGGCGAGCATGAAATAATAAAGAAAAAGTGCTCTTACAAATTTACAAGTGCTCAATTTAAGGAATAAAACCTTCATTCCTACAGTATGACTATATAATATGATATAGATCATAGCTACATCATTTTGCTGCCAAGATGCCATTCAAGGAGCAAATTGATGCGGCTATGATCTTTATTTGTACATAAAGATATAGAAAAGGATGTTTTATTCTTGACAGCACTACAGGATAAAATATAAAGAAACAAAGTTGAGACAGCATTTCTTTATCTGTGCCAACATGAAAAATCAGTTGATGTGTACCCCTAACATCTGATATAGCTTTTCCTTAAAAAAAGTGCACAAGTAGCAGGTTAACTAAATTGCATGCCATTGAACTTATGACATAATGCAGGTCCCATGAATTACATAAAGCAGGTGCACAACCTAAGCCACATGCTTGGAACCATAGCAAAGTGACTAAACATACAAATACATGAAGTAGTTCAATCAGACTTTATAATATTGATGTCATGAAAACCACCTGTTGATACTAGAAGAAGAAACCAGATACTCAAAACACTAAGGGATATTACACTAACCGTAATGGTGTCCACTAATTTTGCCATATGCATGATGATCTCTGAATTTCCTTTTGGCTGCAAAAAAGTAGTTAAATAGAAAATGATGTCAAGTTTAACATTCTTTTGGGTTTAAACAGGTGTGTCAACCCTCCAAGTTTATTTTCTTCCTTAGTGGCCATTTGGCCACAGTCTGCTCAAGTTTGGTCGCCAGTGAAAAAATTTTAGTTGCTAAATTAAGCTCGCGCTTTCAATCTTTCTTCTCAATTTTAGTCGCCAGGCTGGCGACTTCTGTTCCAATTTAGTCGCCAGCTCCAAAATTTTAGTCGCCATGGCGACTAAAATGGTCTTAACTTGCAGGGTTGTGTGTGAAGACAAAAGATTTCAATTTGCTCAATTGTAAAATTAACAGAACTAACAAATATTTCTGTCATCCTTTCAGATATGTGTGCACAACCAAGCTGTAGATTTGCTGTACAATCCTGATAAGTCTTGTTGGTTGACAAAAAATGTCACAAAAGCAAAAAATTTAATACAAGTCAGATGTTAAATAGCAGTTCTTACTGTGTGATTATACTTATATTAATACACAGAAGAATGAAAACAACGCATTGTGGCTCAAGTTGAAACATGAGGTAAGGTAATGTCTGCATTCGAACCATGTGGTCCATCACACCTGCGCTTATCTCTACTTTTCCATGGATGGGATCAAAGTCCACTGCAAGGTAGCCTTCCAGCATTCAGTTTGCTGGTACCCATTTAAATATATCAGGCTAGTGAGGTTTAACTTCGTGCCCCTTCACAATGACCCCAGCTAGGGCTCTCACAACCCAGATAACTTGATCATGAAATGGGTTCAAATAAATTACCGGTAAGTTACAACACCTTGTTTTGTTTCTGCAATAAATTTATGGCTTTGATTCTGGCAACAGTAGTAACTTACATGATTGTATGAGCATGAATTCAAAGTCCTGATGAAAAGGATAGTAAAATAATGACCACCAGATATGTAGTAAATTACAGATAAGAATCAACTTAAATTGTCTTTAGTTGTTTCAGTAGAAAGTTGCCTGTTGTTGGCCAGAGTTCTGACAGCCAAACCCTGTCTTTAAAATTATTATGAATTTAAATGTTGCCACTAAGTAACAAACTAGTAAGCAGTTAATTTCACTCTCACCTTGAGCTGAAGAAGTTTTTTAATGACCACCACACTCTCTGCTACTACTACCTCTGTTGACAGACAAGTTTAAAACAACTTCATTGATAATCTTTCTTCAATAATTTAATCACACTATACAGTCAATTAATGAAGTGAAATCTGCGCTGATCCTTTTCATATTAACCTAGTGGTAAACACAACCAAGCTTATCATCTCATTTTTAGCATGAAGCAGTTATGAATATTCCTGCTTTCCCTAGATGACATGCTGGTCAGTTGTCCTTTCAGCATTTTTTATCAGGTTGCCCTACAAGTTTGCCTGCACTGTGAGAGCAAAACATCCTGATTGGTAATAATTAAAGCTTTTAATTAACTTTTACCGATCTGTAGATAATGTAAGTACAGGTACTTACATTATCGAAGTACAGGTACTTAGAAGTATTGAAGTATTTGCCTCTCCACAATATCACCAGTTCAGGTTTCTTATTGTGCTGATGAGTCAGGATAATGCATTTTAAAACTGTATTTCTCTCCACTGACAATGGCATTATAGACATGTTTGCTAAAGTTGCAAAACAACTTTTATTAAATAAAATACTTACCATCTCTGTTAGAAAGAAGTCGTACAAGGCCAGCTAAACAGGTATCTGTAACCTCAGAAATATTTGATGCACATCGTCCAATGGCTTGGATTGTTGATGCTACAAACTGCTTATCTGGACTGGATATGTAGCTCTAAACAACAACAAAAATAATTCAGGCATTTAACACCAGCAGATGACTGTTTTCACAGAAAAGTGTTCTTTTATTAATTTTTCGTTACTGACATGTGCAGTGTACAGTGGAACCCTCAATTTCTCAGCTATAGCTGGTTTTCATGCATCCTCTATCCAGATCGAACTGGAATTTGAAATGTTAGCTTTTCAGGAGGCCCGAGAAAAACTGGAGAACCCAGAGAAAAACTGTCAGAGCAAGGACGAGAATCAACAACAAACTCAACCCACATATGGCACCTGGCTGGAATCTAATCTCAAATCTTTATTCTAAATATCTTGACTCGTGCTCAAACTGAATTCAGTGTTCATACTTTCAAAAGCAATAATTGAAAGTTAAGAAATCATACATTACTAGCCATGGCGTACTTTATTATACCTGGGAGTTTTAAAAAAGAACAATGAATATCTACTTTAAGAAATGAATAACACAACCGTTCAATATATGTTAATTTACATGTAGATACCTGAAATTCTCTAAGTATTGTCCCAATACTAGTTTCACCAGCAATATTTGTCATAATTTCAAGCTGAGATGAAAACAAAAAGAGAAAGAACATTACATTCAAACAAATTAAGTGTACTACATACAAATTATTGATAACAGCCATACTAAGTATCCATTTTAATGAAAACTTTTTACTTTTCATTTTAGAGAGAAAAGTAAGGAGTGCAAAATTGAAGATAACATGTTTGATATTAAGGTCATTCCCCTGTATTGCATTGCGCATACTTACTGTCAGAATTTAATGCATAATCAGTGCATGCACATATACAAAATGGCGGCTTTTTTCTATGTGACTTAACCTGCAAGAGAAAGAAATTGTCGCTTTCTTGTAAACAAGTATGGTGACCTCTCAATTTTTCCTTGTTTTTTGGGTATTACGATCAAATTCTTTCTATACAATGAATGCAGATCAATTTCAGTCTATGTTTTAAAAATAGAGTATTCCTGGAAATGTGTACTTTGCCAGTACTTACAAAGGAATTGTGGTAAATACACGGTTTTCCTGCTCCTCAATAAATATGGTGACCCCCCATTTTTATTTCAAAATTTAACTCCACTTAAGGTAATCAACTAGTAGGCAAAGTTTGGTTGAAAATCTATGTTCAGCTCTGTTTCAGGGGAATGACCTTAAAATTGATGTCGCTTGTATCAAAAAATATTGCAACTTACAAACTGTAAACACATAATTTTTTGAAGTTAGTAAATAGAATGTTTACCTTCAACAGACGTATATGAGTCGGATCACTTGAGTGAACAAAGAACCCCTTAAGAAATGGTTCAAACATTCCCTGCAAAAAGAAAACAATTACACAGAAAAGTATTTTTATTAGTGAGTCCTCTTAAACACATGTACAAGTAAGCCAAAATACATACAAAATGACATAGTCTCATGCACTGATGACATCAGCATTGGCCATTTTTGTTATTGTTTTCAAGAACCAGCCACTATAATTATGGTAAAATAAGTAGAAATATATTGACTAAGTTGGTCAAGTCAGAAAGGAAAATCTTTGGCTCTTTGCCTATCCTTCTTAAGGATCATACTGTGCTTTTCCTTGAAATGATCAAACAGGCTTGATTTGCACTACACCTGCTTACTATAGATACATTACCTGTCTGGGATGGACTTAGGCAAACAACATTAGTTTGTCTAATAATATGTCTGTGCATAAATACGTGCAAACAGACGAATCATCCATTCAGACAGACTATCTCCTTAGTTTGTCTTGGTAGATGAACTATGGCGATAATTCGTCTGGACAGATGATCTATCTGTTTACCCATATAAATTTCATACGCAGGCAAATATTACTAGATGAACTGACATTATTTGCCCAAGTTTGTCCAAATGGATGATCTGTCATTAGTGCCGGTATAAATCAAGCCAATAGTACTGCCCAACTATCTTACAGGTTAATATGCATTTAAGACGAGTCAGATCTTTCTTACTCAGAAAAAGAGATGCTCTTACTTTTCTTGTAGAAGACATTGTTGCAATGTTACTGAGGACAACAGTTTGCACCTCTCTGTGAGGAAAACACATACATGCATTAAGTACTTACTTGCTGAACATAACAGACTTGCCCTGTTTCGATAACACAGAGTCTAAAGGGCAGACACAGTTATTTATAATGTATGTAGTATAGACCCTGTAGTAGTTCTTTACTAGAACATCAAATTTTACAAATTTTCCTTGCAGTCTGATATCTGTGCATTTGTTTTGATTCACGTTAGTTCCAAAAATTTGGTGGTATGTACAAAGTATACAAATATTTCTAGTCCTCGAAGTGTTTTCATAGCTATGAAAACAATAAATGAAATCTTTTCTACAGGACTGTATTTTTAAAATGAAATAAGAGTATAAGGAACTGTTTTGTTTCCACAGTTTATATTTAACAACTAGATTCCATCTTGCCGTGCGTCTGTTCAGTTATAGATCACAGATGACGTCAAAATGTGGTAACAACAAAAAAGTGGCCCACGAGCCGCTAGGCGAGTGGGTCACTGATGTTCTTACCACATTTTGACGTCTTCTGTGATCTATAACTGAACAGACGCACTAGGCAAAATGGAATCTATTTGTTTTATACAATAACAAGACTTCTGTACACTTCAGTATCGCTAAAGTGCCGCTACCGGTGAGCCTCGGTTGCAGTTGTTTTCATTTCGAGATAGTTTTCCGTAATCACGAAGCACTGTTAAACCGATTTTAAAATACGCAATACGAAGGAAAAATGAAATGTCAACAAAAGAAACTGACCTTTATTCCATTTATACTCTGCAAGCTTTAACTAAAGTTAAGCGTTCAACGGCATTAAACTGCCATTCATGGATTTCCCGTAGCGTCTTCAAACTGCTCTAGCATGTCCTCGAGCATCGGACAAACACTTGCAGTATTCGATAAATATTTTTCAAGTCAGTCCCTGTCTACTTTAAGCTTGTTTAGCCCAGTTAAATGTCTCGAAAGGTGTAGAGTATTTGGCGGATTGTTCCTCGATGTGGATTTATAATTAAGCTGAATTTTCTCTTGTTGTTTTCGCTGCAAGTTTTGAAAAACTTTGCCGAAAAGACTGACTTGGACTATGAACTCTGATCACGCGCGCGCGTCACACCACGCAGTGACGTCATCTGTACATCTGTACTCTAATAGATGACAGGCATCAGCCAATCACAATGCGCGCAGTAACTCAGTTGTTGTATAATTGTCAATAATATACACCAGTCACAGCTGCATAAATGAATTGTAGTATGATGTTGAAAATCATAACGTTTGATAATCCAACCTGTGGCTTCTAAGAAGTCTAACCAAAGAACGTGCTACAATGCTAACTTCATCTGTGGGTGCCAAGTGATGATAAACTCTTGCCACTGCCATCACAACCTGCAAATTGATAAGTAACAGAACTTTCTGATCCACCAAACTATGCCAGAAACAATGGAAAATCACATTCATCTCTCACAGTAGTCATGTGATCAAGAGCTCCACAAAACATAACACACTGTAAGTAAAATCAAAAACTCACTGCAGCATTTCTGCTTTGAAGAAGTGGTTTGCACGTCCGCAAGAGTAGGCGATGGTCAGGATCCATAACATATGACTGCTTCTTTGGTTTCTTTTCAGATGTCTCGTCATCACTGTCATCGTCATCATCAGAGTTGTCAGATTTTGGATAAAATTCTCCCTCTGCTAAAGGCTAAAAAAGAATTTGCAGTCAACTTTAATTCACAAGCACTTCCATAAACTGTAATTTATAATGCAGGAGCTAACAACAAAGAGTGCCGTGTTCTCTTGTAGTCAGCAGTGTTCCGACATGCACATGTGCCAGGATCCCATGTGCTCTCAGACTGAGGCATGTTTCTAATGTTTACAGTGAGCATTTTGCATGGGAGCACATCCTCAAGACTGTTCCCTCCCTTTTCCTCCCTCTCTTTCCACTGTTTAACCAGTATAACAGGAGCCTGTCTACCCTTCCGCGAGGGGGCTCATGGCTGGGTTGCCAGGATTTGCCAGCAATGGGAGCAGTCTCTATCTAGGAGCTGACTGCCAATATTGGAAGTTCCTGGATGTCACAGGCACTCAACCTCCATTTTGCAATGCAGTTGTTAACAGCATTGTAAAAGTCTTATAGTCCAAGTAGATATCCTTACCTCTTTGTTTGGGTCTATAAACTGTGATCGTGCATATCTTGTCAGCATGTGTATCACAGCTACTTGACCCCACTCATCTATGTCTATCAACAGGTTGCACAGTTTGCGGTAGTTTTTGTGAATCAAATCAATTCTATCTGGACAAACATCCTCAAAAGCCATCACAGCACTGCCTGCAACAAGCTAAACAAATGAAAACAAAAAACATCATAAATCAGTATTTTGTTCTCCTTTAATAGTCATGTGTGAAAGTAATCATTCACCCTCTGGTTTCAAGAATTTCTTACCGTTGTCTTGTCTTTCAGGAGTTTCTCTATAACTTCAATCAGACAATCTTTCTGCTCAGGATCCAAACTATAAAAACGTACAATAAATACTGCTATCCACTTGTACAACTGTACAGTGACTTAACCAGTTATACATGTATCAACAGCAAAATTGAACCAAGGAGGCCCACATTGCTATTGTAGTTTATCCTAGTTTCCACTGTATGAGATCGTACTGTAGTCTATCCCAGCATTTTATTAGGCTGCCCTAACAGTTCACTGTTAAGTTGCATTTTAAAATGAATTTCAGGACAAAATGATTTTAGAAAAGTTTGATTATGTAGGATTATGGCAATATATCTGGAACAAAGGAAAATACAAATCAAACTAGTTTAAAATCATTTCATACAACACATCATACAACAGGCACATGTATCTATTTACAGTCCTGAGAGAGGCACTGTGAGAGTTCAAGTGTCTTTCCCAAGAACACAACGCAGTGACCACATCCAGCCCTGTATCCCAAATTATACTGCAATCCAATTAAAAAGCTGTTATCAAGAGCGGCATACCTGTAAAGCTTAGGAATGGCGTGAGCAGCAGTTTTCCGTACATAAGGTGACATGTCATTAACACCCTACAAAATAAAATATAACCAGATCAGTTCCTGCACTGATCTTAAAATGTTATCTTAAACAATTCAAATAAGGTACTCGATTGTTTCAATTAATTAGTATTTTAGAATGGATTACCCTGGCCTGCAAGGCTGAAATAGAGTCCAGCACACTAACCATTAGGCCATTGCAGCTCCCTGTGTTGAGCACTGGTCTCACTAGTTAGTACCGGTACCTACCTCTTTTATTGCTAGCATCATAATTGGCGCAATCACAGGAACTCTGATACTTGACAACACCCGCAAAGCACTTCCACGGATAAGCTGATTTGGATCCTATGCAACACAAGAAGTGATCATTATAAAAACAGTAGTATTTTTTCCACAAAACCATTGAGAAATTCTTAATTTCACAAAAAAAGACACAAAATCCCCCTTTCCCACATCAATGTTTATAGCATGCACACCACCTTTAAGTACCCTGTGTAATTCTAATAATAATGAAATAATAATTAAAATTATGGTTAAAAATAACAAAAAAAACAAATGATTTGAAATGCTCAGAGGGAACTCTATCACTAAAGAACTTTCTTGGTTAAAATACAAATTTTTGTTTTAAGTCTCTGCAGTCTGTTATGATGCTCCATAAGGCCTTAATTAATTTGGAGCCTGCACCATCTTAAAAAGTTCCTTGATGGGATACATTGTCATACATTGTACAACAGTTGAACAGTTGTCAATCCACAAGACGCTGACCAACCTTTAATCCTTTCTGAAATGTGCTTATAGAAAGGAGGGCCAAATCTTGCTGCTCCTCTGCATATCTTACAAGGTACAAGTACACCAGCTTCTTCACCTGTTAAGAGTGAATCATACTTCAAAATTATTTCTTAGAACGGGAGACAAGCAGCCAACTGTTTTATCCATCAGCATAACTTTATTTATTTCTACCTGTAAACATTTTAATTTGAAGTAGTAGAAAAAATAACATACAACAAAAAACTCAATGTGTACAATGCAGCTCCAAAAAATACCTATACTACCCAACAGAAAGGATTGAAAATTCAAGGGGGGAGGGCCCGGGACCCAAAAAATTAAAAGCAATTTGTGGAGCTAACTTGGAATTTTCAGAGGGGTGGGGGATCATAGGGCAAAACTGAACATATTTACACCATTCATTTCCCTTAGAATAACTATGAAGCATAATTAATAGAAATTACATTTACTTGCCTCAACATTTTTGGAAACAACATTCTTCACAACTGCTGCAAAAAGATCTGACATATCTCGACCATCAGCCATCATCTACAATGAGAAAAAAAACACTAAAATTAACATGTTTGCAATGATTTTTTAGTCCTGAAGTTCAACATGATAATCTCGGCATTTTGAACAGATCCTCTTTTATATAAACACTTAGATAACATACCCACATCTTCTCGACATTTATACAACTGGCCAAATTAAACATGATTAAAACTCTTATCAGAAATTAAGCTACCAAAGTCTGGGAATGGCAATTTAAGAACGGCTGACTGTTACGACCGAGAACTCTCCGTCACCGACCTATTTGGCCAATCGCTCATATTTTGCTCAAAGATACCCTTTGGTGATATATATTTAAAAATCGTATTTAAAAGTTCCAGCGATTTTTTATTTTTCAGAAATTCACGAAAAATTGAAAACGCAGTCGAAGTGCGGTTTTCCTTCCGATCAAATGCCCGAAATATGGTGCACGGACGAAGCTACGGCAAACTCGTGAAATAGCTTCAATTACTGCCAAACTTTACACAAAGATGGAAAAATGACTAACGAGCATCCCTAACTTGTAAAAAATCCCAAATTTGTTGAAATTGTGATTTTGTGAGCCATTTTATCAACCTCTTTGAGGAGCGATTAAAATGGCGGCAAAATATAGGTCATGTTCAACAGCATAAAAATACCCCTGGTACCTCATTTTTCGATAATTTTACTTTACAGCCCTGAAATATCATTATTAAACATTCACCATGCCAAGTTTCAGGGTCGAACTCGAAACGCTTCCCGCTGAGAAAATAAAAAATATCTGCGATACGATCAGCTCAAATGACAGAAGATTTATTGGCGAATTTGAGGCTACTCACCTTCAACTTGCCGATAAAATTCGAAAATTAATTTTATTTCCGTCGATTTATGTTTTAGACCTCAAGAAATATCCACTGGTATGTCAAAAAACACATTCAGAAGTTTTAGAAGCCATTAAAAGTCAAATTTGAGCTGAAACTGTCCTGCCATGTCTGATCTTATCGTCGCATTTTATACCCCAATGTAAACAAACGCTTTGACATGTCAAACGTGAGAGATTATTTCCCAAAACCTTTTTAAACATTAAAGTCATTTTTAGATCGTTAGAAAAATAGCGGTATGGTGTTCTAGATTAGCAATTCAAAGGACTGTTTTATCCAGCTGAAAGTAATTGAGATTTCAGTACTGGCCGTCACCATCTTTATTCATTATCGTTGCTCGAGAGGTCAAGATGTCGAGAGGTTAATTTGGTGTTGTAAACTGTCATATACTGGAAGAAAGCAACATCGAACTTTGGTGATAGCAAGTGTTAGTGTTTATAATAGCAAGTTCAAAACAAATTTCGCCATAATAATTTGCGAACAAGAAGCGAAACTGTCCGACCCCAAGCACAAAATGCATTGCAAAATAGTCTCGAATAGTCTCAAGAATACTCAAGAAATAGTCTTAAGAAACATACCATAACTGGGCGCACATCCATCTCAGTGCCACACCATTATTGTTTACACCATCTCAAGCTTTCTGTTATTGGAATTTAGGGCCATTTAGTCGATTTTCCATACATTTTGCTATCGGTATCAGCGTTGCGGATTGACATTCGAAACTCGAATGAAATGTCACGCAACCAGATGACCAGTCATGTCACGTGGACAATTCCCTCGCGAAACTTTTTTTTTTATATTTCGCAAGTCTTGAAGTAATGAAATATAATAGAGAGCTTTCTCATAAGTTGTATTCCTAAGCGATTGTTTCCCATTCCTGAATGGCATTTTGTATATAGCCTTCATCGCAGACAGTCTAAACAGCCGGTATAGACTATATACCTTGTTGGACTCCCATATGAAAAGGGTGGGGATGTTCGTCGTCTCACTTCGGGGGTGTAAATTTCGAATTTTTGGTCTTACTTAGGGTTTTCCTGGCAAAACGCCAATATTTTAGCAAGTCTCGTTTAGGGTTGCACATGAAAAAATATTTAAATATGTAAATCCTATATTTAATACTTTGGTATCTTTTGGGGGTCAAAAAAGCTTAAGCCACGCTCAGATTAGTCTCCTTTAGGTGTTCCCCGCTATCTTCATGTGGAAGCCTCCGCGGGACTATACCAAGCTGGTTTTGTGTCAAATCCGGCTGCACGGCAGGCTATGGCTATAGTGCACTATTTAAAAGGAATTGCCTTTTAATGACCTCCATCTTTTGATTATCCTCGTCATAATCTATTTGCATGTTTAGGTGATTTGTATTAAATTATAAGAAATTATTTTCAGGGGTTTTGTTAGTGGAAGAGATGCATCATGACAGCTATGCCAAAAGAAACATGGGCTCTCAGAGCAGCCACGACGTCTTATGTGATAACCAAAAATGGTCAATTTCGCATTGGCTAAACAGCGCAGCGAAGAGGCAGGGGTGGGGTGAGGGGTTGCTACCTTCATATGTCCCGCTAGATGTGTTCCAATTTTTCACCTTCTAGGTATGTGACGGGGTTCCAATTTTGGCCTTTTACTCTAATTTTGGGCTAATGAATGGAGGAAAATTATGCCGTCATATTTATATTCTGTTGCGCATCAACATCAAATTGTTTCGAAATGTGCGTAAATACATAGCGATATTTTAGCATTGTGGAGAGATGAGGTAGCAAATTTGAGCTTTTTGAGGTCTGAGAAGGGGTATATGTAAAGCTAGTCAGCGAACTTAGTTATACAATGCCCGTACTTGTTGACACAGCCTTTGTATGGAACGATTATTTCGATCCCATGTCAGCGTTTTTTGAATTGTTTTAGCCCACTACAGACGTATCTAGCAGGGGATCAAAATGCCGTTAAATTCCGGTTACAAGCCTCCCCCCGATTATAGGCCCATGCACCTGGAAACAGAAAAAAATACATCCGGTTATAAGCCCCCTCCCCCCCCCCCCCCCCCTAAAATAAGCCCCCCTCTCCTGGGTGCCAGTAATGAACAGGGCTAAATTTAAAAGCGTATTTCGATCAACAATGCCGTGGTTCGTTTCGAAGCGCTTTTTTTATTCCGCTTGTAAGCCCCCCCCCCCCCCCCCCCGGATATAAGCCCCTCCGGTTATAACCCCACTCAAAACTCCTTACGAAGTTGTATAAGCCCAGGGCTTATAACCGGAATTTTACGGTGGTAGCGTTATAGTGTACAAGTAGCTTTCATATTACATTAAAGAAGCGAAACTGTCCGACCCAAGTTATGAAAAGTGTCTGATATTTTAATGAGTTAGGTCTTAATTCAAACATTTTGTCTCTTTGTAACACCATTGATCCTGCTGTATGTCGATCAGTCTGTTTCATATGAGAGTCCTTTCCCCCTCTCCACTCCCTGATCTGGGCGAGGGAAGAAGGAGACCTGAGATTCAGTTGTCTGGAAAAGACGTACACCATCAGCGCCTCGGGACCATTACATTTCCCGCGCTGCGCTGGTGTCTAAAAACACATACTTGTTCTTTTACGCAGATACTCTTTTCAAAACGCGTGACAAGCGGAAGGAACATCTGCACAGGAGGCTGAACCCTTAGCTTCCTCGCCTGAAAAGCTCAAATTTGCTACCCTATCTCAGGCTAAGTTAAATTGTAAACCCGATCTCAGACCGGAAGTGACGAGGGTGTCTTGTTAAGCCAATGCGTGATCAATTTTTGCTTTAACATCACATATTAAAATGTCTTGACTGCTCTGAGAGCCCATCCATCTTTTGGTTTAGCTGCCATGATATCTTTCCTCCACTAACAAAATCCCTAAAAATAATTTCTTACAATTTAGCAGAAATCATCTTCGCAAAGCCATGGTTTTGCTTCTGGAAAGGTATTTACTCAAAGATAAGGCTTGTTTTGAATAGCGCACTGTAGCCACGGAAAAAGCCACTTAAAACAAGAAACATGCAGTTGCTGAGGACAAAGAATGATCTAAAAGCCCTCTATATTATTTCATGTCTTCAAGACTTGCGAATTTCGCAAGGGCAGCGTGTTCGTGACATGACTGCTCATCTGGTTGCGTGACATTTCATTTGAGTTTCGAATGTCAACCCGCGACACTGAAGTATTGAGTATGGCTATGCAAAATGTATGGAAAATCGACTAAATGGCCCTAAATTCCAATAACAGAAAGCTTCAGATGGTGTAAACAATAATGATGTGGCACTGCGATGGATGTGCGCCCAGTTATGGTATGTTTCTTAAGACTATTTCTTGATCGAGACTATTTTGCAAATGCATTTTGTGCTCGGGGTCGGACAGTTTCGCTTCTTGTTCGCAAATTATTATGGCGAAATTTGTTTTGAACTTGCTATTACACTGTATAAACACTAACACTTGCTATCACCAAAGTTCGATGTTGCTTTCTTCCAGTATATGACAGTTTACAACACCAAATTAACCTCTCGACATCTTGACCTCTCGAGCAACGATAATGAATAAAGATGGTGACGCCCAGTACTGAAATCTCAATTACTTTCAGCTGGATAAAACAGTCCTTTGAATTGCTAATCTAGAACACCATACCGCTATTTTTCTAACGATCTAAAAATGACTTTAATGTTTAAAAAGGTTTTGGGAAATAATCTCTCACGTTTGACATGTCAAAGCGTTTGTTTACATTAGGGGTATAAAATGCGACGATAAGATCAGACATGGCAGGACAGTTTCAACTCAAATTTGACTTTTAATGGCTTCTAAAACTTCTGAATGTGTTTTTTGACATACCAGTGGATATTTCTTGAGGTCTAAAACATAAATCGACGGAAATAAAATTAATTTTCGAATTTTATCGGCAAGTTGAAGGTGAGTAGCCTCAAATTCGCCAATAAATCTTCTGTCATTTGAGCTGATCGTATCGCAGATATTTTTTATTTTCTCAGCAGGAAGCGTTTCGAGTTCGACCCTGAAACTTGGCATGGTGAATGTTTAATAATGATATTTCAGGGCTGTAAAGTAAAATTATCGAAAAATGAGGTACCAGGGGTATTTTTCTGCTGTTGAACATGACCTATATTTTGCCGCCATTTTAATCGCTCGTCAAAGAGGTTGATAAAATGGCTCGCAAAATCGCAATTTCAACAAATTTGGGATTTTTTACAAGTTAGGGATGCTTGTTAGTCGTTTTTCCATCTTTGTGTAAAGTTTGGTGGTAATTGAAGCTATTTCACGAGTTTGCCGTAGCTTCGTCCATGCACCATATTTCGGGCATTTGATCGGAAGGAAAACCGCACTTTGACCGCGTTTTCAATTTTTCGTGAATTTCTGAAAAATAAAAAATCGCTGGAACTTTTAAATACGATTTTTAAATATATATCACCAAAGGGTATCTTTGAGCAAAATATGAGCGATTGGCCAGATAGGTCGGTGACGGAGAGTTCTCGGTCCTAACAGTCAGCCGTTCTTAATGTCTAATATACATGTACAACTGTAAATACAATAGAATATACAAATTCTAACCTCCTTCCGGCCCATTAGCAAGATAAGAGTTTTAATCATGTTTAATTTGGAGAGTACCTAAAAGCAGCTATGTCATGATATTTGGTGTCATTTTTCTGATGTAGAAAATGAGTACCTTTAAAACTGAAGGAACAATGCTCAAAATATTGGACTAGTTGAAGGAAGAAAAACACAGAAGAAATAAAAATTCAGTGCTTTCAAATATAAGAAATGAATCACCAACTAATATTCATGCAGCTGTCTATTAAGTTGAGGTGTTTACAGCTTCTCAGATTGCTCTCTCATGGCTGCCGCACAAGAGCAACCACCTAGTACTTAAAGTATTATCAAAAGCGAGGAAGAATGGTTGACTGAGGAGGATATCTCATAGATAGATTTAATGAAAAGCTTCAAAAAAATTGGTCAATTATTTCTAGATGTTTTGTCTGTGACATAGATGAAGCTCCTTTTATCATATCATCAATCAAAGACAGAGATAAACATGTACATGTATACAAAAAAGAAAAGTGACAAAGTTGGATATAATTGACACAGTGGACTACAACCCTGGACAAAACTCTTGGGACACCAGCACGACAACTCTTCAAAATGACTCATCTTCCCTCTCCTCCCTGGTGCAATGTTGACCTCAGGCATTCAAATCATTTTCATCATGGTCAACATTGCTCAGCGGAGGGGGCGCAAACTGAAGTAGTTTGTTTTCACAGTATTCCCAAACTTTCTTTAAGCACTATATTAGCAAAGCGTGTTTTTGCACCCAGTTTCAAATATAAGTGTCCCAAGATGTTTTGACTGTGGTTGTAGCAGACAACCTTTCGCACTGCAAGACATTTCTTGTTTACTTGAGCTTATTTATATAATAATAAATTATATGTATGCACAGAAGATTTAATCCCAGACATAACCATAAACAATGATATAGTGTGACAATAAAATTTCTGGGGGAGTGGAAGGTGCTGGAGTTTTGTTTATATACAGAATTGGTCATGACTATGTCAGTATCGCAACTTGACAAATTTGATATCAATTGACACAGAACATTTGAGCACACAAAAATTATAATCAAATTATTATTTGTAATGCTCGCTCTGCCTCAGGTTAGCTGTCTCGTGATGATCTCGAGGTGTTGATGCCAAACACATCAAAACTTACCCCTATTATCCGCTTCATGGCATCAAGTTTAAGATTGTCCTTTGAGCTGTCTAACATACTCTTCAAATCATCGTGCCTGTAATACAAATTGAGATCTTAATTAACTCTGGAAATCGAAACCTCGTGACAATAACAAAGGTCAAACTTAGCAAAGTTCAGCGCAAATCATACAGAAAGGATGCGAGTTACCTTTGAAAATCACTAGAAAAAAATCCACTAGCTGAGGTATCAGGGACATCAGGATCTCCTGACGGTTTCTCAGCGTTATAAGACATATTTAAAGGGCCAGAAACAATACGCCAAATCTTTTACTTCAACTAATCAAACATGTCTGCCGTCGTGGAAGTTCTTTAGTGACTAGGCCCTAGTCCTTCTCCACGAAACTAATAAGCAGAAAGGAACCATGGGAAGACACAACAACAAACCCGCCATTTTCAAGAACAGGAAAATATCTTTAGTTACCAGATTATGGCGGCACTTCAGGCGACTCAAAGTGGAGAAAAACACAATCAGGCGAGTTTACTTACCGTGCATTTCTTGGGCATATGCAGAAGGTAGTCGAGGGAACTCATCTGACTCATGTCGGTCCCCCAACAATTACTTCGACAACTTTCAACCCCAGGCTTTCAACGAATTTCGAGATCAAGACTGGGTCACTTTTCACGCATTGGAGTATTGAATGAGTTCTGATATTAATTTACACCTTTTAGAAATACATTTGGGGAACAAGAAGGGGATTTTTAACTTCTCCAGTAAATTTTTAGTTTGGTTATTGTCCGTTTTAGTGGACTTCCTAACAATATTCAGTGACTCAATCAATCAATCAATCAATCAATTAATCAATCAATCAATTAATCAATCAAAATTCCAGCTAAGTTCAAATCCCCCTGTCTATGCCTGCTCCCCCCGCCCCACCCAACCCCCTGCAGCTGATAATAATAGGTACACCAAATGCATGGGACATGTACATAATTGACGAAATCCAACAGACTATGGTACATTCAAGTAGTTCATGTACTTCCTGAGGTGCATACTGTATATGTTGTAGGCCAAATTGGTTTTCAGGTTAAATTTGATTTCAATTTTGGTTAATCAGTGTTTCAACCTGAAGATAACACTTCTACAAAGACGCAAAACAATATTTGAATTCAAAAGAAATCTCAGTAAGTCTCAGTGTTTTCTGCAGGTTAAAACAGATCCAATCTACAATCCAAGACATAATTCCTTGGGACACTCACTGTAAAAACAGTAAGGTGGCATTTCGTTACAAATTCTCAGAAATGTATAACCTCCTTAGGGGGGCCCTTTCCCAAAAAGCAATGTTGCAAAAAAGAGGGCAGTGGGAGGCATTGTTTTGTCAGGGACAGGGGGGGGAGGGGGGTTATTGCTATTTTTTATACCTGTTTCAGTGTAAAAGCAGCAAGTGTCCCAAGAATTGGGTCTAAGATTTGTAGGTTGAAAACAAATTTAATCTGAAGACCAATTTTACCTATGTGTATATATAATTTAACAGCTCAACATTTTTTCTCCAGGAAAAGAAAGATCAAAGTTGAAATAAGATAAAGAATCTTGGCGAGGAATGACAATGTTCTCATCTTGTCAGTAAACACAAGCCACCAGGTGGCCTGCCACTTCCCCAGAAACCCCCTAACAAGTTTCTGACATTCAAGAGGTTAATGTTCAGTATATCCTAAGTTAACTGAATTGTTTTGATTTAAAAACAGGTATTTTCTTGGCTACAGCAGGTTTATGGTCAGGATCCCATTCCGCAGTTTGAAATAAACAGCTTTACGTTGAGTGTCCTAGAACAACTTGCAAATAGAAACCTAGAGCAGAATAAACATGCTGAACTTATCACCAAGGACTACATTCAAAAGACAGCCGAATATGCTGCTGAGGGTAAATCATATGCACTTGTAAATTTATAGTAAATTATTGAAAATAGCACAAACATTTCTGGTTTGTCAAAAGCCATGTTTAAAAGAACATTAAATAGATTGTCACGTGTTTCTGTAATAAAACATGTCATTGTCTATTGAGTTGTCCACTGGATTGGCTGTACCTGATATGCCATCACATTCTATTAACAAAGATTGCAAACCAAGTTTTCAGTAAGCTAATAGTCAACAAGGCATCTGCCACTCATATTTTATAAACTAACTAGTAAGGTTTTATAATACTCCTGAAAGTTTTGGAGAAGTAACAACAGCTGTGGAAACATGTGAGGCTGCTTGAATGATCTGTTTTGTTTTTAATCAGTTGAAAGGCTAAACAGGATAACAGAGCAAGTGGGTTTACCAATATCTAGTATGTCACAATCAGGACGAATGAGTTTGAAAACCCTAGCATCTCTGGCCCTATTGCTTGGAACTAAGAACTGTTCAACATCAAGGTGAGCATTGTAAATTTGTTAGAATTTTGTCTATTATTTTCACGTTTTCCCCTGACTTTGCCAGAAGTATGGAAGTAATGTAGCAAGTTATCCATTTGTATAGGAAATTGCATGATCTTCAAAGATTCGTGATAAATGGGTACTGTACTGTTAAGTTCCCAAAATTTACTCCAGCTATATATGTTGCTTAACATATAAATTAGTCCCAATAAAATTAGTTAACTAAAGGTGACCTGTCAAACTGAAAGGCAACCTACATTAGATTTGTATCCTGTCTCTTTCTAAATTATTTATAAATATGGTTCCTAAAAGGATAAACTCTCCTTAATTTTTCATGCTATTTGTTCTTCTGTGTTCAGTCTTTTGTTAGGGATTGCAGAACAAAGCCAAGCCCTGTCTGCAGCAGTTGATGCCAACACAGAAGAGAAAAGACTTCTTTCCAGACTCTTGATGAAGACAAAGAAAGCACAAACTAATGCCTCTGACTTGCAAAGGTGTACATAAAATATACTGATTGTTGTGTACCAATTTAGGTATTTTGGAGGCATGGTGGTTAGTCCAGTTTTAAGCACGGGCCTTGATACATTCATTACATCTGTCACAGTGCCTCTCTCCACATAGAAATGTAAATTATGGGTACTGGTGAACTGTCAGAGCAACACAAGAAAATGCTTGGGAGGGAGGGGAGGGGAGACCACAATGAACTAGCATCCCATCCAGGGGAGTACAGTCAACTCTCACCTTGTGGACACCCTGCTGTTATGGACGAAATCCAGATCCCTGATGAAAGTAAGAAGTTTGAATGACTCCCACTATTACAAACTCTAGCTATTATGGAATTAGGGACCGGTCATTATTTATGTAGAGGGGGGGGGAGGGAAAAATGTATTAGAAAGATCAAAATTTCTGTATTTAGGGACACTTTGTGGTGCCAAAATATAAAATTTTATTGTTGACTCTCGATAAAGTGGACACCATGAACTTCTTATATCCCATCATTACGAAAAATTGCAGTCTGTTGCTCATTATTTGTCAAAATACATTTTAATATCTGCATTATTTATTTTTGCATTAATTCCTTCAGTAGTTGTTTAACAGACTTGCTTTTTCAATTCAGCTTGCACCTTTTCCTTCCAAACTCTTCAGAGAGAGCAAATCTTTCATCCTCCATTCCCAACAACTGCTTAGCAGTTTAACCACTGTTGATAAGCTTGTCATAGTCTAGTATATTACTTAACACATGTAAATGGCAGGCACTTTTTTCTCACACCCTGCTATTACGTACGCTAAAAGACGTCCATAGCATGTAAGCAATTGCAACTATAGAAACTGAGATAAGATCCTGTGATGTGAGCCATAACATTTCTTCAATTACTTGTAAAAAAAAATGTGCTCATTCGTTTTCCTTCTTTAGGTCTCTTGATGGTCTTCAGGATCAAGTAGCCTTACAGACTCCTCAGCTGAAGAAAAATGCTCAAGAAACTGAATTTGTGAAACTGAAGTGTAAAGAATATGGGAAAATCAACAAGGAACTAGAGGTTAAATTTATTATAACTATGAGTTTGTTATTATTATTATAAGTTAGTGATGATTTCTAGTAAAATGCAATTTTATTTATTTACTACATAAATATAATTTGAATATTTGTTTTCACTTTTTGTAGGGATATCAAAGTAAAATTCAGTTAGATTCTTCAATCTACCATGGATCCCTGGTCAAGAAAGCAGAGGTATCAAAACGCAACTGTTCCATTAAGACTTTTGAATAATATCTTAATATTTCTATACTAAAATGACAATGATCTTGTGAGTATGATGGCCTTCCTATTACTTTCAACTTTCATACCTGCCCCCTCTCCACTCTGTTGCCAATTGGAAGAAGCACGGTTTCTAGGAAGGAGATTGGTGTGACATGTGATACATGATCTTTAGCATGCATGTTACGTCTATAAGCGATACTCATACTTTGGTCTGAAAATCCTTATTGGTAGCCAGCAAGGTACTGTGTATTACATTAGTATGTCCAACAACTGCAGTGACATTGTGACCAACAACTGTTACCAAATTATCAAAATTACCAAAGGAAAACGCCCGGAGAGGTCACCTTAAACTTATGTGTGCCTTGTTTTGCTTTTTCAGTCAGTTTGAAACTGTCAGCAGGGGTGGGTCTAGGGGGAGGGTGCTGGGGGTGCACACCCCCCCCCCCCCCCCCCCCCCAGAGATGGTGGGCAGCTTTCTAATACAACTGGTATCCTGCAAAAAAAACTATGTATTCAGTGTACCTCCTCGCAACAAAAGTCCTGGATGTGCACCCCCTACTAAAAAAATCCTGGATCTGCCCCTGGACAGTGATAATAAAACCACTTATAAAGAACTACTGGCCATGGCATAAGTTGCAAAATAAAATTGATAGCACAAATATCCTGCCAAAAAGGGGCGAATAAAAATGCTAAAACTTTTTTCAGGCTAGTACAGTAGCCATTTATATCTGAGCATAAGAAGTATTATTTTGGGTACAAGTGCCTTTGATTCAGTAGCAAGAATAGCCCATTTTACAAGCAGAATTGATCTTAACTTGTCCCAGAATTTAACTCATTCCCAATTTAATCAGTAATTTATATTTTAATGTAGGAAGTACGAATCATCAAAGAAAAGATGAAACCAATAAAAAGCAAGTTAGAAGGTTACCACAGCCTGCCACCGGTAAGTGTAAATAATTGTTCAAGAGAAGAATCTGTTTCTTGAAAATGAAGTGCTTACACAGTTTAAAAATTCGATGCAAGCAGTCTTCCTTTTGTTCTAAAATCTGTGGAATGAAAGCAAAAATAGAAAATGCCTTCGACCCATGGATTGAGACACTGCTCGCAGTCTATTTGAAAATACATTTTCTGTTATTATTATGCTGTATTTTCTAAAATATTCTTTTTGGTATTATTTTTTCAAAGGATATCTCTCAGGCTAGAGTTAAAGTTGAAGAAGCAAAGATGCAACTGGTATGTCTCGTTGTTGTTTGTAGCAACACTCGGTAAACATGAAACATGCCTACAGGTACCTGACAAGAATTCTAGGAGCTACAATCCTGGGCAAAACTGTTGAGACCCTTGGCCAAATTTCCTCTTATTATGGGTACCACAGCTCATTTTTTCAACCCCTCCCCTACTCCATTGGTGAATTGCAAACCACATGAAATGAAATTCACATTTTGCTTTGCATGGATTTAATCACTGTAATTTTTGCATTCTTAGGAACTCTTGGAGAAACAACTATCAATCAGCATAGACACACTTCACTTATGATATCTGTTGATGTGTTACCACAGTTCATTGTTATCAAGTGCACTTGATTGAAGACTGGGAGGAAATGATCTACATCATTTTCAGTGGAACATCCCAATGTTAGGTTCCATGTTGGACTGAAATACCAACTGAAAAATGTAACTGATCCCCAGAGTTATCATCAGTGGGTTTTCTCAGAGGGCTTGCAAGCATCATTAAATTCTTGAGTGGTCAAGAAATTGCACTTCTCTGCATGCATCTACCAGAATTCATAAATAAAGAAACCTTAACGGTCATGCAAATAAATGGCTATAAATGGCTATGTACCAGGAAAAAGAACTGTTTAAGCATTTAGAACTATTTCTCAATGGATAATAAGCCAGACAGTTTTTGGCAGTTATTAGCCTGCGAGCAGTCTCGCGTTTGGGTCACGCACATGAATTATGCAATTAAAGAGTGAATCTGTGAGCAAAGCAATCTAGCGGGGAGGGCTTCACCACTTGCTTATCACAGCTTTGCCACTCCCATTCGCAGCTTCGCTGCTTGCGCATGACCCAAAGGTGAGCCTGCTTGCAGGCTATCGACTTTCAAAGAGAACTTAGGAAATAGTTTGAGCTTACTTGGTCACAACAGAAATTTGGTTAGCACTGTGATCTAATTTCAGATAAGTTTTCATTGACATGTATGCAGCTGCTAAACTAAGATTATTATTGGTATAAGTCAGCTTTGTGAATAGCCAGAACTGTTGACTTTGAATTAAGTTTTTCAAACTCATTAATAATTCATCAAGTTAAAACAAATAAAATCAGAACTGTGAAAATCAGAGCCCCGGTTTGGATATATGATATTTATTACCATAGATTTTTAGAATTTCATTTCTCAATTTTTGCCATAGTTTAGGTTTTGACTGAGGAGATATATTAGACACTCAAGAGTGTTTCATCACATTTCCAAACACCTCAAAGTTCATCAAAAATTCTCTGCTGCACATAATATTTTCAACTCTCTTCTCAGTGTTTGGAAATGTGATGAAACACTCTCATGTTTGATACAACATAAGCAAGCATTTTAAATCCTTATGATGTAGATTATTACAATAAATATTGATATTCTCTTAAATTTAATAAGCATTTAGAAAACATTACCTGTCTTTGATTAAATTAGTAGAAAACTAGTTTGAAAATACACAATGTTACAGTTATCCAGTTGAATTTGAAAATATAATTCAAACGATCCTGCCCATGAACTAAAATATTTGAAGAACTTTTTAGGTAGAAATGATAAAAAATTATATTTAGATAAATTGACCTTAGTTTTTGGTGATGCTGAGGTTTTCAAGTCAACTTGCATTGAAACAAACACCCCTGTGGTTGTGATTGTTGCCTTAGCCTGTAACTTTTGAACCCAGCATTACAGCTAGTGTGTGGCCACAAGCTGGAAGTACATTTTTGTAAAATTAAATTTGATATTATTTTTTGTTTGTGAATTCTCTTTGAAAGTGAACAAGATAGATGAAAACAAAACAGATTTGCCACAAAATTTTCACAACACTGATGAATGTGTATTATTATTATTATTATTATATTATTATAAGTACATTGTACCTTTTTTCTCATAAAACCCATAAAGTGCCAATGATATTTTTAAGGGAACATAGAAAACTGAGTATCCAAAATGAAAAAAAAAATTGAAATACTAAGCCAACTGATTCTGAAGTGTAGCAGCTCTTGTAAGTTTGTTATTCTATTGGCCATTTGCTATATTTTTGTTTTGGGGCAAGGGGCATTGTTCCATCCTTTTGTACTATTGTCTTCTTGAAGAGTAGCTAGACATTCATGTGGGACCTTGCATAAGCTGCTAGCCAACTGGTTATGTTATTCACAAGTCATATTTTGGAAATAGAATGTTTAAGTTCTTTTCCTAAAAACCCAGTCAAATAAAAATGCTGCTCTAAAAGTACAGTTATAAAAGCACCGGTACTTAGTAATTTAAACTTTACATATTTATCTATGTATAGCTGCAAAGAGTATCATCTTTAATGAGTGGTTTTGTTTATAGTTCAGATCCTGGTTAAAAATATTGTGGCCATCCAAAACGTTAAAATAATAATAATAAAAAATAAAGTCACAACTCGGACAGAAAAAAAGATTGTGTGTAAATATGTCAAATTAACATCTCATTCCTTGATAAAAATATGCTATGCTGGGTTTTTGGTACCTTACTTTGAACATGTAACCTGGGAGGTACTATAATATATAGCACCTAGAAATTGAAATGTAAAATGGTATCAAAACCTGATTTCCAACCCTAAAAGGTAGAGTTACTGCAAGCATTGACATCCCTGTCTAGGTTTGACTATAATACTTCATAAAACAAATGATTTTGGTTTTGACGTCATCTGTTTCTCTTTTGATTTTAATGTCTCTGTTGCTTTCCTTGCCTCTTTTGTCTGCCATCTCTTCAAACACTGCTTCTCGTGGATAGAAATTGAAGCTGAACCATACTCACGTCCACAGAGATAACAAACAACCAAAGCTGGCTTGCTTGGTGTAAAGCTCTCCTTTTCTTGTGGCAGATCTCCCTGATTCGATTCTTCATTGTTTAATAAAGCAAACTCTGGTGATAAAAGATCTCCATAACTACCACTCCTTTGTGGCACTTGAATTTCCTTGTTATTGTTCTCTTCAGCATGATCAATTTTTATTGTAACAGGCAAATGTATTGAGTTTCTTTTCTTAGATTGTTTCTCCTTTAACAACTTCTCAGCAGCTTGTGACTTTTTCTGTGCCTCCCATTTTTTAAGACACTGCTTTTCATGAATGGGAAGGGAGTGCATGGTAAACTGTTTACCACAGATGTAACAAAGTACCATCTTGGATACTTGATGGCTACCTGTGGATGGTCTCCTCTTGTTGGGTCTGCTATCAAGAAGATTGTCACACGAAGCAGAGCGAGGTTTGCTTTGTTTTAGCGCAGGTGACGACACCTCAGTGGTATTTTTCTGTGGGCTTTGGAGACTAACATCTTGACTTGTTAGTGATGAAACTGAACTTGCCTTACTAAGTCCATTTTGACGCCCACATGGGCTGCGAGAACGTTTTGGATTGGCCAGGCGCCATTTCTTCAGGCACTGAGGTTCATGAATTTTTAAAGATTTAGATCCATATTCACGTCCACATATATAACAAACTTTCAAATTTGGGTTACTTGAAGAGGAGAATCTTGCATCAGACAACACTTCAGATCTTTCCTTCCCAGCTTCACCATTTTCCTGCGAGTCAGATGATCCAGATAATGACTCTGGTGAACCTTCTCTATTTTGGAAATGAGACATTGAGTACTTGGACCTCCCTGGTCTTGTGCAAGAAGTGTCATCTGTTTCTTTAGAAATAGTGTAAGTGGCTTCACTGCACTTATCAATGTCATCCTCGTCTGATGTAGTGTGTTCTGTGGAGGAATGTGACCGTACTTCTAATCTCTCCAGTGTATTATGTTCAGAAGATGAGTCAGAAGTATTCCCTGGCAGTGTAGCAGTTTCTGGCCTTAATAGTGGTGTTGTAGTGACCAGTGACTTGGAACGCTCTTTTAGTAATTTTTGCCCCTGTTCGAAATCTCTAACTGTAACAGAACTAGGTCGGTTTACCGACATACTTGTCTTCGAGGAGCCTCTTATGTCATCTAAACTCAAACTTTGTTGTCTGTTGATGGTAGGCAAGTCCGGAAGCACTCTTCGCCTCCGAGGTTCGTGTGAAGATTTTCTCTTCTGCTGTTGTTTAGCTTCGTCTTTCTCTTTCTGTTTCGCCATCTCCCATCTTTTGGCACATTGGCGTTCATGCACACTAATGGAGTGTGAACTAAATTCCCTCCCACAAATGTAACACATCACTGTTTTCGGTTTCGGCATGCTGAATACGTCCGTCCTTGCAATCAACTGATTGTTCCCTGCTGAAAAGAACAGTTTTAATTTTAGAAAGGCAAATATTTTCCCACTGTCCCGAGCATGTGAAGTATTGCTTCTTCAGTTTTACCTCATGTACAGTGGACATCATTAATGCGGACCGGTCACACCTCTTGAAGTTATAATTTTCTGTTTGTCATTCGAAACAATTGCAATATTCTTTTTGACAGCGAAGAACAAACAGTTTTTTCGTAGTAGACCTTACTTTGCATACGTAATTGCGTCTGAACAACGTAGAAACAGGAAAAAATTCGATATTTTAATTAACAAAGAGACAGAAACGTTTCTGAAAGCTCTGAGACTAATTTTGCTCTAAATTCGGTCGTATCTTATCAGATATTTCTCGATGAGGGCACACAACAAATATTAGGTCAATCGGAACAAACACTGTCGAGGAA
The DNA here is from genome assembly GCA_963693305.1 of Meandrina meandrites. Taxonomy (NCBI): domain Eukaryota; kingdom Metazoa; phylum Cnidaria; class Anthozoa; order Scleractinia; family Meandrinidae; genus Meandrina; species Meandrina meandrites. Next base: position 34,793,844 of record OY855904.1, on the reverse strand, counting down.
AGAAAATCCGAGCGTTTGTGGCTACTCATATTGTTTTATACACACAAACATTATGCTCAACGAACTGACGATAAATTTTAAAGCTAGAAGGGCATACTACAAATCTCGACAAATTAAACTCCATCACTTTTACAAGATAGCGTGTGTATTAGATTAAATGATGAAATGAACTCACCTTGTTGCGTCTGTATCCCACACGGAAAATTGCTTCGGGTGTCTGTTTCGCTTTCTTATGCCAGAAATTATGGTCCAAGAGAGTTTTACCGTGAAGCCTCGCTTTTCTGTGGTCACGGGTGGTTTGCGGAGAGGCAGCTGCCGGATCACCTGACTTTATATTAACAGAAGCTTGCTGTGGCGGAGACGAGAACGTTCGCGTGGATGAGGTCACGACAAAAATATGGTGGAGGAACTGTGTTCCTATATTCTACCAACGCCAGTATCTAATCGCCTCAGGACGTGAAATGGAAGGGATCGGTTTCCTAGGAACAAAAATTCTTTCTTGGCAGGTGTGGTGCTACGGTAACGAAGCAAATAACTTTTTCCCATTCATTTCGAACCGCTCGACTGTAAACATAAAATTTTCACCGGAAGTGAAGTTACATGTTTAGAACTATTAGGTCTCAGGCCTTCGCTTCCGGTAAGTACAAGATGGCGGACGCGGCGGAGGCACCAGGCTCGTCGTCAGCGATAACTAAAACTAAAATTTGTAGATTCTTCCTGAACAAAAAGGGTTGCAAGTTTGGAAATGAGTGTCAATTCTTACATCGAGAAAAGGTATCAAGTAATTCGGGGCATATTTCGCAAGAAGCTGGTAACATGCTTGATGATAAGAAGCAACCTGATAAGGTTACTGATACAGCTGACATTAGCAAAACCTCATCAACAGCAAAAACCTGTAGATTCATTAATAGCAAGAGGGGCTGCAAGTTTGGAAATGAGTGTCAATTCTTACATCCAAAGAAGATATGGAGTGAATCAGGAAGTATGGCAAATGAGGTTGATAAACCTAATGATGATCAGAAGACATCTGATGGTGATAATGTTGACTCGTGCTTGAAATCAGGCGCACCAAACAATGAAATTCTTGTCGAGGAGAAAGGGACGAAACTTCACAACGATTCTTCAGATAGACAAGGGATTGTGTGTAAATTCTTTCAGAAAAAGAAAGGCTGCTTAAGAGGCAATAAGTGTCCCTTTTCACATGTGATTTCTGGTGATGGTGCAATCTCCAAGCCTCTAACAAAAGCAGTTTCTAAAAAACCAAGTAACCCTACTTTGCCAAATAAAAAGACCCCTCAGCAAAGTAAAGGAGTCACCAAGCCCTTCACTGATAACAAACAGGTTACCAAACAGCCATCTGAAATCAATAATCTGCAGTCAGAAAATCAAAACAAGGAACATGACAAGCAAGCAAGTGGGCAAGGGCCCCTGCTACTGCTACCCAAGAATGATGAGTCGGCAAAAGGTCCAGGGATAGATCATGGGGATTGTAATCCTGAGTGTAAGAGACTTCGGTCAACTGAGATACAACAACTTAAAAGGCGTTTTAAAAGCCTGAATGGTTACTGTGAAATCCAAGAGAATGTTTCGTACAAGTTCAAGTTCAAGCCAACAGATCCTGACTGGGTAAGAGTTACAGTGTATCCCAGGGGAGGGGGGTACTCAGGCATATCAGTGATGGAGAGAAGACTACCTTTCAAACCCCCCTCCCCCCAAAAATAATATCCCATATTTATCAAGGCTGCTGCCTAAGGAGATTTCTAAGGAGCCCTTCGGGCTCCTAACATCAAAAGTTAGGAGCCCAAGCCATTACTTTAGGAGCCCAGCGTAAAAGTTGACGTGGTAGATCAAGGGGGAGGGGGTGGGGTAGTAGTAATAATACCATTCATTCTTCATTCCATATTTGGGAGTCGGTCCCAGTCCTAAACACTTGAAAATAAATGGTTTTCAAAGTTGCTGAATTTTGCAAAGGCACATTAGGTATTTGATACGCTAAAAATATCTTGATTGTGGAAAATTTTAGTATTTCCGTTTTGAAATGAAGCACTTATTGTTTTAAACGGGATATATCTTACGCCAGTGGAACAAAGTTACAAGGAAATGGAAGTCATTAGATGAGAATGGAAAATAGATGCTTAGGCGCCCATCCGGGCTCCTTGAACAAAAATTTAGTCGCCCACACACGTAACTTAGGTACCCCAGGCTACTGGGCGCCCGTTAGGTAGCAGCCTTGCCCATTATGCTGAAAAGACAAATTTATATATTGATACAAATATAAAAAGTGGTCATGTGATATCTAATAGATGAAGCTAGAACCGTAGTTGATTGACATCATTGAGCATATTCTTTCTTTATCAACAGCCATTTACAGTTGAAGCAGTATACCTAACTGTGAACTTTCCAGAGGATTATCCATTGCATGTGAGTGTGGCATAGAATGGAAGGTATTGGGGGTATATAACTGGTCCGTGACAAAAAGAAACATATGACTGGTTTCCTGGGAGGTGCACATTTTGCAGTATTAATTGCTGAATTGGAGCACTCATAATTTTGTTTCGCCAGTTTTCTTGTTCATAAATAATAATTGTCATGATCTACTATCTACTGTGGGGCATGAAGGGGGGGGGGGGGGGGTGGAGCTTAATAGGGAATGGAACTTATTAAATAAATCGAGGTTCTGGGGAAGGGTTACAATAGTAAGAGCTTTCACTGCACATGGTCAACATCACCATCAGGACAGTCCACAGTCTTGCAATGAAAAGAACGTGACCAGTATTTCTTGATACAGACCTTGTGCTAGTTCCATAACTTCTATGTCATACACTGGAACTAAACCAGCAGTTTTCTGGACCTTGTGTACTATCAGGACTGGTCATTGTTGAACAAGATTTGTTAAAGCAACCTGATAAAGGCAGGAGGTCATCAAAACCAGTTCAGGAGCAGTAGCCTTACTCCTGGTTGCTTTACGCTTTAACTCATCCAGGGTAAACTTATACAATAAATATTTTCCATTCCTGATGTGCATGCTGTTTTTTCTCTCTCTAGATTTTTGCCATGTCTTTATCTGAAGAACAAGACCTTCCTTCAGAAATAATCAAGTATGGCATGATCAAACTTACATTGTAATACTTTAAAATAACCATATAATATTTTGTTTAATTTCTAAAGATTTTAAGAAGTAGTCAGATAAAATATGAGCTGGAGACCTCTATGGGCGTTTACAATAGCAAGCAGATAAATGGCCATACAGATCGGACGCGAATGTTTTATTCTTCTTGTGAAATGAAAACAATAAATTGAATGCAAAGTATTGTTATGCGATTCGGTAGAGATCTGTATCAAGAGTTAAACCCTAATTAGTTGAGCAGGAGTTTGTTTCAAAAGTTAATTCTATTGTTTGATTACTGAATTTTACAATAGACCTTAAAAGTTCCACAGTTCATTTTCCATTTAGATACAATGCAATCTTCGTTAAACTTCGTCTTCTTGATACCAGAGTCCAAGAGCAGATTGAAGTTCATTGTGATTGGAATTTTTTTTTTTCTCAATATTCAAGTTTAATATGCTTGATTCAAATATGAAATGTTTCTTGGGCTAAGATTTGATTTGATATACGAAATTTGTCAAAATCTGCAGAGAATGAGCTGTTTGCATTATTACGTCAATAATTGTGAGTTCTTATTTTCCCGCAAGAGGAGTGAAATGATGTAATGTATATGAAATGATTCATATATGAACTGCCGATGTTTAGGAATGTGATAAATGATCATCAAAGGAAATAAGGACTCACAATTGACCTTGCTCCCAATGTGTGGCTTCATAGCTCAGTTGGTATAGAATCGCACTGGTATCGTGGAGGTCACAGTTCAAATCACATTGCAGCCCTGAAGTTTTTTCAGGCTTCTTTATTCCAATTGCTCAAAATTGGAAAATCACTGCAATGATCATTTGTCACTTTCACATAAGATGTTGTTAATCAGTTTTACACAAATGTCTCTTAATAGAAGCTTTCAGTCAGTTGGACTATGATGCGCAACCCTCCAAGTTTACTTTTTTCCTTAGTGGCCAGTTGGCCACCAACTGCTCAAGTTTGGTTGCTGGTGAAAAATTTTAGCCGCTAAATTAAGTTCACGCTTTCAATTCTTCTTCTCAATCTTAGTCGCCAGGCTGGCGACTTTGGTTCCGATTTAGTCGCAAGCTCCAAAATTTTAGTCGCCATGGTGACTAAAATGGTCTTAACTTGGAGGGTTGATGCATAACTGTATGTTATATGTAATTCTCCTCTGCATTTTCTCTTTTTATTTAAGTTTTGTTACTAATAAAATTCAAGAATGGGCCAAGAAGGAAGAGCAAATAAGTAAAGATCAAGGAATTTTGAAGCTGTTCTTTCGCCCATTTCTCCGTTGGTTTGACAAGAATTTAGAATCTCTCTTTATTGATGCTGGAAGGCAGGTAAGGTATAACTGTGGTCAATCAGTTTGTAGTTTTTCAGGTGTGACTTGCATCATACTTATATATATGTTGTGGTTTAAAATTTTCCTTGGTCTAAAATTTTTCAAACCAGTTTGACAATGAAAACTAAAAATCAAACTGGTTTGAAAAATTTTAAACCAAAGAAAAATTTAAACCACAACATATACTTGCACTGTGTATGGCAATCTTGTTTCTGAAAATAGACAAGAAGTTCTGGTGTAAAAAGGGGCAAGGCCTCAGCATTCTCGTGCCTGGTAGTAGGTCAACCACTGTTTCTCCTTAGGTTCCTAAATTTTCCCAGTCCAAATTCCGAAAAAAGTCCAGAGTTCCCATTGACAAAAGTCCCATAAAATGAAAAAAAACATGCACACATGATTTTTTTCCATGGCAGAAGTGCTCCTCCCCAAAATCCGGGGACTTTTATTTTGAAACTGTCAATCAATCCGCACACCTAGAAAAAAGGAACAGGAAATAATCCTAAACAACCATCAAAGCCTAAACAGCTGACAAACAAACTGCACATTGTCTATGACTGTTACTGATAGAATGTGTTTCTCAGATGTAGTATAAACCTCATGAGAACTGTTCAATTTGTAATGACATATATCAGCCATACAATAATGCCCAGGGGAATCTTACCACTGCTGTTTCTGTAATCCTTTAAAATGTGGATGGTGTGTTCCAAAACCCAAACGGTTATTCTACCTTGCCTTGTCTTAATAAAATTAATAACAAACACACTTTACTTGGTTTTCCATTCTTTTCCAGATTAGTGGAAAGCCCTTGATACCTTAAGCTGTTTGGTAAATATCCACTCAAGGTGCTTTTGGGGCTAAATCTTTTTTTTTTTGTGCAAGAGTATGCTTTGAGTTCTCTGTTTTTTTCAGTTGAGAATTACCCTTGCTAGATGAAGCTTTACAATTTGATACATAGCTACTGACCAACAAGTGTGAAATGTCATCCTCCTTGACAATTAAACATTCTTTGTTACTTTATCCACAGATGAGAAGAAATTGTGTTTCAAGTATAGTCAACAATACAGGACAAGGTAGCCTTATTGTACCAGATGTGGCTACTGGTTTACAACCAAACAATGAACATGTGGAAGATAATGACTATGAGAATCACTGTAGTAGTAAACAAGATGAGAGTGAACATGTGAAAAGAACTCAGAATTATAATGGCTCATTGGATGGTTGTCAGATGCTTGAAAAAGAGGATGGTAAAGCAGAACAAAGCTTGTGTGATGATATGAAACCTAACAGTCGTAAAGTACAAGACACACACAGTGATACCTTACAAGCATCCACCAGTGACACTGAGGATAGAAATATGTCGGAAATCAATCATTTGAAGCAAGTAGTTGACATGGGCAGTACATCTTCAACTCTAAACAAGCAGGATTCACATTATGAACATGGTTTTCCAAGTGAAGACACAACACTGACGAATCAATCAGAACCTCACTCTGGTGATACAGTTGCCTCAAGCATTGTTAGGAGAGGAACAGAAATTCAGTTTAGGGGGCTTAACTTGGAAGAAAATGTTAGCACCTTAAGAGGAAACAGAATAGTGTTGACCTTGGAGTGTAACAGGTGCAGACAGCGGATTGATCAGCAGTTGTCTGCATCAGGGTATGTATCTTACTTACAGGCACTTGACATGAACCAAGCTGAAGGTCTGCACAGGGCAATTGCCAATTTTGTTGAGTTATTCAGTATGTAGAGAATAAAGGATGTGAAGTGTGAAGTGCTTATTATGCCCCTTGTGCATTGAATTACTAATTAACGGGAAGTGGCCTGCTTTGGTTGTGGTCTTTAAATAACAAGTAATCTTCCACATATCAGGCCTTCAGCAAAGAGAATTTCTCAGGAACTTGATATAATGGGTAGCACTAAAAGTTAGAAGTCTGCATACGAGCCTAGTGGCCCATCAGGCTGGAGCTTATCCTGGTTTCCATATCATGAAGTGACTACGAGTATATCCACTACTCCCTGGGCCACCACACCTCCCACAACTAATAGTTACAACAAGATGATAAAAGCAGGTTTCTTTGACCTGTTCTTTAATTTGTCGGTGTGTGTGCAGGACAGGAACATTTGGGAGTGGGATAAGAATTGTTTATTGAAAGTTTGCCAAATTAGTCTCTTTTCTTTCAATACCTCAAGGGAGAGACTTGCTGCCAACAACCCTGAAAAAAGAAAGGACATACTAAATAGTCTCACAAGTAAAATCAACTGTCAGTCTAACATTTTTTAATATAATACTTTCATTATCATACTTTTGAATCCAATGCAAATTTATGGTTTGGTATACCCCACCTCTGGATAAGACAGTCCGTGGAAAGCGATTGTTACACAGAAATTTCGCTTTCTCCATCTTCCTTACAAGTGCTAAGTGGATGAAACAGGAATCACCTAAAAATGTTTTCTGTTACAGCCCTGCCAGCAAACAGTGTACCAGATGTGCTTCTGCATTTGCTGTGAACTACAGGCCAGCTATTATTCACCAGTTTTCATCTGTTTTGGGATACTTGGACTTGGATGGGTGAGTTAACAGAGTGTGGATGAGTTGAGACAATATGATAAATGAAGTCCATAAATATAGTATACAGTGCAGTTATCTTCACATTTTATCAGCACACCTATTGGTTCAGTAATGCTGTTGTTTCCTGTGACAAGATTGAGGGCAACATCAAGGCTCTGGAGAAAATGTAAAGATCACCCGGGGAAAAATCATTATACTTAGAAATTTGTGTTATTGTTGTGTTAATACAGTTGTAGCCCATTTGATGTGGTTCTGCCAGAAAGCGAGTTGATGTTAGGATGTCTACACTGTTCCAAAGAAACATCAGTCAAGGTAATTGAATGAAGGAGTTGAGTAGGAGTTCTACAAACTATACACTACGCATAACCAGGAGTCTCAACAGTAAAATGGATTTTTGAAACATTCTTTCGCCAGGAAGTTTATTGAACAGTAAGAATCAGAAACCCCTTTTGGATACTTCAGTGAGGATGTGCAAAAAGGACAGTACTTGTTCTCCTTACATTTGTTGTAAAATAATTAAATTCCTCTATCAACGATTTATAATTTTGTGCACCTAGGGTCTGCAGTATGGAGCGAACTGGAGCTGGTGTAGTCACTGCCTTGCAAAACTTGCATTCCAAATACAATCAACTCGCTTCCAGGAATTACAAGTCAGTGGAATGGCAACAGGTTGTCTTAAAGTTTATAAATGCTTCTTTATTAGTATCGTCAGTTTTTTTTCTTTGTAAAGCCAATGACTGAGTTGAGGAGGAGGTATTCCATCTTTTAAAAGTCTGGCATGGGCTACCAAAAGCATGATTTATCTTCTAATTGCAAAGTCCCTTTCACGAGTGTGCGTTTCAATTGGTGATTTTCTGGTTAGTACCATTGTTTCAGCCAATCATCTTTTTCTGGCACATTGCTAATAGTCTTAACGGTGACATTTAAGGGGGGTCCTTCTTAACTACAGATCTACAGCAGTTGCTAAGGGATTGCTGAAGACGAATTTTGGTGGCAAGCCATTTTGCAGCGTTTCGTATTTCTAAATGGCGAATCTTTTAGAGGGTAACACCTGCTTTGAAAAAGTTGACACTGCTCGCGCGTACCTAGTGCCAGTCCCAAACCGCACGTTAGAATTTAAAATCCCTAAAACTTGGAGGAAAGAAGGTAGAGTTCCATACTTTTTTAAGAATCAGAAATAACTGAGCCTTCTTTACAATCCTACGTAAGGATTTACCATTTACACATAAAAAAGTAACGCTACTGAAGAAAGTCTGGAAATACGGGTGTTTTTTACGTCATAACTTTTATAATAATGGGAATTTCATAAAACCCATACGAAGCATTAAGCATGTGGACGTTCTTTATTTATTGGCACTGATTTTAATTTTCAGATCTATATGCCCTTTCAGTTTTAGGGTTTTTTCTATTCTGGTCACGTGGCTTGTCAAATATGGCCGTGTTTTGAAACTCTTGAAGGACTCTTCAATTGAACAAAGTTGTGCAAAAACCATATCCATAGGACGTCTGGTTTCCAAAATACGATGGTTAGATATCTTCCATAGCAACAAATTGGTAGTTAAGAAGGACCCCCCTTAACAGATAGACGATTACCAAGACTTACGTTGACGTATGCCTTTCTTTAGCTTCCCTTAAAAAGAGCAAAGATTCTGGCGCTTTTTCCAAACCCAAGAAGCAAACTCAGAGCTCAGGAATCAAAGAAGGTCAGCCATTACCAGCCAATGGAAGCTGTATACACTACAAGAAGAGCTTTAGATGGCTGAGGTATTGTTCAGTTGTTGGTGAAACTATGGTTAGCTTGCACTGTTAATGTACGGTTTTTGATGCTGGTTTCGTTTAATTATTTTACATTAGAAATATAACTACATGTAGAAAAACTTTAGGTGATGCATTTGAAAACGTTACTGCAAGCAAAGAATTGAAACACAACCTTTTTGATAAGAAATACAAACTAGCTAACAGGTCTCGAAACCAAAACTCGATTGAAAAAAATCGTATCACGCAGCACCACATTTCCAAGTCACTGAAACACTCTTATTTCTTTGCTGGTATATCAAGTGGATTCTAAGGCTGTCTGAGGTACCCATCACACATAATTTGCCGTACAGATATATGATGTACCAAACAGGACGATATAACGTTTTGTTATATATTTTCAAGGGGTTAATATGACAGCTGGTTGTGGAAAGAATACATAACTATGTACTCTGTAAAGTTAACGTAAGTTACAAATAAAAATAAAATAAATAAATAAATAAATGGGAATTTGCAGTGGCACTTCCACAGAGTGGCTCTTCGTCCACTATTCCCGATCGAATTGGAATTTAGCAGTGTTGATTTTTGCGGAGGGAGGAAAACCGAGAACCCGGAGAAAAACCCTCGGAGCGAGGACGAGAACCAACAACAAACTCAACCCACATATGACGCCGGGTCCGGGAATCGAACCCGGGCCACATTGGTGGGAGGCGAGTGCTCTCCCCACTGCGCCATCCCCGCTCCCCCAAATTTGACTAAATATTTAGGTTGACTTCAACCAAGAAACGTGAATGTTTCAACTGCCAATTTAAGTGGAACAATAAAATGAGCTATCACACATCCACTAAAAAATAATTTAATCGTCAGTATGATTCTTCGACCTGATGCATAGTTTTCGTGTTTCAGGTTCCCTTGTTGTGGGAAATGTTACCCATGTGATGTATGTCACGAGGAACATGAAGATCACGAAATGAAGTATGCGACAAGAATGGTTTGTGGCTTCTGTTCAAAGGAACAGGTTTGTGCCCACCCAGCAGTTTTTGTTTTGTTAAACGTTTTTAATATCATATAGGTTTCTAAAATACAAATGTAATGTGCACTTTATGGTATTTACAGTGTATGTCTATAATCAGTGCTTTGTTAGCAAAAAAAAGTTTAAATAGATTTTATCGATCCTTCAGGCAGAAATGACTGAACTGCTTGGTGTCCAATAGGCCCCGTCTACACGTATCCAGCAGTTTTGTGTGTAATCTTCAAAAATAATGCGAAGCAAAACACCTTGTTAATCTTGATAGTAATCAATTCATACTTCATGAATTAAGATTTTTGTCTGGGGTCCTTGGAGGGACGTTAAATAGATATGAGGCGTTTATTAAAGAGAGGCGTTTATTTCACTTTAACTATAACTTACAACGTCAACAAAACAAATAAGACGCGTAGTTTCCTCGCAGAGTAAGATAGAAAACAGAGTTTGTGAGCAGGAGGCTAATCCAATCTGCGGAGATGTCGTTCATAGTTTGATATCGATGTCTTCATCGTCACGGGGGCAACCATGTTGGCATCGTTGGGCTCTTCGATGGTTGAGGCAGGGGGTTTCTTAGGGGGGAGGGGGCGTCTATTAGACACGGGGCGTTTATAAGAGGGGAGCGTCTAATACAACCTTTGTACCTCAAGAGGGGCGCTTATCAGATACGAGGCGTTTATTTGAGAGTGGGCGTTTATTAGATCATTTACGGTAGGGGTAGTTTGCTGACACGTGAGTATCTGATTGACCAATCATATCTAGTGTAGTATCATTAGTGATCATTTTGTGATCATTTATAAAGTATCGTGAAAATATTTGCAATCGTGGAAATTTTTCCAATCTTGGGTGCATTGCAACCAAACAGCAATTTGCCACTGTAGTTATATTAGTTGTGCTGCATAAAATTTTATCACGTTTTCCATTTGTTGAAATGTTCATTTCTTACCGATGTGTTTCTTCCTTCCAGCCGTACTCACAGCAACCTTGCAGTGGCTGCAAGGCAGCCGTGACCAAGTCACGCTCCGCTCACTGGGAAGGCGGTAAAGGATGTCGTGACAAGTTGACCATGAGTAGGTGGGTGTACTGATCTGTAGCGCACTTTCTCGTCAGTGCTCTCTCTCCCCTCTTATCTCAGAAGAAGCGTTCATTGTTGCACTGTGTTCACAAATTATTTTTCGTAACGATTTGTTTTTGTCTATTTAAATTTAGAAATGATGACCAAAAATACAGGCAGTCCGGAAAGACGGTGTCACGCAAAGCACAGCAAAAGACAGAAGGAAAGGGGAAAGGGAAGGGAAGTAAGGGGAAGTGACTTTGTAAGAGGGTTTGAGCATGTTTATATCGGAAGAGTCGCTTCAGTCTATCAGATTCATAGCCAAGTAAAAGGTAGGCTTTGATATGCATAAATGGGTTGCGTCACTCTGAACACAGAATTTGTTGGACGCTTTCAATTTTCTATTCACGTAAAATCCTTGCGTAAATGGAGCGTTGTTCAGTCAACGCTGAAGTGCTTTGAAACGCAACAAAACGATACCGTAAGACACATCTTTGCTGCCTTAAAGTAGATAGGGACATTAATCGTTTACTAAATTATTTAACCATTTATACTCTATGAAAAGTCCTAAATTCAATGACTTTTGTACCATTCACAAGCTTTGTACTAAGAATGTTTGTAAATTTACATTTCATACCGGTATTTGCCTCACATATTCTGGCGGCTGAAATCAAAAGTTTGGCTGTGAGTGGAGAAGAGGAAATTACTAGAATAATATATTTAAAGGGCATTGAATTCCAGGTGGTTCAATGCATTGCAATGTACAATTATTAAAATACGTATTTTTTAACAATTTGTTGCCAGTGGAATGTCTCAAATGTCATCTTGTTAGTGGGGAATCTGCTTGTTTGTCGAGTGTTTTTTTCGTTGTTTTTAAAGGCTGCTCCGTTTAGTTTTTTCATTTCCTAAATGGTGATTTTCCATTCCCCTAAACTAACACCCATTTCTCTCGCAGAGCATGCCGCTAAAAAATCTGCCACGCACAGCACTCTTAAACCCGACCACCAAGTGAACTTTGCACCACGAAACCTCTCAACGATCGTCATGAGAGTCGATAAAACTTGCACATAAACTTGTCAGTCGAGTGAAAGCAAAGGTTTGAACTCTCCTCAACTCTTTCATTTAATCCGATCTTTAAACATAGCCGTTGTGGTTGCTAAACTCAAACGGGCGTTTCGTTGCTTTATAATCTTTCTGAGAGAAATGTATTTGGTTTTAAGTCAAGATGCTTTTCTGCTAACTTGAACTTGAAGTTGTTATAAAAGGTGAAAGAGTAGTTACACGTTGAATACCATTTTATTTTCTTGCCTGCTCATACAGCCACTTCTCGTCACTCTCTACCTCGCACGAACGGCAAAAGTGATGGAGCTACGAGAGGTTGCCCTATTTGCAGACCATAAATTTCCACGCCAACAACTCAATGGTATTGATCAATTTTATTTACAAACACAACGATTAAAGTTACACAAATGTGAACAAGCTGTTGGGATTCCAATCCTTTGTTGCATTTATTGGCGAATACTGATCGCTAAAAAGTCTATTTGTTTGCCTGCCTTGTAAAACTTATAGCAAGTTCATTTTCATGCACTGAAAGTTGCTGTTTTGTATGTGCTCAAAGTTACTGCTGATCAGCCGCTGAAGAGGGACTGGGACTGAGAAGATGCTTCCTGTGAGTGAAAACGAACCCTCTTATCGCCAAAAGGGCATGGGCCGAGGATTGTGACAATGTCATCGTAATTAAGAACTTCCTTGGTTAAGAGCTCTTCAGCAAGCTAAGGATAAGATAAAAACAAGAAAAAAGAACGTTAACGAAATCATTCTGTTCGATCACCCACCAAATTCTTGTGCCACAGATCCTTATTGTAAAAGGTCCGACTAACAGTGAAATCTGACCTGAATACAGTCAACGTTTGCAGTCGGTTTCTTTAAATAACATTTTTTTTGTTATGGGTAGAGGTCACACAAGGACATGAGCTAGCATGAACTTTGTAACTCATTTTGTAATCACTAGCCTGCGTGCAGACATCTCCTATTTCCTTTGCTTCACCCGGAACACGATTAGGAACAGCATTACGCAGACGTCCCTTTTCCGCCTGAAGCAAAGGAAATAGGAGAGGTCTGCACGCAGGCTAGTATCACTAGCCAGGCACTTAAATTCACTCACTAATGCCACAATAACGAACTCAACTTACAGCTTTCAGTTTATCCAAGTTCTCTTCAATAATTTCATCAGTCGTCTGGAATGCCTTCCCAATTAATATGCGAACTTCCTGGAGTAAAAACAAATTAAAGTAAAACAATAGCCGCAACTGAAAGGGTCGTGACTAAAATGGATGTTCTAAAATCAGAAATCCGAACACAAGCACTCTGGTTTGCTTGCGGTTAGCTTTCATTTTTAAGTAAGGGTAGCACGATACGATATGCAGAAATGGTTTCCAGTCTCCCAGCGGATTTCGGATTTTGGGGTACCCATTATGAAACTATTCGCTTGTCTTGCATTTACCTAATTTAGATTATCCTTTAATATGATCAAATCAGTCACTGCAATACGTAGACCAAACGTGAGCCTTTTCATCTTCATCTTTCAGTCTTTTAATTCAAGTTGTAATTTTTACTGGATTAGTTTATTGCGTTGTTTGCCGAGTCGCATGGTTATGTGATCATTTAAGGTTTATTGCGTGAGAAACGGTTAAAGTTTACCGTAATATTTTAATCAAATTACAGGGCAAAAATATCTTGCTCGTAGCCTGCGTGCAGACATCTACTTCCTTTCTTTCCTTTACGTGTGGAGACATTAGCACAAAAGAAGAATTTATAAAACTAGCAGTGTTGGGGTTATCATCTTTAATGAATTGAATGTCCGTTCAAACAAGGAGAGATAACCAACATACCTCATCCATAAGCTTGGCGAGTTTATCACTGTAAAATTTCTTAGTTAGTTCACTCGGTTTCCTCACAGGAAACGAAACATTACCAACACGAGGGCTCATGCCAAACGTCACGACCTGCAAGAGAAACAACACAGTCACGTTAAGTTTTCGTACTTTTTCGGCGTCAATAATTCTTACTTGTACGGAAAAAAAGGTCACCTGTTTATATGCCAAGTCAGTCACTTTCCGAAGATCATCTTCGGCTCCTATAAAAAAGAAGTAAAAAGTAAGACTGAAAGAGGCCTGAAAATACACAGGAGCCAACCCGCAACGCGCGCCTCCATAACAAGGCGCAGAATAAAAAAAATACGAATAATTAAAGGACAACAGCTACGAAGGATGGCAATATGAAAATACATGACCAACAAAGCAACCGCTCGACCAACTGAAAAACCGAGACGGATCCGAGAACTTGCAGGGTGCTCGGGTTATTGCTAATTGGCTAACAAGAATCGGAACTCCTTGTGCACGTTTACGAGGATTTACGAAAACGACACTCATTTCTCCGACCGAAGAAATGACTACAACAGAAGGCAAGGGAATCATCTCATTCTTCATACCTGTAGTTACTCTCCGGAATATCTTGGCCTCTGCAGCTCGTCCTCCGAGAGCCATACACATTCGATCAAACAACTGCGTGGAGATAAACAGGAACACGAACTTGCTTAGTGAAACTAATCCTTGATGTTAGAACGTAGCACCACCTTGTACAGCATAATAAACAGTGCCACATGAAAGTACTGCTCAATAGCTTTCATTTGAATGGTCAAACACTAAGACTTAATTTGAATGGTCAAACTAACCTGTTCCGTGCTGTACAGTTTGTTGTCTGAGGGAAGATATTGTGCGTAACCTAACGTAGCATTGGTGCGAGGAACAATGGAAACCTTGCATGGAAAAAACAATTACAATACAATTAAAATAACGAGTTGAGTTATGGAGCGTGGGAAAGGACATGTCCAAAATAAGGAAACAAGTTCAAAGCCTAATTCAGCTCTACCCAAGAAAAAAAACGGACAATAAATGAACTGGTTTCCAAGCAATTTGCCAGTGGTCGAGGAAGGAATGTTTGTGTTTTACCTCTGACTGCTTTTGTTTTGTGACCTAACCATTCAGTCCCGAGACGAATCAAATGAAAATTCTCCCTACCCATTACATACATTCTTTTCAATGTTAGTTCGGAGAAGTTGGTGCCCCATCAAGACAACAGGGACCTTCAGATCGGAGTACGAGTACGGCTTTTCAAACCTAGTGCTTATATGTTTCAATTATTATCACATTTCACACCCGTCGCGCACCGATAGTCTCCTTTTCAACTGGTCAGCAACAGGGAGGAGTGAGAGCTGTGAGAACGTATCTGGATTGAAATTCGAAAAGCATACTCTTACTGAATCTCTTATTCGTACTCCAATCTGAAAGTTCCTAATATCTACTAGTTGACGATTATTTTTTCTCTTCACATGTCACGTTGAAACTGAGAAACTTCACTTTTTATCCCAATAGTAAATCAGACACAAGACTCTTTCCTTACCTTAAGCAAAGGATCAGTGTGTTCCAACATCCAGCCGACCACAGCATGACCAGCCTCATGAAAAGCAACTATTTTTCGTTCGTCAGGAGACATTGTATGAGTTTTCTTCTCCATACCTGTTTCATAACAACAAGTATCACATGTCTTATTATTACCTATCATTTAAGTTCAACGACGTTACTGTAACACACCTGTGTACGGAAACACCTCTATCAAATCTGAGTCACAGAAAAAAGTCTGCATACGAGCCTTGTGGCTCATCAGGCCGGAGTTTATCCCGGTTTCCGTAGTATGAAGCGACTAGGAGTATTTCTACTAAGGTAATAATTGTTTGAGAGGCGAGAAATATTGGTACATAGAACTAAGAAAATAATATGAACTCCGAAAACAAATCCCGGAAATTTCACGAATAACTGATATCATTGACTGATTAACATCTTTCTTGACGATTTCACTTTTATGAGCAGTTCTTGACTCCAGCGGAAAAAACACATCCATTTGCATCTTCCTCACTTACAGGAACCGTGTCACGGATTTTAGCCAATTTTTGACATTACAAAATGGCCGACAAATTTAGTGAAGTATAATGTTACGCTTTAAACAGTGAAGGAACATTTCAATAGCACAGCAAATACAAAAGAGCTACGGATGGACAGAAATTGAAGAAGATGGGTTTTTGAAAAACGGTTTGGATGAACAGTTTTCAAAGTTAATCTCGTTTCCTCGTAACTTTTTAAAAAAAAAATTAACACCCGGGAAGACATATTCGTTTGCTCTGTCATTTAGATCCATGGAAGTAGTTTCTTCGCTAACACGACGTTTCAAAGTGAGTATTTGATGAAATAGATTAAACTCATCCATGACAAAGTCCCTTTCAACCATCCTTGTTCCTTTATAACTATTTTCCTGGCATTTTTCTGCCGAACTACGCTACTATTTTGAGGTTTTTTCGGAATGAAGATAATTTAATTCGGACATCAGTTGTAAAAAGGTTCGCGTTTTATCGTGCTATCCACAAATTATTTTTACCAGCTATAACTCTTTCCACAGCATATTCAAAGTTTTTCTTATCCACTGATTTCTTGTTCAAGCGAGCGGCGTGTAGGGCTGCTTCGTTACAAATATTGGCAATGTCTGCACCTGTAAACAGAGAGATAAACAACGAGATCTTGAGGTTAACTCGCGGAAAAAAACAACTGCATGTATACCTCAAATAGCGTCCTTACTCATTCGTCAACAATTTCTCACAGATCTTACCACTATTTCCTGGAGTGAGTTCTGCCAGTCTTTTGGAGTAAGACTGAATTGGCATTTTCAGAGTCAGTTTCTTCAAGTGTACTTCAAATATGGCTTGCCGCTCGATCAGGGTTGGAAGTTCAATGGCGATGTGTCGATCAAATCGACCCGGTCGTAAAAGAGCCTGAAATGGGCATGGAAGAATATTAATTTTTGTAATTGCCCCTAGGACTTACTGAACAGTCAATTGGCCTAGCCTCTTAATTTTGCTTGCCTTTGCATTTGCATAGTCCTGAATTGGTTGTATTACCTTAACTCTTCATATATATCATGTTGAAACCGATTTGTGCAAGGGTTGTTTTGGTTGTCTAAAACCAATCGGAAACAATCTTGGTGAATTTTCCCGGGCTTGCTGCCGTTACGAGTTTTCCATTGTTTGCCACCGGTTGCGTGTTTCCCGCGCTTGGAATCAATTACATGTAAGGGCACGTTATGCGACGCAATTTTCTTTGCAACTTACAAGCAATAAATGTTGCAATGCAAGTTGCAAAAGAAATTGTACGCCTAACATCCCACTTTTGCAAACTGCAATTTAACAAAATGTTGCGTAGTCAGTTGCAAGAAAAATAGAACTAACCTCTACTTTTCGCAACGTTACGAGACAAGTTGCTGCGTGCGGTATGTCAATCGTATTGTAACTTGCAATGCAATTTTGTTGAAATAAGCCAATCAGAGCACGTCCCTCGCCCAAGGGAGTTTTCAAGATGATTTTTTTTAGAGAATGCTTTGCAAGTTGCTGTAATGTTTTTCAGTAGTCCTCGTTGCATTACGAGTTCTGATTGGCTTCCAATATTTCTTTCAGCCTTCATGATTGGGTAGAGTAATAAGTTATTGAAAGTTTATTTTATTTTACCTGATCTAGAATGTCCTGTCTGTTTGTGGAAGCCAGCATGACAACACCTTCCATGGTATTCATGCCTACAAAATTTAAGAAATATTGCTACATTTTAACCACGTTAAAGGCCGTTCCACTTCAACAGATACCACTTTTGTGTTTCAATAGACACTTGTCCAACTGATTTTGGATGGAGCAATAGGACTAACATCAACCAGGTTGGGCTGGTAAGATTTTATTTGTTACTTTGGTGCTCATACCATTGGGAAAAACCATTGATTGGATGAATTTTGTCTTTGATGAATTTTGTTCGTTTGCTTTAACCGAACACAGAAGGGAAAATAACTGTTCTTTTTTAGAAGACTGTCGATGAGGTTAATTCCATTTTTTCTCTCCCTTTATATACGAAATGCAGCAAGGCAATAAAAGAGATACAAGAACTTGATCATCTCAAAAAGACTCAACTTTAAAACAATATTCTCCTTAACGGAAATATAGAAATTGTACGAGACACGGTAAGGAGAATTTGAAGGATGAGATGAAGAATATCAGAGAAGAAGGTAACTGCTGGACTGTTTGCAAGTAAGGAGAGTGTCTTTATTTTGTAAACAGACTTCAAAGTATAGAGTTTGTTAAACTTACCATCCATTTCCACAAGCAGCTGATTCAAAGTGCTTTCTTGCTCACTGTGCCCACCAATAGAACTGAAATATGAATGTGATAGAGCTTTTAAATAATGCCATCTTATATACTTTGTTACTATGTAGAAAAATTCACAGAATTATATCTAAATCAAACCCAACAATAATGGATTGATTTAATGACAGGACCCATTGAGATGTACTGGTCAGGATTACCATATTGCATTAGATTATGCAAACTGATTTTGATGTTGAAAATGTTACAAAGTTGTGGCCCACATTTTAAAGATCATGTGATTGCCCAAATTCCTTCGGAAAATTGAATTTTTGTTTACCACAGAATTATTGATTTAGATATTGTAAGTGCTTGATATATAGAGCTCCATCATGAGGTTTTTAGTCCATAAATTGAAGGAAATGTTTCCATTGCAAATATTGTCAATATACTTACAATTTTGTTTAAATTCTAGCAGGAATGCTTCTGTAAATATTACTGCACTGAAAAACTCACTTGGATTGTCGTGATCTCCCAATGGCATCCACTTCATCAATGTACAAAATACACGGAGCAAGTTTCCTGGCACGGGTAAACAAGTCTCTGACTCTAGCTGAACCGACACCAGAAAATACTTCCACAAAATCTGATCCAGCCATTGTGAGGAATGGCACGTCAGCCTCAGTAGCTACAGCTTTGGCCAGCAGAGTCTTCCCTGTGCCTGGAGGACCGACAAGGAGAGCTCCCTGAAAAGCGATGGAACAATAATGCTGACAATACAAGTTTGCATGGCAAAAGAAACTCAGGAACAAAACTGCTTACTACAGTTTTCTTCAGTATCATTAGATAGTTTTTTGTCGGCAAGAAATATCACTTGTAACTTACTATCTAATTTCTTCATAATAACTGAGAGAATTATCAGGTGTTCACTAGTCAAGAGTTACGTTCGATGAAAGTTAAAGAGGTCATGGAAATCATGTAATGTGTGATGCAAAACAAGGCAAATTTCAGAAAATTGTTGCAACTTTTCCAAATGGAAACAGGCAAGTTTTGAAATTTCAGTTGGGACATGGAGAAAGATGTGATCTTACAAGCTGTCAAGCATGTGCGTTATTGCTCACCGATTTTCCATGAATTTTAAAAATTTTATGACATCATTTCTATAATCAATGAAAGTGTAAACCATGCAACAATGTTGTCAATGAACCTTAATTACCTGATAATATATAGCAAAATTCATTACAATAAAAATTAAAATTTTATTTTGGCAATTAAGGTATGTGGAGGTCAACTAAATCACATCATTTTATGTAATGTCCAAATTAAAATTGAACCTTGGGTATTTTTGCTCCAAGCTCTGAATATCTTGTAGGTGACTTGAGGTAATCCACAAATTCCATCACTTCAAGTTTTGCCTCTTCCATTCCTGCGACATCTTTGAAGCTAATTGGAAAGAGGAATGACAAAGTATTAAATGATGAGTTAACCTCTACTGCTGATAAAATGGCCATAATGTACTTTTATGAGGCTGTGATCAACATACAGATTGTATACCTGCTGAGGCTGTCATTAGAAATTCTCCAACTACAGTCAAACCCCTATTAAGTGGCCACCCATTAAGCGACCAACACCTATTAAGTGGCCAGTTACTGAAGTCCCAACACTACTGTCAGTACAATACGGGTAATAAACCCCTTTTAAATGGCCACCTCTATTAAACAGCAGCGGCCACCTTTTTGCCATCCTGATGAGCATTTTTCTATTGTTTTTACCCCTATTTAACAGCCAGCAAGAATGTAATAAACGATGTTGAGTTTAATTTTCAACAAACTTGGACAGACCAGAGTTAAAAAAAGGTGACGGCTGATAAAATCATTCAAACACCGGTTTATTGTCGTCTTCACGTGATTCCATTATTTCTTTTCACGCTATTTTGTATTGAAGAAATATTAACGTAACCTTTTTAAAATGCCTTATGCTAATTAAGCAGCCACTTGCCATTTTCCCAAGGGTGGCCACTTAATAGGGGTTCTACTGTATAATTATATGTGTACTCATTTTAATACCTTATTCCCTTTCCACTTCCAGGCATGACTACTGTTGGCTTAGCTTTGATGTAGTTGGACTGTAAATTATAAATAAACAATAAAACAGTAAATTTCAAAATGGTACAATAATAATGTACACTCTAAACAGCCAGTTATGTTGAGTTGTTTTGCATGGTTATGGCATCCCACATTTTTCATTGGTAGAGGGGGTGGCTTATTAAAATCAAAGTTCTTAAGGGTGGATTGGAACTTTTGTTATTAATGAAAGTAAGAGCTCAACAGTTTTCTTCTGTTTCTTCTTTTAGTTTCTGTTACTGATTTTAGTGTCACAAGGAAAAACATACATAGATTTCTGTGATCGTATAATTATGTGAGTTTCATATTGATTATAATGGAACTTCTATATTTTGTAATCTGTCCATCGTGGGACATCATGTCTTTATCTTGGCACTTAGCCTTTGAGCAGCTTCTTCTTTTGCCACTGAAATCCATTACTCAAAGAAGCAAAGTAAACAAAGTTCCAATACATTTCTTACATTCTAATTCTGGATCTTTATTATGCAGAGAGTATAAGGAAAATTTATCTTTTGATACTGTGCATAGTTTAAAAAACTTACAAAGGGGTTACTTCCTAGTATTCCTCCTTGTTTTGTTCCACCTTTTGCTCCTTTTCCTCCATAAATCCAATACCAGATGAAAGCCAACAAAGCAATGCTTACTGCTGCATTCAGAGCTGTAGATCTGTTGTGACGATACAGAAAATTGAGCAAGAATAATTTAACGCAACCTAAAACGTACTGATAATTATAGTCCTTGATAATGCCCTAATCACTACCTTTTCAGAACTTGAAAATGTACTTTTTGCACATTTAACAGATCCCAATAGAACAAAATGTACATTCTTTAAAAGACTAATTTTAGTCCCAAATGGCCTAATTTAATAAAATAATTATTGTTCACCATTTCAAACTCCTAGACGCATCTAGCCAGAATGCAGACAAATCGTCTTACAAACACCAAACAAAGTTGTAAGGAGAAACTAGACGTGTGACTTGTAAGTTTAAGATTTTAAAAATACTTTTTGTTACTAGTAAGAGAGGAGAAGCTTACAGCAATTCATTCTTGGTCCTGTATCTTATTGGTACAAAGTCATTGGATGCAATGCGCAGGTCAGCTTGAGCAGATGCCATCTTTTGTTCAAAGCTGTCCAGGCTTGCGATACTGAAGACAAAGTGTGGCCCATGGCTTGTTATCTGTCAAAGATACATGTACATAACAACAAGTAATATAAACCCGCGAGTTAAACTGTCACAAAAAAATATTAAGGTAGTGGTTTTCAAAATCTAACAAGGTGGTACAAATGGTTAACAGCAATTTAAAAAATTTTGGCATAACTAGAGTTAAAGCTTAGGCAATGCAATTTAAAGAACAACATTAGAATGTGCATGTATGTGTCATCCATGGGGGAGTAGAAATACTCCTAGTCACTTCATGCTATGGAAACCAGGATAAGCTCCAGCCTGATGGCTTCTTGGCTCATATGCAGACCTTTCCTTACCTTACCTCTATATGCATGTCAGAGAAAATGATCCAAATATGTTGCCATAGCTAGTACATTGCTATTTTTTCAGGTACAAAGACTGAAAATTATAGTATAAATTGAAATTGAAGAGTGTAAAGGAGGCTTTGAATAAAATCCTTGAAAATTTCAAGCGATAAGGGGTTCTTTGAACATTCCCTGGAATGGAAATTTTAGCCAGGGTCCACACAGAAGACCTTTCATGCCATCTTTTTGGGTATGGATATTTTCTAGAATCAACATATTACCTCTTTTCCTCCCACCATTGCACCTCTGTGTAAAAAGACAAAGATTTTGTCTTGGCTGGATGGTACTTCTAAATGCTCGACCTGAAAACAAGGAAAGCAAATAATAATTATTAAATAACAATTATTCATATTTACCTTTCAGGGACATAGTGAACCTGGCACACTGCTATAAAAAAATAAAATAACATGGATCTAAAAAATGTCAGTGTATTTCCTCTAGGAAAAAATATTTTTTGGAGTGTACCTCGCCTGTAGAGAGCATTTCTCTATAAAATGTTGACCATGTGGTTTCTGGTGTGGGGTCAGATCCTGCTGCCAAGAAGTAGAATAATGCCAGCATCAACCAAGGAAGAATTGTCACCCACCCTCCTTGATTCTCTGGTTCTTCTTCAGGATTCTGTGAGTCACCTACAATGTGAAGAAATGACAAAGTCTACTAACTTGGCAAAAAAAAAATATATTAAAATAATTTATATTAATATTAATGTGCTAGGTTTACAATAAAATAGCACTCATTTTTATCAGACAAGAATGATTGAGATAATGGGCAGGATGGGACATGGATGGAGTACTCAATAGATCGTTTTCACTGTCACGCAACAAAAATATAAATCGAAAAACTATTGAGTGAATGAGGTCAAGAAAATTGGATATTATAGGAGAGAAGTAAAGAAGTAATTTCTCCAAGTTTTAGGTCTGTGCGCTGTCCCAAACTTAAGATATTCGTCGAAACGTTTTGCACAAATTTACAGAGCCCAGTATGGATTCACCATATTGGTGTACCTCCATGGTACACCAATATGGCGGCCGGAAAATACTGTAAACATCTGGAACTTACTTTGATCATCTAGGCCACTGATTATCGGTATTTGACAAACAAACATTTGCATAAACATATTTTCTGCTACTTTAACTTCTCAAATGGCTAAAAATCACAAGATAAATGTATATTTTTTGATAAAAACAATCGTAACTGCGTGTCACGCACCGCCATTACTCTGAAATTCAAAGTGTGCTGATTTTCAAATGAAGGACGCTACTGAGCTGAAAAGTTGCAAATAGATATAATTTTAGTACCTCTTATGCCTGATGTGGATAAAAACTATGGTGTCTCTTTAGTTTTGGATTTTGGTACCTGATGACGTCACGTGAAAACGATCTATATGTATCAAGTGCTTGTATCATATGTCCAACTGTAACCGTTTATATACTACATGTACATATTGTAACCACCTTCTGTGTCTTCAATAAATCACCCAAATATCAGGATAACAATAAATCCGAAATATCAGGATAACAATAAATCCGAAACATCAGGATAACAATAAATCCGAAATATCAGGATAACAATTTCTCTAGTCATCACTGTTGATTCTGTTTACTCAGTAAATGGTGGATTAACCCAGGGGTACAGAAGAGTATTGTCGGTAAATAAAACGAGAGAAATGCAGGGATAAGACTACTCAATAAGAGCTGGTATATAACTTATGAATGGGATAGTCACTAAGGGTTGGGATAATGCAGGGTGAGGCAGTAAGGGTTAAGATAACCCATAGGTGGTGTAGCTGTTGTGGTTTAAATTTTTCTTTGGTTTAAAATTTTTCAAACCGGTTTGATTTTTAGTTTTCATTGTCTTGTATTGATTATCATAATCTGAAACAAAGGAAACTAAAAATCAAACTGGTTTGAAAAATTTTAAACCAAGGAAAAATTTAAACCACAACATAGCCAAGGGTGAGATAGTCAGCTAGCAGAAAATGGTGGAGGAAACCTTTAGCAGTGAAAAAGACTGTTATGGGAAAGAATTAACCTTGATTAACTTCTCCTGAATCCTTGATTAGTATAAAGTTTCACCAGTTTTAGAACAACTGAGGCCCAGTCTAAAAATCTGTTGATCTACTGCTAAATGCAATCATGCCACCTAATGTCCAAATGTTGTAACTGTGTTACCTTGTTGATGTTGATCCCCTTGGCCATGTTGTCTCAAATGACTTGTTGAAAAGAATCTGCTAACACCTAGTGACAAGGTATGAAATTTTATTAAAAGTAATAAGGATACATACATCGTACACATGAAGAAAATCAAAGCACTCAAGACCAAACCTGTATGAATATATTGCTACGTCTCTGCACTGGTTTTAATGCAAAATTACGTGTTTTGACTTCCAGACTCTGGCTAAAGGACTTTCCACCATGTTAATTAGGTAAGATATGGAGGGCAAATTTGCTCTGAGCTTACATTCAATAAATAGATTGAAGTAAAATCTGAAGAGGTTAGGGCAAACTTCTAAAAGACCCATCAATAAATTATTAAGATCCAAAGTGGAAATCTTCATTAACCAAAACAATAATTATTGAAGTCAAAATTGCTAATTACAAGTTTAACCTAAAACAAGAATCGCACAATTATCTTAGTTTACAAAATTTGCAAAACACCATTGTAGGAATGTCCCACAAATTACATACATTTCAGCATTCAATGGTAAACAACTTATTGCGATTTTCAATAACAAGCAAACTCTGAAATTCAAACCTCGACCACTGGTTTACGTTTTTCGCTGCCGTCAATCATCTAAGCAGACCTCTCGGGAAACAGAAGCTCACTTCAGCCGGGTCAAAAAGGTCACGTCTGTCGGTTGTGATTGGTAGATTTCGATCCATTTTGTTTGTTTCTGTGTTTCAAGGTTCGTTGGCTGTCGCCATAATTTTGATTGATGGCAGCGAAAAACCCAATCGTCAGTTGGGCTTTGAACTTCAGAGTTTGCATGTTATTGAAATCCGCAATAAACCTTTTAACACTTTCAATTGATTTCCCTAATTGACCATTTTTGGGAAAACAATATGGATTCAGTTTTTACTGCGCAAAGAGTTATATCTCTTACCCTGTCTAACATCTTCTCTTTTCAGGAGCAGAAAGATTTGATACAATGAAGGAGCATGTACATACTTTGTTGAAAATTCTCCCTGCAAGTAATTAATGTCAAATTAAGCATTCAGTTTAAAATCATGTTTAGCATGGATAATCAATTGTATCATTTATATTCCTCTCAGGCAAATGTTTGTATGTTATGCTGCAATTTGTCTAAGACAAACTAGCCAGTGGTGTGTAACTACTGTATCTACCTAGTTTTCTCACATGTCATCCAATCATTTTTGTTATGATCTACTACTAAAATTATCCATACCCACCCTCTCTCTGCCTTTAGAAATTCCAGTTTAAGCTTCACACTTTCCTTTTTAAATTTGGCTTAAAAAACCCTCCCTCTCAGAATTTTCAATG
This sequence comes from Meandrina meandrites, assembly GCA_963693305.1. Lineage (NCBI taxonomy): Eukaryota > Metazoa > Cnidaria > Anthozoa > Scleractinia > Meandrinidae > Meandrina > Meandrina meandrites. Next base: position 34,768,608 of record OY855904.1, on the reverse strand, counting down.
ACCTGGATATTTCATATAGACCTATAACTAAAGATATGATGTTAAGCCCTATTATTGTTCTTGTCTTATACAGAGTTCAAAATCCATACATCAGCATCCCCCGAAACCAAATATACTATTAAAAATGAGCAAACAGAGTGATTTTCATCACAGCTTCTTCCAAATAGTAGATCCATGACAGAATTTTACATTTGTCTTAAAACTGAGAAAAAAGAGTTAATATGGTTTTGGAGACCCTGTCTCAAGATTAGAGATGTTTGTATGGATTTTGAACCATGTTTAAAGGTCCATAACTTCGTCTCTGTTCATCCTAAAAGCATCAAACTTGGTCAGATGACCAATCTCGATGTGATCTTTCATGTGATGAGGTCCGTTTATCAATTGGTTAAAAGTTAAAACTTGTCCCAGTTCCCTGCGCAACTCCAGAATGGCCAATTGGATGATTTGTCCCGAACGTACAGTGGCCAGTAAATACAGACCCCAGGCTTATGATCTACTATTTAATAACTTCACCTCGTGGCAGATTTGGAGTTCTGACCTGCAATAAGGCTTTCTATATTATTTTACTTTGTTTCCCTTAGTTTGGGAAAAGAGAGCCTGATAACAAGTCCCGGGGGGGGGGGGGGGGGTACTCCTTTAATTTTACTACGGGGGTGAGCCGCTGACTCCCTGAGACTCTTGACCTGTTCCAGAGTAAAAATGATGAATTTGCGACCCTGCTCCAGAGAAAAATTGCAAAAAAGGTACCCTGTTCCAGACTTGAAGCAAAGCAACTAATGCGTACGTGATCCAGAGTGAAATTGGCATCCAGAGTGAAATCGGAGCGACTTTTAATAGTTAAATGAACATTTATTTAACTCAACTGTTTAATGAATAACTGGTTAATGTACCGATTAAATAGGTTACAGAAATGTGAGACACGATCGATAACGTACGTGATGTGATCGATCGCACAATGAAAATGGCCTTTTTTGTGGAATACCACGGGAAACAGCAGATATCACAAAGCAAGTGACGGAGGGGAGCAGAGTTAGCTATACTAGACCGTACAGTGTGGTTAATCAAGATTCTAGGGGAAATTCGACACTATTCCAGAGTCAAACCTGAAATAAAATATACCCTGTTCCAGAGAGAAAGTGCGATTTTTAGACCCTGTTCCAGAGTCAGAGAACCAAAAAACATACCCTGTTGAGCGGCACATACCCGTATAGCCCATATATGGGGGTACGCCCTCCCCCCCCCCCTCCGGGTAACAAGTAATCTCCTCTTTGACCACACTGCTTGTAACTGAAAATTAAAATCTGTGGTAACCACAGATTGTTTTCTAAATTATGTAATGTATGTTTCCTACTTATACGAACATTTCTTACCTGTGAGGACCTCGTTAAACTACCAAAATATCTTCGCCAACTACACTTGGCACATTGTCGTTCAAGAGGTCCAAGAGGGACTCGATTTGATGTCTTTGATAAAAGCTGGTTGCCAAAATATTTCGAAGGCTTATGTAAAAGTCTTGTTGGAACTCTCGCAAAGTTGAATGCCCAGTATTTACAGGAAAATCGAGAAAAAGAGTCGAGTACCAGTCGATTCATTTTACCATATTTCTACTAAAGAACGAGTTCGAATCCAAATCAGTCAACTGATTTTACGCAAAACATACATGTCGCACAGAACGTCGCACATCAAATATTGTTTGTGGGGCGGCCATTTTGAATTATATGCAGTCGGCTTGCGTGAGGTCTGGAACCAAGAAACGTGGGGGCACGAAACGCACGAAACAAGAATAATTCCAACGATTCCACTGCAACCGAACTGTTAACCGAACTGCAACCCAACCTGCCTGCGTCTGCGCAAGCTGCGTGCCAAATTTGTATTTCGCGCCTGTCACGTGTTGAAAAAATCAAGATCAAGAAATCAGAGGCTTTCTCTCAAATGCGAAGATGTATCGGCCTATGGGGTCGGTATGCAGCTCTCGTAAGGTCTCACATGAGTGGCTGAGAGAACAATAGAACAAACAACAAGAACAATGCCCCTAGCCCCCAAAACAATAGCAGCTGCTTACTAGAGGGGTATTGTACAGTTGCCCTCTGTCTCTGTTTGCAAGTGCGTTAAACGCACTGTTTTTACATGGGAGTCCCAATTCTATTTTCTTCCATGCTATTTGTACATGCATGGCGAATTAGTTAATTCCAGAACATGCCAGAAGGGCAGAAGAGGTATACCATATCAGAAGTCCATAACTATTTATGGACTTCTGACCATAATCGTGTTGCTCAGATATTCCAATTTCTTAGTAAGTTAAGCTAAATTTATTGCCGTTATGAATATTTTATCTTCTTTCTTTTTGGACAAGAGGTAGCCCCTGATTTCACTTCTGAGCTCCGTTTGCGAGACATAAAAAAAAACAGACTCAATCCACCATACAGGAAAAGATGGCGACTGCTCGTTTACCCATAACTTTTTCGAATTCTTAGCGAAAGAAACGGTGAACACGCACATTAAACTGAGGTCTATTAATTAGCGAAGCCTAGGGGTATGAAACTGCTGTGGTTATTTTGGTCTGTTTTGTATTTTAGAATAGGGAAAGCTTATCGAAGTTCTCAAAATGCTTGTAGAATTTAGTGCCAAGAGCATATCATAAGCAGCGCTCTTCTACGAAACACACAGACTTTCATCTTGGTTGTTGTTTTGCAAACTGGACGGCAGGAAATGCACAGAGATTAACTGATGAATGAATGTTTATAAAATAATCAGTAGAATTCATAAGATATGATAGTATCATGCGATAGTAATCGTAGGAATGGGATTTTAGATTTTATTTTAGAAAACAATATGTCTCTTTTAGGAGAAACGCTAGGGCAATCTAACAAAGAGTGAGTTTCATCCTCAATTTTGTGGCAAATACAGAGGCTTCATAACCTCTAATCAAGGGGTATTTTGTCGCACCACACTACCTCGTCTAAATTTGGGGCTGAGGCTGAGCGTTCTTAGTTTTTTTGTACGATTTGAGGCTGAAAACGTTCTTAAGACGTTCTTAAGTAACAGGCTACAAACTGAGATGTTCTACATTAGTGTAGAAAAAATTTACAGATAATAAAACAAAGACCTCAAGAACAGCCCAATAATCAACGCGACCATTCTTCAAAGTTGGCGAGCAGTCTCACTTCGAATAGAACAGCAAAAATCCGTGTCTGTTATCGCCAAATGATTTTCAATTGCATAGGAAAATGACTACAAATGTATTTTCGTTTTAGTCTCATTTCCAAAATCCTTTTTTTTTTCTCCATGAAAAACGAAATCCGACTTTCAGAATGGTTTTTCAATTTCCTCGCCTGGAGGAAAACGGAATTAGAATTCACGTTATACTTTTTTTTTCATTTTTCTATAGTCCTTAAAATACGGATTGAATTTTCGTTTTGCGTTGAAGTATCAAATTTGGAAAAACAATAGTTCAATAGATGTGTAAAAATGTTGAAATTAAACAAAGAGTTTCGCACGGATGGAGTCCGTTTGCGTGTTTAAGCTCGGATTCCGTTCCTTTATGCTAAGCATCTCGTAGACGAGGCTATCAAATTTCCCTTGGCACTTTCGGAGAATTCGAAACTGGCTTTCGTTGAGGAGGCTTTTGTCCCCGTGGGCTTCCAAAAGGTGTTTTCCAATCGCCGAGTTTTTATGTTCAGCAATACGTTGGTGAAGGTGTCGGGCTGTGTAGCCGACATAATCTGCATCGCACAGATGTGATCATGTGATCTCATATGATCTGTGCGATGTATATTATGTCGCCTACACAGCCCGAAAAGCCTCCTCAACGAAAGCCAGTTTCGAATTCTCCGAAAGTGCCAAGGGAAATTTGATTGCCTCGTCTACGAGATGCTTAGCATAAAGGAACGGAATCCGAGCTTAAACACGCAAACGGACTCCATCCGTGCGAAACTCTTTGTTTAATTTCAACATTTTTACACATCTATTGAACTATTGTTTTGACTTACTATTTATACATTTTTATCAACTTTCATTTTGACTTGATAATGACGTTAGCCTAACGTCGAAACGTCGTCGTTTTTTAACAAACTTTTAACTTTCTTAATATGTTTCGAAATGTTTTATCGCAATTTTTTATAGCTAAATGTTTAGAAAAATCGCTTCTTATTCGTAAATTTGGAAAACGAATTTAAAATTCGTTTATCGTTTTTCCTTTTCGACCCAAAGCATTGAATATAGATAGCTGCCATTAAAACACTTTTCGGCATAATTGTAACAAACTTGGATTTAGCGTATGGGATTAAATTAAGTAAGGAAACAAACTTCGCCTCGGGCTGACACCTTGCCGTGGTGGTGAAACTTGTGTGTCTTAATTACCCTGAGAGCTGTGTCGGCGGGAACTTTGGTCCCTGGCAGGTCTAACAATGCCGGATTGGTCGAAGGGTAGAGGCCAGACGAAGAACAGCCCCTGGTCCTCCAGGTTGTGGGTTGGGCGGCGGGCTGATTACCCGCTCCCGGAAAAAGAAACATGTTGCAGAAACCGAAACTGAATTACCAGTGCGCCCTATCGGGGAGCTGAGAATGACGCTTAAACCGCCGACGAAATTGCTTTCAACAAAAGCGTCTGTGAAGATGTGCCCAATTGATCAAGGAGGCCATTTTGAACTATACGCAGTCGGCTTGTGCGAGGTCTGGAACCAAGAAACGTTGAGGCACGGCCTAAACAAGATTCGGCAAGTCTCGGAATTCGATCGCTCGTCGAGATTACAGACAACAAAATTTCGCCTTACAAGGCTAACATTCTTCAATGATCAACCCAAGCGTGATCACGCGAGGAGCTTTCGAGAAGTATACTTTCCCGGCGTGCCCATCAATGAAATTCGATAATCGATAAAATCGATTGTAATCTATAATAATCGATAGTAATTAATCGATTGATATCGGAAATCGATGAAAATCGAAATCGAAAGAGTTGTGAGTATTGATTTTCATCGATTTTCTTCAATTTTTATCGATTATATCGATTGTCAATGATAATCGTTTAATAACGATTTCAGATACGTTTGCGCTACGCATTAAGTACCGACTCCTTCAAATAACAAGACATCCGGCCATTTTCCCCGTTTTTTCGCGTATAGACTAACGCGCCTTTTCGCAGTTTACTACTCGAAATGCTTCTTCTCGACTGCCGATTTTTTTCTCGAGGGAAAATGCTTCACCCGTCCTTACTGTAAAAGGGCACTCGTGGTAGCCCTTCACAACAGCCTCTACTAGTAGTACGTTCATTTCGCGGGATTTCGATGACTCGCAAGACTGGAAGACTTCGGCAAGACTGGCTTGAGTCCACGCGGACGAATGCGTAGCGTATCCGCTTACACTAGGGGCTTACAAAATGATGATAATTAATTTATTAAAGGGACACTGTCATGCCTGGAATATCATATTTTATATAAAAATGGCCTGTAGCTTGCTATAATTGCGCTTTATTGTGTTGCAATAGGAAGAGAAAAATGCTAAAAGTGGTAAAAGCAAAGAAATATCAATTAAGTGGAAAAAGTGACTAATGAACGGTTCAAAATTTCACCAGAATGGCAGCTTTGATTTCTGGACATCCTGTCCAAAAATCAAACACAATCCACTTCCATCCTTGCAATCCTGTACTTCTTCCTCACAATAACTGTTCTATCTTGTTTTGTGGGATCTCTTTATCAAATTTATTCGTGTATTTGGTGGTATTTGGCAATATATTGAGGAAATCAGAACATAGAAATTTCTATGATCAGCCGTGATAGTGCCCCTTTAAAACTGATAATGTTTATTAAAACTCGATAAAATCGATACAATTAAGAGGACTTGAGATTGTGAGTATCGACTTTCATCGATTGGTGAGACCAATCGATATTAATCGATTGATTTTTATCGATTATCATCGATTATATCGATTGATTTCCAATGATCGATTATCATCGATTGGGCACGCCGGGATACTTTACGTGGAGGGCAAAAATTAAACATGTTTTTTAAATAATCCCCTTAGTAGGCCATAGAAACACGTTAAAAATTATTGATTAACTTCAATAATAAGCCGCGGACTTAATTCTATTCAAGTTTTTTCTTGGTTTGTGACTTGGTTTGAAAACTTTTAGGCGGATAGGAATGCTGCATGTTAAACTCACTAAACATAATCGTTTAAAATGTGAAACCAAGTTCTTCCGGCATCAATTTAAATGAACATCAAAAGTCTCAAAATATTCTAATGCTAATAAACCCCTGGTATAAAATATATAACAGCCTTGACAATAGGCGGCTTTATAATGTCTGTAATCGGGAGAAATAAAACTCCACTATAAAACTGTTCAGACAAGGGAGAGCCAAACGATGTTGACCTCGAAATAATACCCAAATAAAATAGATAATCTTTGCATCAATTCCCTGTCCCACTCACAGCAGCCATGCCGTTTTGCCGTTCTGCTGTTCTTACCGAAATAACTTAAACTAATAATTTCCGTCCTAACCCTTCACTCCTCACCCGTTGACCCGTCACCTCTCGGACGATCCTCGGCCCTAACCCGAGCTGGTCCCCTGGCTGGCAACCCCATCGCCGCCCCGGCCCCGTGTCCCTAGCGCCCAGCGTCTCTCGCCCTGTATTAAAAGCAGACCATAATTTCGATGGCTTGACCTTATTTGGCACTCTGCGTGACTTGAACTGGAAAGATGCGGTCTGTCTGCGTTATTCATTAACTCGCAGTCTAGCGCTAGCTTCATGTCTTCACGCCGTAAATATGTTCTTGTCTTCCCCGAGGCCGAAAGGTTAGGTAAGTCCAAACTGCGCCAATGTACCCGGCCACTTTTTTGTGTCTTCTAATCCTGCTACCGTGGTCCCGAGGTGGCCATAATAAGATTCAGTAGCCGATCACACGGTACCGAAGTCAGCCGAAGCAAGCGCGCTAAACACATGACCGCAGTAGCAGTAGTTGAACACCAAACACTTTAATCATTCCATGACTTCGGGAGTGCGGGACCATGGTAGCAGTACAGGTTCAGCAGGTTGAACACCTCTTATTAGTTATTCACCCACTTCGGGAGTGCGGGACCGCGGCAGCAGTAGTTCAACACCTCTAACTTTAATTATTCACCCACTCCACGGCGGTAGCACGGGAGCACGGCAGCAAAAGATTTGTGCACGAAAAAAAGTGGCCGGTTATTCTGAAGTTGCTAATATAACTTCATTTTTTTTTTTAATAATGTTTATTTCAATAACAAGGTAATGTGATGTATTAATGTAATGTAATGTAATAAATATAACTTCATTTTGATTTCTGTCCTCTTTTGGGCCTCTTGAAATGATAAACAAGAACCAGTACAAAGACTAGCAAAACTTAAGCTGTTCACACTAGGCCGAAACATAGTCTGGTCATGAATGAAACATGTTTCGCTCTGAAAAGTGTTCACAACAGATGGTGCATTGCATGAATCACAATCGAAAATGTTTATTCTGAGCATGATTGAAACAACCACACAGATGTAGTTTCAATCATGATAAGATGAAATGTGTTAAAAATGGCGGATATGTGAAGAGGAGACGAGTGCCCAAAAGGTGCAGAAATTGGGCCTATCATGAGACCGAATGTTTAGTTGAAAATGGCTGATTAGGCAGTTTTACAGTTGTTTGCTCAGTAACCTGGCCTTTGAATGGTAGTGAGGCTGGAGGTGACCTTGCATTGATACAAACTTGTCTGCTTTCTCATGTAAATGCAAACTAGTTAGCATCAGAACAACTTGATTTACAGAACAAAAGACGTGAGGTCTGTATCAATGCAATGTCAACTCCAGCCTTGCTACCATTCAAAGGCCAGGTCACTGAGCAAACAAGCTTGAAAATTGACACTAAACCAAAGAATGAATGGAAATGTCATAGTAATTTAGAGCTTCATTTTTAGGTTTTTGTGTATAAGACTTATGCAAGTACCAAAGAACCGCATAGATTACACAACCAGGCATAAAACGTGTTTAAACCTGACATCTGGTGTGAACAAGTTTAGTTGAACATGTTTACTCTAAATATACTTCAGGTTTATTGTGAACACAGCTTGAGACTCCTAAAGAAAGGAACTATTAATGATTTTTCCCACGTCTTGTTCATTATCCAGAGAAGGGGGACGGCTGGTGCAAATAGCGGGAGGGTCAATGATTTTTATGGAGGGAAAAGGGGGCCACATAAATCTATGCACGCAGATTGCATAGTCACTTAAGGGAGTGGGTAAGGGGGTAGCCTGCGAATACAGCTACCTCTCCGTGCTCCAACCCAGCAAAAAATGTGCTTCAGAAAGGGGAGGGTCAGGAGAAGTTGGACATGACCTATTTTTCGTTTTAAGTTTTGGCTAGACTTTTTTGAAAGGTTTTCAGACGTTTTGAATGCTTTCTGTAAGCCTTTTGAATTCACGTTTATACACGGCTGTCATTAATACAGCTCTCGCTATCATGCTCAACCAATCCAAACTTTTTGAAAAATTATCTTGTGCAATCTCGCAGAATAAAGCGCCTTGCACTTGGGCTGTGAGCTCTTTGCCGGCGCTTTTTGCAGGGTTGCTCATGTCTCCTATTCTTTACAAGGGATGGCAACTGAATTTGACATTACCTAGAAAGGACGTGTGTTCTTTTTTAAGCGATGACGTCATCATCATCGCTTAATGCCATCGGATCGGGCGAGTGGACCGGATCTGTTGACTGTTGCAATCGACTGATCAGTAGAACGGAATAGGTCTGGGAACTACCAACGATAAATGTAAAAGAAAAGAAATCAAGTTCAACTCAACAAGAAATCACCACATACAACTCAAAGTAAAATACTCCCGGGCAGTTAGAAAGGCCTGACACAAAGAAACGAAAGAGACAAATTACATTTGACGAGTTATATTTCAAGACAGTGTTTGGCCTTGTATCGTATATCTTTTATCGGAAGTCGCATCACAAGGTAACGCAATTTTTGTGGAACAATCATTTAACATTGAAGTTGTCAGCTACTTTTATTTACGTTAATTTTTTGACAAATTTCCCGAAAATTATTAAAGACCCCTTATGAAACGTCATCGCTTCTGCATGCATTGCATGCCATTTATTTGGGGAGATGACACTAAGTAGCACAACAACAACAGTATCAGTTCAGTTAAAGTATTTTAATAAGCATTTAGAGCAAGCAAACAAAACAAACTTTTAAAATCAATATTGAGCCTTCACTTAGAGTTACTCCTATTCAATCAATCAATCGTGGGTAGGTAATTAAGACATATTAGGAAGCTAAGCTATTACTTATTAGCTTTAAAACTAAGTTTGACTATTTCCTTATGAGGTTACAAACAATCTGCTTCCTTACCCTAAGCCTATAGAAGCCGAAATTGAACGCAATCGTACACCAGAACCTATACTATAAAGCGATAAAACACCAAACTAATATTGTTGAGCCTAATAATAAAAACTGACTCTTGCAGGGATCCGTTTGGTCAAGGAAGTTGGCATTTCCATTAAATGAAACTTGGGACGTGGTTCTGAGAACTGACAACCAACTCCCTGGCATCCTCTCCTTGACTTGGCGATGGCACTATTGGGTTAACAGGCTGATTTAACCCATTTCCTTCATTACCATCTTCCTTTTGAAGCGCCAGTGGCTGTTCCGGGTTAGCGGGCGGATCCAAACCGTTGGCTTTATTACCATCTTCCGTTTGGTACACCAATGACTTGTTTGGCTTATCAGGTGGATCCAACCTGTTGGCTTCGTCAGCATCTTCCTTTTGGTGCACCAACGGCTCTCTTGGCGTAGCAGCCAGTTTGGCTTTGATGTCATCTTCCTTTTGATACAGCAATGGCTTGTTGGCAGGTGGATCCAACTCGTTGCCTTTACTACCATCTTCATTTCCTTGCACCATTACTTCCTTTGGCTTTGCAGGTGGATCCAGCCCGTTCGCTTCAGTACCATCTTCCTTTTGCTGCAACAATGGCTCTTCAGGCGCAGCAGACGGTTCCACCAGTTGCTCTTTAGGCTTCTGAACAGGCTCGTTCAACCCTTTGGCTTTGATGCCATCTTCCTCTTGACACAGCAGTGGCTCTTTTGGTTCTACCAGTGGCTCTTTTGGCTTCTGAACAGGCGCGTTCAACCCTTTGTCTTCGATGCCATCTCTCTCTTGACACAGCAATGGCTCTTGTGGATTAGCAAGTGGATCAAACCCAACGGCTTCAATGCTCTTTTCGTCTTGATACAGCAACAGCTGATTTGGCTTGACATGTAGATCCAACCCGTTCACTTTTGTACCATCTTCCTTTTGGTGCACCAATGGTTCTTTAGGCGTAGCAGGGGGTTCCATCAGTGGCTCTTTTGGCTTCTGAACAGGCGCGTTCAACCCTTTGGCGTGGATGCCATCATCCTCTTGACACGGCAATGGGTCTTTTGGATTAGCAAGTGGATCCAACCCGTCGGCTCCAATGCTCTCATCTTCGTGATACAGCAATGGCTGATTTGGCTTAGCATGTGGATCCAGCCCATTGGCTTTTGAACCATCTTCCTTTTGACACACCAATGGCTCTTCAGGCATAGCAGACGGTTCCCCCAGTGGCTCTTTTGGCTTCTGAACAGGCGTGTTCAACAATTTTGCTTCGTTGTCACCTTCCTCGTGATACAGCAATGGTTCTTTTGGATTAGCAGATATATCCAACCCTTTGCCGTTATTACCAGCTTCCTTATGGTGGGGCAATGTATTTTTGCCTTGCTCCTTTTCATGTGATAGTGGACTCTTAAGCTTATCAGGGGGAGCCAACCCATTGGTACTATTTACGTCTTCCTGTCGACGCATCTGCAACTGGCCTTGTTGGCTTTCGGAATTCTGTCCTACTGCCTTCTCACTGTGCATACCATTGGACGTTGATTCTTTTGCCTGGTGATGTTCCACAGGACATCTTATTCCAGTGATCTGTCCAGGAGATGAACTGCTGCCCAACTCCTCAGTTGGGTATGGTAACGGGCTGGCTTTATCTCCACCTGCTTTGTGCCCAGTAGCGTCCTCCAGCCTCCAATCCTACAGATTGATTAAAAAGGGAAGGCAAAACAACTGTGAAACAGAAACTTTAACATTTTGTCCTACATTCATAATTTTATGATTACATATTCAGCCATCTTTAATATAACAAATATGATTGATAACTCAGAGAGAAATTATCTGGCCGAAAAATCTCTCTTTTGCATTTGTAGATTGGAAACCCAATCAACACTAGCCTTTTGGCCCCAGCTTCTAATAACACATAGCAGAAAGATTAAGCACCACATTTACGATAAACGTCAAGGAAGGCCACATGACAATAATTTTCCCGCCAATTCTTACGTATGTGGAGGTATTCTTACATACATGGAGAAGTGTTTTTACGTTCATCGAAACCATGAGTATAAACTGAATATGTTTTCATTGTTTTGACACATAGCAGGCATATGAAACTATGTAAATAGTCAAAATGCTGTGCTTCTTCGCCTTGCTGGACATTCCAGGTACACATCAAGCTTCGCTGAAGGAGGGAAACGCGTAAACGTGGTGCATAATCTCTCTAAAATTATGTTAAACAAAAAAATTGAATTAGGATAGTAAATGTTTCACAAAGTTGCCACTGGTCATGAGAAAGTGTGATGTTATGCCCAGGGAAAGGAGGAGGGGGGGGGGGGGGGGGCAATCCCATATATGGGCTCTATAGGTACCGGTATGTGCCGTGGGATAGGGTATGGTTTTTGAGGTTCTCGGTCCTTAAGTAGGGTATCATTTTTGCTCCTTTTGGCATTGTGTTCCCGGTGTTATCCTTAGATAGGGTACCTAACTTCTATCAGCTAAAATAAATGCCCAACTAAACGTAACAATTGTCTGTTTAAACTATAAACTATCCGTTCAACTAGTAGCAAAGCAATTTTGTAAATATTTGTGTTTTGCTGTGTGCGGTTAGCCGTTAATTGGATTGTCACCCAACGCTTCTCCTCTCCTTGAATAGGGTGTCATTTTTCGGGTTTGGGCCTTAAAAAGGGTATCAATTTTCGTCTTCTTTATCCTTAAATAGGGTCAGGGTTTAAGAACCTTCGCGGCACACCCCTATCCGAAATTTATGGGAGTACCCCCCCTCCCCCGGGATGTTATGATGGTTAAGTGAATGTTTGCTTCTCTGGCTGACAAAGAGTGGAACCTTCCATAACAGGACTGGAAATACTATCCACGTTAAAAGGTGTCTGTATTTTTATACAAACGTAGTGTTTGTATGTGGCTAGACTTAGAGCTCTTACCATAGTCAGAACTGGCTGGCCGGTCTGGTGGTTTTGAATGTAAAATGGGCCTTTTCAACGATTTTGCCACAAATCCACCACAACAGTCTATAATATTTATTCGTTGACTTATCTGACTGGACACATCTGACTAACAACGGAATTTTTCTTGAATATACCGGTCTGGCTGGCCAGTTCTGACAAATGGTAAGCGCCCTAAGTTTATGTGACTTCACTGCTTTCCCAAGGCTTTTGCTGATGATATTTCTTTCACTGAATCCCTTTTAAACATCTTATCTGGAAGCCTTGTTTCAGAGGAGAAAAGCATTTTCGCTTAATAATCGACATAAGAGTATTTTTACCTTAGTTCGAGGACATCCTGTTGCAACATGTCTTTCCAGGTCCCTTCGTAAAATTTTGCATCCACAATCACGTTACTGATACGAAAAGGCACGTTGTTTCCAAATGACGCTAGAAGTTGCCAGAAATACAACCAGTTAGTCAACGAGAGTAAATCTTTACTCCTAAGGTGGTCAGTTAGACCATTAATAAAACAAGTATGGTAACAAAGAAACTGCTACTCATACAATGCCTAAAAAATTCTGTTAAACATTTTAGTTCTTCCATTAATTACCGTACATTACTTACAGAAGAATATTTATGATACACTATTACTTACGTCACTTACAGAATACGATACATTACATTAATTACAATATTGCAGTTACCCTATACGTACTTACTTAATTAAAATCGATACATACAAAACGGTTTAATTACACAATACTACGCTACTTACTTACAACTACGATTTACACTATTTGTTTCCAAGAAAGCTAAAATTTACGTACAATCACCGCAAGAAGGTCCATGTTAGCGGAAAATTTTCTCATGAATTTTTTGCAATTGCGATCTCCCCAAGTATTTGCAGTTTGTCTTTTACCCGTAATAGGAAGCTCTGGAAACAAAGTTCATCTTGTTGACCATTTGTGCAGAAAATGTGATATTTCGCTAGTAGAATTAAGAAATTTATGGCCTGCCAGTGCGTTGTTTTTTTCAAAAAAGCCGTACAATATTTTACTTTGATTTAAGCGAAAACTGTGGAACGATCTCGCTTCTAGAATTAGAAATGCACCCTCTCTAAAACAATTTAAAAACATAATACGTAATCAGGACCTCACTGCCTTAGCCGCAAGTGTCAGTGACTGTCGAGGCTGCAACTTATGCCAAGAATGACTGGCCTTTTATAGATAATTTTTTTACAAATGATATGACTAATTTCAATATTTTAATGTAGTTTGAGATACACAATTTTTTACATATTTGGCCATTTATAGACAATTTTTACAAATGATTTACATAATTTTAATGTAGTTTAGGATACACAATTTTAATATATTTGTAGCTTTTAGTTAAGTTAATATATGAACTGTCCACAAATGTTTTTGTAGTATATATATGATCGTTTAACCAGGGCTTTATGTGACTCCTGTAAAACGTACTGCCTGAACTATACACAGTGTACAGAGTTCTTGCAAGTGTGTATAACATTCATGACAAATATTTGTTTGTCTTACAAATGCATAAAATATCATACGTTTATTATCTTTGCTAACAGCATGACTTTCGTCCACATGCATGTAACATGATGCTGTATTTCTTTTTTTTTTACAAATTTACTGTTTTCAACATGTCATTTTGGGCCGTTAAGCAAATAACAGGTGCAAAGACTATCAGCTATTGAATGTGAATCTTATTTTGATTTGAATGTTCTGAAAAGTTAGAAAAAGCTAAATGTTTTACCCGAAAGAACAAAGAAAGCAAATAAATGGCCCACTAGAACATATTTTGGCCTTTGCTTTCCTACATGTATATTATATGTAGCAATAAAAATTGACCTCAATGTACTTGGTAATAATTATACCACCTAAAATTTCCAGCACAGCTGCCCTGATAAGATACTTTACAGTTCTGGTCTGTTGCAGGTATTTACCTGCAAGTCCCGTAGTGGTCCTTTCCAAGTGCAATTGTGTGGGCAGCAAACATGCCAAGACAATATTTCCTTCTTTGCAAAATTGTCTGGATATAGCTAGAAGTTTGAAAATATAAGAAATGAGTGAACACTTGTATGTAATAACAGCTAATAACACTTCTTTAATGGTCAACATGGTAACTTACATGGCTGCCTGACTGTTGTACACTAATTCCCTTGGTAAAATAAACTTTGTTTGGCTTACCTCTGTATTCCCAAGAGAGTGCCCACAACCAGAAACTGGACACGTTCGCCCACTGCACCTTAAGAAACAATAATTTTTTTTATTATCATTATCTTTCGATACTTTTCCTTGTTATCATTTGTGGAAGAATTAAATTTGGGACAGCAACTTAATTTAGTCCAGTTCTGGCCCTGTCTCTGTCATGCAACACTTGGGAGAGAGGTCCTGGGGCAATTGTCTGTGCATGCCCGCGATAAACCAATCGCATGCAACCTTCAAAACAAAAAGTCCAGACTCTAGTCTCTTGGTGGATGTCATTCATCTCCGCCTCTGCCGAAAGTTGCAGGAAAACTCAGTTGTCTCAATAATATATTGATGATCATGTTTGAATACATCAGAGATGACGCGATAAAACATTTGATGAATCAGAAACGAAGAATTCTTTTAAATCCTGTTCTATTAGTAACAGCATTTCTTTGATCAGCAAATATGAAATAAGAATCTGGTTATTTCGCAGCATGTTGCCCCTTGCCAACAGCTCTCTCAGTAAATAATTTTGCCCATCCACTAAAAAATTATCACTTTTACTCATGCTGCAACTACCTTGTACTTGCTCAGTAAGTACAACAGGATTCCTACCTTCAAATTTATAATGAGAAATTTAATTAGATTCGTCAACGGCCGTTAAAACATGAATGGCCACAAAAATATCCTGTAATCTTCACGCACAAACATATTTTCTTGTGTAGTTTGTTTGAGTTAATGGAAAACAAATTTTTAACATACCTAAACCAGACTTTTTAGATATTAGTTTGTTACAAGGTCTTACAACGACAGCTCAAGAACAGGAGGCAGAGATGATTGACAGCCATCTCAAATATACATGCGCACAAGCTTTTATCAGAAAAACATGGTAAACCACAAGCATGCGTGGACATTGTTCCTGGACCCTCTCTCCCATAGTGCCCCGTGACAGTGAGAGGGCCAGAACTGGACTACAACATAATCTAGTTGAAGGGAAAGGTTTTTGAACTCAGGAGCAGTGCCTTGTCACAACCACTGTATAGTTCCTTCAAAAGACAATGATTATTATTTTACAAAAAATGTAAGTGGCAACTTTCTTGAATCCCCTCAGTTCTGTGGCCGTGTTTTTATAAAAACTGGCTGGATCATGTGTACTTAATGGGTGAATGTTAACCAACATTTAGTCAATATTTGGCTGAAACTCGTTGAGCACCATGCAACACACTTGGAAGACACCCCGATTGACACTCAGTTGACATATCTGCCTTTAATTAGAAGTCAACTGGAAGCTGTCCTTGGCTTCTGCCTCAGACATCTTAAATGATACATAATTGTGAACTTCATCTGTTTAAGTTCAAAGCACATTACATTTGGTTTAATACTAGACAAGTTAAGACTAAGACATTTGCATTAACACACTTCCTTTCAAACTCATCACTTCAATGTGCACAAGTATTAGTTATACACTTGGTGTCTGGTCTGATGTTTCACACCTCATGAACACTCACTTCTCCCGGTCAGTCAACAAATCGTCAAAGAAATCTTTACAAACCCCTACCCTGCTCTCAGCTATTTGCACAGGTGAGGTTTGTAATTATTATCTTGCCGCCATCTCCAAAGCGCAAAAAAATTTGCCACAAATAAGGATCGGAAAAGGTATCATTACAGGAGAGGTGAGTGTTTGTGCATAAACATCTTTGGCAGGCAGTGGTACTGATTAGCACCTGGTGGCGTGTAAAACTTGCGCATAATTTTGTGCCAAGGTTAAATGGGGTGCAGATGTGACAAAAAAAAAGGAAAACAGCTAACCAATCAGAGTGCGCATAGTATCTGAGTAAGTTTATAAAAGGCAGTATGCTGTTGCTTGGTATATTTATATAAAAGTTAAACTGCAACGCAGTTTTGCCCATGGTTCAGAATTAAAGGAAAGCATAGTTGGCTTTGTATCCTACATTGTATGCAACACTAGTGTGTAAGATGATGTTAGTTTCAATAACTATAATTATCCACAAATTCCACTGTCAGCTTCCCTGGTTTTTTAGAAGTGCAGTTCTATGTTGTATGAAATGATTGATGATGTTTGGCACAATTTATACAGTTTACTGATACAAAGTTAAAATTTATAGCTCTCATTGGAGACTGTAATCATTAATTAAATAATTGTGGCTTATTGGAAATTGCTATGACTAGCTATATAGTATAAGTGAAGTCATACCTTATTGAATCTTCTATGCACCCTTTACAAAACCTGTGGCCGCAATGAGTTTGTACAGGGTCACGAAGCCCAAGGCGGCAACGACAACACTTCAGTCCATTGTTTAACGGAGGGTCAAACTGTTCATCAAACCATGGTTGCAGAACAGAAAGCGCAGAGCCATAATACAGTTTAGTAAACAGTGAACCCATGGCAAACTGTTGATGAAATGAAATAAAAATTAGTTAGTTCAAACTGGTCATGATGCAACTTATCAGATGATTTGAAATTACCAACAAAACACAAAACAGTAAGTAAAGTTGTACATGTATAAATTTGACAGTTTTGATGACCTTCTGTTAATTTCATATAATGCTGAATCAGTACAATCTGGTTTTGGACACCCAACTGTTTGGTGGGTCTTTAGAGATATTTTGAAAGGCCCTTTTAAATACAAATAAATGATGGTTTTCCCTATCCTTTTTTATACTCCTACATGAAATCCCTATACCCTTTTATAAACTCAGAGCCTGGAAAATGTACCCCTTATGGGCGGAGGCTCTGCATATAGTCCACTATAAGGAGTAACCTCCCCCCCCCCCCCCCCCCCACCCCACTCTGGTTTGGACAGTAAACGTGTTGACTCTTAAGTGGATAAATTGATTTCCGTAGAAGAGACCCACAAGTCAGCAAGAGTGAGGAAAGCCTGCAGTTGCAGCAGATCATCGAGTGAGGAAAGCTTGCAGTTGTAGCAGATCATCCGATGCTTTAATTCACTGATTCGAAAACTTTGCAGTTTTTAAGCAGTTTGATGTTAGAAGAGCTTGGAAAACTTCCCTCCCTCACACTGAAAATTGTATTTTGCAGTCACATTAGATTCTAGGAAAGGAGAATTTTGCTTTTGAGAATTGTTTTTGAGAAAGGAGAATTGCTTTTGAGAATTTTGAGCCACACATAAAAGTTGTCATAACCTAGCTGCTTTGCATGTTTATCCTGTAGCAATTTCATAAAAGGAATAAAACCCAGTTTTCTATGACTGTATTCTGATAAAGACCATAGTCACCTAATTTTGCCACCTTGATGGCAGTTGGCCCTTGCAAAAATGAAAAATGCTACCTATATGTTGATTGTCGGGATAGAGTTTGGTTATTTATAAAGTTAAACTTTTGATGATTATATAAAAACTAGTGCTGGTATTTTTGTGCCTTGGGTGTCAAATAATCGGTCCTTTTTACCCACTCAGTGCCGGATCCATAGTTGCACACAATTATGGTGGTGGAGGATCAGCTAGATTTGCGGCCAATCCGATTTTGGATTTCAGAAATCAGAAATCAGGACAATCCGTGAAACTATTTTGGATTTTAGTTTCCAGAGATCAGCAAACAGCATATTCATGTCTGAAAATCCAAGCTGTGGAAACAGAAAATGAATAATTGCGCCATAACGAATTCTGAAACCAGGAAAGATGAAACAGAAACTAGAAAACAAATAAATTACCTGATTTTGCGGCCAAACCATGGCTTCTTTCAGATAAATCGGAAATCAAAAATAACTTGCAATATATTCCTGTAATTAATTTTGAAAAATCAGAAAACGGATATTTTTGTCATCAGAAATCAGAAACCCAAAACCCGAAATCAGAAATCAGAAATCAGGAATCGGAAATCAGAAATCAGAAATCGGAAATCAGAAATCAGAAATCAGAAACCCGAAATCAGAAATCAGAAATCAAAAGTCAGAAATCAGAAATCAGAAATCAGAGATCAGATATCGGAAACCCGTTGGAAGACGTAGGGAGTGGAGGGGGGGGGGGGGGGGTGGGATGGGAGGGTACTTGTGACGCGATTGTTTTCCAACAGTAGAACTTCTTTCGTTCGGTCAGGGGTGGGGGCGGGTTTGTCGGGGACTTGCTAGAAGGTAGGTAGAAAGCAAATATTCGTTTGATAAGGGGGGTGGGGGTGGGGTACATCGGTGCACTTTCCTAACTGTCCGGGGAGATACAGGTTAAAAAAGGTTAAAACAAGCATAAAACCTTTGTTGCTGGGTAAAACTTTACTTTGGAACCCTTCACCTTGTTTGACAACAAGAAGTTGTTATAGCAACTTAAAACCGCGCTTATATTTTTTTTGCTCATTAAGAGCTTTCTTACTCTAAAGTCACGGTTAAATTCAATCTGATTGCACTTTGAGAAAAGGACGAGCAAAGTAGTCACGCGAGTCACACAATCCGAGGTTTACGTTATCCAATGCTATCTTTAGCTTATAAGATTAAATTTAGAAATACAGTTAACAATAAAGATTAGCGAAAAAACTGAGGAACGACGTTTCGGTGTCATCCTGGCACCATTTTCAAGTTAAAAAATTATTTGAACGAAAAGTAACTAATTTATACCAATGGTGGAGGTGCGAAATTGAATAAATTAAGATTAAAAATAGCTGTTCACTGTTCATGTTCATTCCAGTGAGGTGTCAAACACTGGTAATGAGTGCAGTGTCTGTTCAATGCCTAAACAAATACTTTTGCGCGAATGGAGTCTGACTGAGTGTTAAGGCTTGGTTTCTTCTTGCGAATCCACAACATTTCGTGGATCAAGCAATCGAACTTTCCCTGACATTTCTTTAGGATCTTAAAGTTGTTAGTCAGGTCACCAACTGTATCAACTCGGTGTTCATTTTGAAGGTGTTTTCCGACTGTCATCCATCCATATCCTTCACCATGGAGATCGCATCTAACGGTAGGCTACCATTTGTCGGCATTGAAATATGCAAGAAGGGCTGCAAGCTGGTAACAAGCGTTTACCGTAAACCCACAAACACTGGTCTCCTCTTACACCACCAAAGTCATGTCGACAACCGCTATAAAAGATCTCTAGTTAAAACCATGTTAAACCGTGCTTACCGCTTGTCCTCAACATGGGAACTATTCTCAACAGAATGCGAACGCCTTAAACTGATCTTTTCTAACCTCAAGTACTCAGATACTCTTGTGAACTCCACCATCACCCGTTTCGTTAATTCAGTGATGTCACCAGACACAAGATCGACGCCTCCAACAGAGAATATCTACCGCATTGTCCTGCCTTTTAAAGACCAGAAATCAGCAGACATAGTGAAAAAACATCTCTCGGACTTGAGTAATAAACTTGATCACAAACTACAGCCGGTGTTCAGAAGCCGTAAAATTGGCGATGATCTCAAAGTACAAGAGCCAAAACCACCTTTGATCAATCAACAGTGCGTTGTTTATAACTATATATGTGATCTGTGTGATGCAGAATACGTCGGTTACACTAGCCGTCATCTTTACAAGCGCATTGAGGAACACCGATTTACCGCCATCGGAAAACACCTTCAAAATGAACACCGAGTTGATACAGTTGGTGACCTGACTAACAACTTTAAGATCCTAAAGAAATGTCAGGGAAAGTTCGATTGCTTGATCCACGAAATGTTGTGGATTCGCAAGAAGAAACCAAGCCTTAACACTCAGTCAGACTCCATTCGCGCAAAAGTATTTGTTTAGGCATTGAACAGACACTGCACTCATTACCAGTGTTTGACACCTCACTGGAATGAACATGAACAGTGAACAGCTATTTTTAATCTTAATTTATTCAATTTCGCACCTCCACCATTGGTATAAATTAGTTACTTTTCGTTCAAATAATTTTTTAACTTGAAAATGGTGCCAGGATGACACCGAAACGTCGTTCCTCAGTTTTTTCGCTAATCTTTATTGTTAACTATCTTTAGCTGGAAGGTTTTTTCCCTACTAATGACGTAACCCCTGCACGTTCAGGCACGCTCAATTGTTTACCTAAGCAAATATTAAATTCTGCTTCAAATCTTCTTCAAATCGCTTCTATGAAACAGCCAAAGGATCCACTTCAATTGCCTAAGCCCACAAGAAATACTCGCAAAATTACAAATTATGTTATGTTTTTATGTTATGTTATTACAATTAAATTAATGACCGCCGCTTCTGGCGAAATAAACTTGCAAAGAAAAAATAATCTTTTTTGTCATATAGTGAAAGTGAAAACTGCAAAGTCAGCGCATTCCATGGCTGACGTAATACCTTTTTTAGTGTATTCAATATTCTCCTCGAATCCAACGCTTCGATAAAACGAAAAAAAATACTTTATACACAATAAAGAAAACAATATCCATAACATTTTCCGTACATTAATGTTTCAACAGCTTTTGGAGAATAAACATCACAGGTTGCATGATTTCAAAGCCCCAGTCAGGATTTGGCCAAGTCACAGTTAAGTTTAATTTTTTGTGCTATGAGTGAAGGACCAGTAAAGTAGTCACGCGTGTCACACAGTCCAATCTTTAGCTATACGGTTTTTTTCCCTACTAATGACGTAACCCCTGCAAGTACGGGCACGCTCAATTGTTTACCTCAGCAAATATTTAATTTTCCTTTAAATCTTTGAAATCGCTTCGATTAAAACAGCCAAAGAATTCACTTCAATTGCCTAAACCCACAAGAAATTCTCGCAAAATTACAAATAAATCAATGACCATCGCTTCTGGCGAAATTAACTTGGAAAGTAAACACAATCTTATTTGTCACGTACCGAAAGTGAAAGCTGCAACATCAGCGCATTCCATGGCTGACGTAATACCTTTTTTAGTGTCTTCAAATTCCCTTTGAGCCCAACGCTTCGATGAGACCAAAAGAAAAAATATTTTATACACAATAAAGAAAACAATATCCGTGACATTTTCTGTACATTGATGTTTCAACAGCTTTTGGTGAATAAACATCCCAGGTTGCGTGATCCGAAGTCCTGATCGCGATTTGGTCGAGTGGAAGTTTGGGTCTGGTTACCGACAAAAAAAAAACGACGAAAAAAAATAAATCCCGTGCAGAGCAAGAACCGCGCTCGGCCCATGGCCGCGCGGTTAATAAGGGCACTGCTGTTCAATTTCTCCGTTATCTCAACAGCCGGCATGACAATATTTACCACTGAGGGGTGAGGGGTGAGGGGTGAAATGGTGGGGGTTGAGGGGTGAGAATAAAGGATTCGGACTGTTAACAACTTCGGTAAGTTTAGTAATGGTGTTTTCATTAGTTGTAATAAAATACCCCAAATAGACACGCCGCTGCTTCATCGCTTCTTGTCGTGTTGGTGTCTCTCAAAGTCCAATTTTCACACAGTCACGGTATTAATTAATCTCTTGTAGATCCTACATTAGAAGCATTATATTATCGTTGACGGTCCCTTGCAGTCTTGAAATTTACTTCCAAGAATGTACATTATTGTAATAGCTAGTTCCAGTCAGCAAAAACTTTTTTCATCCCACTTTTCTCGCCATTAAATACAAATATTGTACAAATATTTTTGTTGACCTTCTTTGTGCGTTGATTTCTTTGCTAATTTCACTACCGGTATGCTCACCCAATTTTTATAATGTTCCAGAATGTCCCATGTTCCTGGTTTTAATAACGGCTTGAATATGCGAACCACTTTTAATCTTAAAAAATATACAAACAAAAAACTCGGAAGAAGTGGAAAAAAAAACAAAGGTTTTATGGTTGTTTTAACCTTTTTTAACCTGTATCTCCTCCGGACTGTTAGGAAAGTGCTCCGATGTACACCCCCCCCCCCCCCCCCCCTTATCAAACGAGTTCTGGCTTTCTACCTACCTTCTAGCAAGTCCCCGACAAACCCGTCCCCACCCCTGACCCAAAGAAAGAAGTTCTACTCTTGGAAAACCATCCCATCACAACAACCCTCCCTTTCCCTTTCTTCCCCTCCCCTCCACTCCCCTCCTCTCCCACCCTCCCCCCCCCCCCCCCTCCACTCCCTACGTCTTACAATGGGTTTTGGATTTCTGATTTCTGATTTCGGATTCCTGATTTCGGGTTTCTGATTTCTGATTTCGGGTTTCGGGTTTCTGGTTTCTGATTTCTGATTTTAGGTTTCTGATTTCAGGTTTTGATCTGATTTCTGATTTCTGGTTTCTGATTTCTGATTTCGGGTTTCGGGTTTCTGATTTCTGATTTCTGGTTTCTGGTTTCTGGTTTCTGGTTTCTGATTTCTGATTTCTGATTTCAGGTTTCTGATTTCAGGTTTTGATCTGATTTCTGATTTCTGGTTTCGGGTTTCGGGTTTCTGATTTCTGGTTTCTGATTTCGGGTTTCTGATTTCTGATTTCTGGTTTCTGATTTCTGATTTTGGGTTTCTGATTTCTGATGACAAAAATATCCGTTTTCTGATTTTTCAAAATTAATTACAGGAATATATTGCGAGTTATTTTGATTTCCGATTTCTCTGAAAGAAGCCATGGTTTGGCCGCAAAATCAGGTAATTTATTTGTTTTCTAGTTTCTGTTTCATCTTTTCTGGCTTCAGGATTCGTTGTTGCTCAATTATTTATTTTCTGTTTCTGCAGCCTGGATTTTCCGACATGAATATGCTGTTTGCTGCTTTCTGGAAACTAAAATCCAAAATAGTTTCACGGATTGTCCTGATTTCTGATTTCTGAAATCCAAAATCGGATTGGCCGCAAATCTAGCTGATCGTGGAGGTGAAAAAATACCCCACCAACCCTAGGATCCTGCAATGCTATAATAAAATAGCTTTGCTATTATCATGTTTCCATTGTCAAATAATCGGTCATGTTTACCTACTCAATTGCCAATCACACTTGTATACAAAGTAAGGGACTGAAACTTAGGAACACTCATTGAAAATGTTACCTTACTGACAAGTGTCGTGACTCCCTCACCATCCCCTCCCTAACATCAGCCTATCTGTTGCTAGTAGAGTCACTTTCTAGTGCCAGGTTCTTTAGCAGTTCAGCCACCATTTCTGTTCCACTGGCCATAAATCTGTACAAACAGTTTCACTTTTTTTTAATAATTTCTTATTCAAAATGCCTTTTTAATATCAAAAAAGTGAGTTATATCCTTGGTTTCAGTTAAACTCCCTGAAATGGGGAGGGAAATCGAATATGTCTCTAACAGACAACATAATTTTCTGTTTATACAGGTATTGGGTTATTTTTCGAAAGCTCCTTTTTGGTGGGACTTCTTTTAAAACAAAGCAACATTTAACAGCTGTTGCTTTATCCTGTGCAGTGACCCTGACTTAACCTTTCAGCTACATGGTAGCATTGGCAGATCCCATGGAAGGGATAGTGAGGGAGGCAATTTATTTTTTTTAGTAATGTAATGTTTTCAATAGAGGCACCTATGTCTTAGGCTACCACCATGTATGCAACCTCCTTTGACCATCAACATAAATGTAAAAAATATGGCAGTATAGGTTGTCCTTGCTTTGCACCAATTGCATAAAAAAGGTGAACAATCATCTCGAATTTCAGTTGCGCGTGAGCGTCAATTGGTCAAAATTCTGTTTAGCCCTAACGAAAATAATTTAAAACAAAAACCAAAATTATTGTGGTTTTGTTACTTCGGCATAAAGGCTTCTTGACTGAGACTGCTTCTCAATTACAAAAGCACTCTGCAATAAAAGCTGTTTTTGGTTATGTTTTGCAACATTGATAGTAGTTGCTTTGCTTTCAATAATAAAACCAGTTCCAACACTGACTAAGAGGTATTTTTTGACAAAAAAAAAAACTCAAAAATGATTCAAGTGAAGAGTGGTGAAACAATTGCTCCCACAGTCCGTTGAAATTAAAGTAAAGACTAGTGAAATGACTGCTCCTGCAATCGTGCTCTCCCAAAAAAATAATAGTTATTAAGGTGAAGAACATGCTTGCATAAATTATGTAATTGTGACCACTGCACTACTGTAATAGCTTGTGAAAAAGTGGGCCAGGTATGCTGAAATCTTGCCAATAAGGGGAAAGGAATTAAGTGAAAACAGATCCTAATTCAAGTCACCTATGAGCTTAAAGCAGGCCGGAACAACACTAATGTGTTTTTTGGCTTTTCGTTGATACATTTGGTGTGGATGCATTTTCGTCAATTGATCTTCACTGATTCTTTTTCACCTATCATCCACTCTGACACTAATCAGACAATCAATGCACACAGTTGAAGACACTGTTCCTCATTCAGAATGGGTACATTTAAAATGCAGCTACCAATTTGCAAAACAAAGGCAATGACAACATAGTCTGAGCTCTGTGGTATTTAGTGTGGACAGCAAAAACCAGGGCATAACATGTTGATAATTTCAAAAGCCGATAAAAATGGATCGTTGTCAATTCAATTCAATACTAATCATTTGACAAATATCAAAAGTAAATAAAAATCGATCAGAAAATTTCTTTTGATTATCGACTTTGATCAATATTCAATGTTACAATTCGATCGGCAATTTGATCGATTTCAATCCTTAAGCATCAATACATGAAAAAGATGTATGGCGTGAGATGAGACAGCAGTCGGTCCCGGACTAACGAAGCAGAAGTCGATCGCCTATATATAGCAAGACTTCATTAATTAGTACACTTTATTGATAGCTCAAGCAGAGCAGCAAAAGGAGCAGAATAAATCTTTTCAGATCAAATCTCGAAAAAACTCTCGGACGTATGCTGTTCTAGGCTCAAGAAGAGCCTGCAACCCTAGTTTGGACGCGACATCTTGATTTTGGAGCAAACTTGTTCTGCCAAATCAATTGATAAATCCTCATAAACCAATCAGAATCCATTTCGACACAAACAAGAATATTGGCTGCCACATTGGCTAGCATACTTGATTTTCAAAGCCAAAGTTTCACATCATTGGAGTGTTAACGTACATTTAAAAGATTGAAAATGGAAAGAAACAGTTTTAAATACGGTAATACTCAATTCTCACCTATGATGTCAAATGAAGTGCAGCAAGCGATGAAAACTTGTTTCAACGAACTGCATTTGACATTCGATGCAAACCGACAATGGAAACGAAGAAGATAACACCTACCATGTTCTTTTCAGGTGAATACTCAACAAATACCCTTCATTATTGACCCCAAGTATCTTTGCCAAACAAAAACGAGAAGAAGACCCTCGACGTTCTCCCAAATTAAACTGACATTTCAGCCCATTGAATCTCGAATGTAAAGAACTTATGACGGATCCAGAAACTTCATGTATGCTATTACTGAAGTGCAACATACAATGACAACCAACCCTGAGATATTTGCGCAGTACGCTATACGGACTAGAAATCATCTTCAACAGAGACATGCAGATTTTTGTGTGACAACTACCCAATGCAATGGCCAACCAATTTTAATACTCAAAAAAAGTGTTATTGAAAATCCCTCGACTCAAAAGCAGGAGAAACTGCAGAATACCCCACCACAGAGTCTGTTACTGAAAAGGGCTGGCTACGCGGTATGCAGTAGGGGGAAAGAATTAAATTCAAGATGGCTAGGTATCTTAAATAGCTGGCTATGTGGTACGCGCATTCTTGCCCACGCTTCCTAACCGTTGGTTATTTCTAGTTTATAGAAGGTGATAACTTCAGCAGCGTTGTAAGTGTTTATGCATTTTGCCTCTCCTTGCCTTTGCACTGTGTCAACAGTCATGCAGCTTCTATCCAAGATCTTGTGATTATCGACTTTTATCGACAATTAAACTTCTCGATTGACAATTATCGACAAAAATCGAGTACTATCGACTTATCGAGAACGTTTTCGATGATCGATTTCGATGGAAACGCATCGACAAAGGACGCACACATTTAGCATCGGTATTCGACACATTTAGCATCGAGAATTTCGACGAATGGTCGATAAAAGTAAAGAAACTGCGAGTGAAGACATACTATACTGAGATTACTTACCGACAAGTTATAAGTTTTCAAATGAAATCTTCTGGGATCAACGATTGCAGTCGTGTATGCAAATCTGCAAATCTCAGCTGAGGGAACTCCGCTGAATTTTTAAAATTTCCCGACGAGCTTCCCGACGAATATCCCACAAATCATTGGGCACGACGACACTGTTGATACTAACCAGCCCCCCCAGCTCTGCCATGCGCCATCACCAGAAAGAGAAAGCGAAAGCGCGCGAAAAACGCGCGAAAAAACTTCTAGCATCCAGTCTCCTCACAGCTTTTACCGATTTTCCACCATGAAGTGATTGCGTGACTACCGTGAGCTCCGCCGCCATTTTGTTTTAGTGCAAGTTCTTCTCGGATAAATTTTCAGACTCGTGTCCAGGCGCTTAGCTGCTGCTTGGGTAGCTTATATCTAGTATAGAAAAACTTACACGTGGAAATGTGCTGAGAAAAAAACAAATATTTCAGGTGAAAATAATTTTCAACTAGTTTCATTTGTATTTTCCTTTGTTCCAGATTTATTACCATAATCTTAAAGCTAGCTTCTATTATCTGTCTAATATCTAATATCAACCTTTCTATTATACTTACTAGTAATAGTTCTCACTACACAGCTACCCCCGGCTTTATATAATTTTATTTACAGCAATAATATAAGATTAGTGTAGGCTGATTTTTATACTGTGCCAAGTACGTCGTGACATTTCGTTCTACTGCGCCGGAATTTCCCTGTTGCGTGACACCGCTCTATCTGTCGCATTCACATGTAAACTAGTGGTAATCATCAGTTGATTTATGAGTACGTTCGAGTATTGTTAGGATTGATAAGTTACCAGAAAATCAGAAATTACCTCAAAAATACAGGCAGAACGCGTGAACTTTTAATTCACGGTGACTACAAGCAAAATTATTACATTCAATATGAGCTTACAACGATTTCCTCACCAAAAGCCTAACATGTCTAACCTGGAATAACAAAATATGGCACATTCAAAGAATCGATAAACCAATTTTGATCCTTATTCAACCCACTCTTTGGACCAAATCCTTACAATTTGGAAGCAATGTTGTCACTGTGTGAAATGAATTACCTTGAATTTCATGACAATGTTCACGCTTCTATGTTTAGAGTGTTTATCTTCATCGTACAATTCAAGCAATTTCCACTGTTTTCACGACGTTCAGCCGAAAAATACTCTCCATGTCATTTTCGGTATTATTTTAATTTCAGCCACTTCGGGCACACTTCAGCCATCAAGCAAGAAATGATTCCTGCGATCACAAATGCGACGGCCATTTTTTTTTTACCCGATACCACCTTGCGCGCTTGCTGAAAAATTACCCGAGACGACCGTGCGCGCCTACAGTTTCGTGAAATCGAGAACGCTTCGCCCACTACAAACTACAAACACATTTAGTACATTTCTTACTTTTTCAACAATATGTTTAGTCTGAAATGTCATCCGTCCTCTCTTCCTTACCCCCCAGAGGAGGGGCGCCCTCCTCTGAGGGGTAAGGAAGAGAGGACGGATGACATTTCAGACTACAATATGATTAAAAACATGAAACAAACAGCGGTAATGAACATTGTGAAAAATCGCATTTTACTAACTTGACGTTTCGTATGCTATGCAACATACATTTTCAAAAGTATACGATGGCCTAAAACCAAGAGTCTAGACTACAATATGTTTTGTCGTTGTATGTATACACCCGGAGAATCCTAGGGTGCCTCCTCGGGTTTTTGCCTCTGGGCCAAAACCCTGCGGGGACAACAAAATACTGCAGCCCCCCCAGCCCCCCCAAATTTTGGGCAACTCAGATTTTTTGGGCAGCAAAAGAAATTTGGGCAAAGCCAGTTTTAAAAGAAGTTTCCATGTTTTTGTTTTTTGAAGAGATAGATATGTTCTATTTTAACCTGAAGTCGGCGTAGTAAAGCCAGTTAAATTCACACGAGACAGTGGTTGGCCAGCACGTGATGAGTTTCTGGTTATTAATGTAATACATATCCTTGGAGTGATAATACCTGCTACATCGTGTTCAGCAGAACGATCATTCAGTGCGTTGCGCAGATTGAAAACTTACCTGCGCAGCACCATGGGGCAACAACGTGTCAGTAATGTTCATCGCACTTATTAACATTGAAAGGGCATATGCCAACTCTGTAGTCAACGATGACATGGATCGTATCATTGATATCTTTGGCCGTCGAAATGGCCGAGACAGCTATTTCTTTTAACGTGTTTTATGAGCTCATATGATAGATTCATTTGTAAGAATACTTTCACTTCGTAAGTAGGCCTATGTTAGAGCATCGTATATGACCCTCGTTTCTTTTCGACTTTTTCGTAAAAATTTGGGTAACTTGCGAGAATTTTTGGGCAAATGGTAAAAATTGTCCATGGCCTATGGCCGTTTGTGTGCACGTGCAGTTGTGGAACATTTAAGATCCCATTTTTTTCGCAAACCAAGAAGAAATTTCACTGTTAAAATCATACAGCTCTACCATAAAGGCACTAACAAGACCTCTAGCGGTGCTTGACATGTTTTTACCAAAGGAATTCAGACGCTCTTTGAAGAAAAGAATT
Organism: Meandrina meandrites; assembly: GCA_963693305.1. Lineage (NCBI taxonomy): Eukaryota > Metazoa > Cnidaria > Anthozoa > Scleractinia > Meandrinidae > Meandrina > Meandrina meandrites. The sequence continues at coordinate 34,739,570 of OY855904.1, read as the reverse complement.
TGTAAACCAAAACACTTTGTTCACGCTGTCGTGTACGATCCGTTACGCCATTCCGCGCGTGCATGCTAAGATAAAGTGATCCTCACGCAAGCCTCGCGCATGCTCAACAAAGATTTGACGCATTCTTGTCCCCAGAGCAACTCGTTTTATTTGTGCCGTTATTTTTCGCCGACCACGTGACCAAAAGAAACGAGGGCTCTGGGGACGAGAATGAGATTTGACGCGATTCTTGTGGATCCCTGTCAAGTACATCAGTGAAAAAGAAAGGGCTCTGCTCGCAGGGTGGTACCAGCTCTGCTCAACGATATTTTATATTATCCGATATATAAACAATAGCCTCCTTTTGGCGCGAAAATATGAACGAATATTTGTCCGCGGACATCATCAGTTCCGAGTGGCGAACAAAACTGTGAGCTTCTAGGAACAGATAATGTCCAAGGACAAATATCTGTGCATATGGTATCCGGTCACCTCGCCACCAGGGAATCTCGCCACCAACCAACTTACCACCAAAACTGGTGTATTCCTCGTTCTTTAATCCATGAGCCGAGGTGACTTTGCTTGGTGGCGAGTTGGTTGGTGGCGCGGCGAGGTGACCAGCATTCGTGCATATTTTTGAAGCCAAATGGATGCTATTGTGTTTATTATCCTTCAAATGTTTTTCACAAGGCCGCATTTTGGGAGACCTTTTCTAAGAGCTTTTAAGCGTCAAAGAAATTCTGTCAGAGCTCAAAATATTATTAGTCTGTTCAAAGTGTTTAGTTTTATTCATTTTAACAATTTACTCTTGATAAAAGCTAAACGTAAATCACAAAGTTAAAAAACTGGGTAATATCATCTGATATTCCCCAGTTTTTGCTGCATCACGTGTCGTGTTTAGACCAATCGCGCGCGCAAAAAATACTTGATGGATTATAATATGCCATTACACTATCATAGATATCTAATCAATCTAGTGTCAGGAGATATGTGTCTAGCTAGACTCTAGTAGATTCTAAAGCGATAATATCACGATGAATATATCTTATTAGACATTTTAGTGATCTTAGCAAGCGAGCGGACAAGATGAACCGAATCCTGCAATCTGATTGGTTCCGGGTGCGGGGGGAATTTTCCGATCTTGACCGCGGTCAACGGAACAGGCCGGCAGTTTGGCAGTTTTTACCCACCTCCAAGACCACGATTTAATACATCCCTCTCAAATTGGTTTCCTCAAAGGTTCCCGAACATCAGATCACATCTCGCTTAGAACACTTATTGACAAATATGTGATACAAACCATAGTTAAGGTTACTGATAACCTTTTCGGGTGCCGTTCGGAAAATGTTTCGTACGCGCGTCATTTTCGGTGGAACCATGGATAACTATATATCTATGGAAAGGTTATGAAATGTAGAATCCAAATATATAAAAATATTGGAAATTTATTGCTTTGGTTAGCGCGCCAGAGCATTCAAACTTGAAATTATCGATGTTCGCTTCGCTGAATTACCCGCACCCGCGTTATCTCTTACATCAAGACAAACTGCACTATATCGATCAGCACTTGATAGGCTATCAAAGTGTGTCGGGCATTTTGGATCTTTCTATTGGTTTCTGAGAAAATAGGCTCTAAAGTTGGCCAATAGGAAATTTTTCGTTTCGCGTCACGCAAAGAGGTGTCACAGGAAAAATATTTCGAATATTTTTAAAGCCCGACACACTTTTGTGCACCAATATCTCACGATCATTTTGGCCAAATTTCGTAAAAATCCGACAAATCTACATACCCTATTAATTCATTTGAAGAGAGGTTATTCGCGGAAAAATAAACCCCGAGTTTTTGGGTCGAAAAGATTGTATTAGTTTTCACACCTTGTCAACGCGGGTGTGAATGCGGCCCATGCCGCCGACCAATAGAAATTTAACATACAGCCCCCTCATGTCGCTTGTTACAAAACAGTCTCGAATTCGCGGGAAAAGTTATTCGCCGCTCGATCTGCAGCCATTGTATTTGTTATCCGTGGTCATAAAAACGAAAAACGAAATCGGGCGCGCGGAATTCGAATGCAACGAGGCAAAGGGGTAAAGGCCGTTCCAAAAAGCAAATCTTTGTTAGCTTTCTTAGGCTCGGGCTTTTTCTTACCTTTAACCCAGGGTGAACTCTCACGTTTCTGCTTATTCTCAATAAATTCGCCTCACATTTCTCCTTGCATGGACCACAAATAAAACACAACCTTTTCGTGAACACATTACGTAATTGGAGCATCTCCGGATGTATTCCCTCGTGAAACTCACCGGAGGTCCGAAGTGTTGACATATAATAACACCTTTGGGGATAAACTTTTTAGTCACGCAAAACACAAAATTTGCAATAACTCTGCTAGAAAACTTCGTAATAAAATATTTTTTTTGTAGAAAAGAAAACCAGAAGAGTGGGCTATCTAATGGTAGGTTTTTGCAATTTTGCAAAATTCCACCCCGAAAAGGTTATCAGTAACCTTAAACGATTAACCCTCTATTAACTATGTACAAACAAGGGAAAATTATTCTGCTGCTTTATAGATTTTCAATAAGCTTTCGATTCTGTTTGGCTTGATGGTTTGCTGCACAAATTATTATACAAAAACATAAGTGGACAATTTTATCATTTAATTTCTGATATGTATTTAACGACTAAATGCGCTGTCAAAACTGAATGGTAACAAGAGAAGTTCCTTCTTCGATTGCAACAGAGAAGTACGACAAGGGTGTATTCTTTCTCCTATATTGTTCAATTTATATCTAGATGAATTTCCACGCTTGCTAGAATCTTTACGTGACACAGATTCAATTACTTTACAGAACGGACTCCCTCTTAAAGTGCCACTCCGACGAAATTTCACATTTTTTTTTCGGAATGTTTTTGTTACAGAATAACTTACCGGTGACTGTAATGTGCTTTTACCCAGAAACAAAAAAATAATAAGCCTTCCTTCATCGAAATTTTGGGCTTCAAAAACTGCAATTTTCCGTCCGCCATTACTCGAAACTGGTTCCAGCTGAGCCCGCATATTTCACAGCGGCAGGTCCTCTTGTGACGTCAAACAAGTAACACGTGACCTGTCCTTTGCGATGTTTAGTTTGTTTTTGTGGGTTTTTGTCTAGATTTTGCTCGAAAATGTTTGGCGATTCTGCGGTGGGATTCTTGCCTTCCGAGTCAAATTTACCTCCAACAAACCAGGAAAATGCAGGCCTTCAATCGTATAATGATCGTGTATTACGAACGATCAAGAAGCCGCGAATTACTGAAGACAAGAAGCGATCAGAAGCTACAGTCCAGGCTACTCCGTAAAAACTAAAATCTTAAATTAAAAGGTTCTGAGGTAAGATGGAGCTGTTATCTTAATGTGAGAATAATAATCATCTTAAATTGAGATCTATCTTCATCTTACTTTAATATGATAACGTCTTATTTAAAGAGTTCTGAGGTAAGATGAAATTTCATCTTAAAAAAAGATTCGAAACTTCTTAGCTAAGACGTTTTTTAATCTTAAGTTAAGGTGGCTCCATATAGTTTTATAACCACACGCGCGCTGATGATGCGAGCCTTCAGAAACTGCGCGCGCGCTGACGCAAGCTCAAGCAAACACGGATTTGAGTTAAACATCTCAAAGGAAATCTTTAACAGACAATGCTGTGTTACATAAAACGCCCAGTTAAATCTGTAAATACAATGCAAACACTACAAATATCATGAGAAACACTTTATTATGCTTACAAATCCAAACAAAAACAAAACAAACAGAAAAAGATAAAAGTAACGAAGGTCTTGGCTATTTTCAGGACGGTAACAGTTCTGCGTTCAGTTTACCTTCAAATATACAGTCTGTTGATCCAAATTACTGGTAATTGTCTTCTATCTCCAAGTATTTTCTAGCATCTCCGAGAATATCCTTTAGCTTTGAAGATTACACCTTTGTCAGGTGAAAACAGAATAACAGTTTAGGTCAGTGAACTTGCGAACTGAAACGAAAAACTTTGGCGGATCAAAAAGCTGATGACATTTTCGGATCGAAATTAGCCAATCAAACCACTTGCTCAATTAAAACTGACGCCATTTTGGACCGAAATGAGCCAATCAAAAAATTGTTCTGTTTCCCGAGAGGTCCGCCTTTCGGAGAAGAGCAATGGCCGTCAGTAAAACGTACTGGAATGAAAAATTCCGCCAATTTTGGCTGGAATTACATGTAAGAAAAAGGAACAGCAATTCTTCCGTAAGTTCTTTTCAAAAAATGTGAACTACACGCTAAAGTAGTCCTCCTAGAAAGGCTGAAACGGAAAGTCGAAAATGTTCATGCACTCATCTGTGGGCTATGCTTGAATTCTGTTTACATAATTTCTTGACATAAAAAAAAAACAATTACGGTACCAAAATTTTAGATTTCGACTCCACATGTACACAAGGTCGTAAAATCCTTTGCCCACATTACTACAAACGTTAAGTTATGTCCACCGCATTGACTAAGAATATTGTAGATGCCCACTATCTCAATTTAAGACGTAGCGCGTCTTTGTTAAGACGCTAACATCTTAACGATCTCCAAAGCGTCTTAAAATTTATTTAAGATGAGCAACCTTCTCAATTGAAGACGTTCCACCTCTAGGAATATGACAGTCGAGAGTTCATCATCTTAAAGTAAGAAGCAGTAATCTTAGATGAGAGGTTATATTCTTATTATAAAACGCACCAGTCTTGTTTTAAGACGCATTCAAAACCTTAGAGCAAGACAAACTTGAATCTTAAAAATAAATAAGACGTTGCTGTCGTAAGTTGAGTTGTATTATCTTAAACTAAGATCACTTAAGCCTTTATATTAGATGGTGGTTATCTTATGTAAGATGCTTATTATCTTAGTATAAGATTTTAGTTTTTACGGAGTACATACTTTTGATAGTCCAACTTCACAATTATACCCTGCCTTTTTGATCCACTTCGGCACACTAATTTTAGAAAATGGTACGTAGTGTGTTTTATTGGTTTTGTGCTATTTTGTTTTTTGCCAATGCTTTCGAAAGCATTCGTCATTGTGCAGTGAGCGGATTATGACTACGCAGAAAGATTGAAGTGCCTGATAGATCATCTTCATACAGCTTCATACGAAGTTCCAGTCTTATTATTGTCTGTTTATTATCGTTATCGTTTTGACGAGATTTTGAGGGAGTCTTTTGCTAGCGATGTCTCCGAAAATTGAGTCTGCTTTGGGTACTTACCATCATTATCATGATCAGGTTCTCGGTCAATAGAACTAGATGTTAATAATAAAAGAAGTTATATATATTTGTTTGGAGGAATAGCACTGATTTATTTTAAGAGTGCCAAACTGATCACAAGCAATGAAAATAAATCACTGTAAACCATGGAATGCCATGATTGACTCAGTGGGGCTGAGATAATAAAATCTACATAAAAGTGATGTTATTTTATGTGAATAGAAACAGTACATTGATGATGTGGTTTAAAATTTCCCAAACCAGTTTTTTGTTTCCCTTTTAATTTGTTTCATCACATGATGATGAATATAAGAGACAACGAAAACTTAAAATCAAACTGCAGTTTCACAAGTTTTAAACCAAAGATAAATTTAAATAACTACAGCTGCAGTACAGTTTCGTACTTTGTCACAGCGTTTTCATTCCAATGATGTATATTTTGCAAGCAAGGTACATATTTTTCAACCTACAGAGAAACTGGCTTGAATATCCAAATTACTCATTCTTAAAGCTTTGGATCATTATAATCTTCAGTGCACAAAGGCACATAATAATTATTGGTTGGCAAGTAGTGATACTGCAATTTCAACAACTTGAGTAGTAAACAAATGATTTCTATAAGATTTGCTTAAATGTACTTTACTTTGAATTTTCTAACTGAGATTGTTTGATTTCAATGCCATAATTTTTAAAAAATTGTCTTGTGCATTAATGTGCACCAGCAAGTTATGGTACACATGCAAAGTTTGGAGAACACAAAAGAAAGGCAAGAGTTGCTCAGGGCGATAGCCAAGAGCAACTCTAGCTTCTAGAGTGTTTTCCAAACTTCCTGCTTGCACCATGACTTGATAGTGCACAGCTAAAAGCATGAACCAACTGTTTTATAACAGTGCTGGTGTAAATGTACATTAAAACCTGCATGATAAAAAAAAATGACCCTGGTCAGGGCTTGAGCCCAGACAATTTGATCTGGCATCCAATGGGCTAAGCAATATTAGGCCATCGCATTTCCCACATGTTGCACGTTTGGGTATGCTGAATTTGATTGTGCTATTCTGCTAGCTATGTGATGATCATTAATATTTAAACTCACAGACTGCAGACAGTGCTGAAGTTTGATGATAATAAAAAAATATTATATAGTTACTACTCCATGTCTTTTGTCTTGTTTTGACTATTAAAAGTGCAAATTGCAGCTGTTGTTTCATGGGTTAAATAAATCACTCTTGCATGGCATAGACAATAATTGGCTAATAGTTTGGGCCAATTTCTTTTTTGAGGCAATGCCAATTACCAGCTGTCCAGTAAAAAAGGTAGTAATTTGCCCAAAGGAAATGATCAAGACAAAATTACCTTCTTATAAATGTATCAGTGCTTTCACTTAGATCTGGCACCTTCTGGAGCTCTGGCAGGTATTTTGAGGTAAATCACTGACTGCAATCAATAGTTCAATAATGCAGTTCCACATAAAGGTGAGGTGTTCAAAGCCAATATAGCTCTCTTGTGGGTGCTGCACAATGCAAGAGCAGCCACCTTAAAATCTTATTGAAAGAACTGATGCATTAACCTTAATTTGAAAAGACAAATATCCAAAGAAGCATTGTATGTGAACATTAAATTTCATTTACATTACCTTACTTTTCAGCCTAACACTTTATTATTAGATACTGTGAGATAACCTTGGTATCAAACCTACAAATATGGCTTGTTAGTCTTTGGATTGGTTGTATTTATCACTGTATGGGATAAAAGATGAGAACCAATTTATAATGTAGACATTCTCTTTTACTAGAAAATAGATTGGGAGCTTATGATAAAAAAAATAAAACATTAAAATGGCTGTTAAAATTAGTATGCAGTTTGAAAGGTGGCCCTAACTGAAACCAAAGTAAACTGAGGCTGCTAAACTGAACATTGTTTGCTCCCAAGCTCCAAAATCTCAGGTAGGCAATAATAGATAAAGGTAGCACACATGCACAAATATGTATTTCAAACTTTACTGTATGCTGTAAATAGTTTCAGTTACATCACTCTGACTCTCAGGTATCATATTCATCAGCCATTCAGAGAAAATGATGTGCTGAACAACCACAGTATCCTAGGCCTAGTTAACTCTGTAAAGCCTGACAAAAAATTGATCATCAGGTTGAGAAGATAAATAAAATATCACATTGTCAAAGGTGATCGACCTGCACCAAAACAAAAACAGAGTTTAGAAAGTATACCACATAAGACACTGCAATTCAATGCTTATCTTGTGTGGACAGAAAGATGGCCTCTGTTTCTCCTAAATTGTTCTAAAATCAAACTCTGGAAACTCCGTTCAAAAATGGAATACCAAACTTACTCAGGCAACGGAAGTTCGCTCGGCGTGTGCGAGCAAATCTCAGCCATTTATTCTGTCAATATTTGAGATCACAGCTGCTCGAAGGTTTGACTGCTCACAACGTTGTTGTACTACACATCAAATTCCCAGCAAAATGAAACTCATTGTTGTTGCAGAACTGCGTTTGAAATCTCAAAAGGTTGAATTAGCGAAGCGAAATTTTGCAGACCAACATGCATTTCACGGGTTACTTGTTTGACGTCACATCCGGTGAATTCGCGACCAAGACTCGTGATCCTCGGGAACGTGTTTGAATAATGGCGGCCAAAAAATCTCAACAAAAACAGTCGAAAAAAACGGCCTTCCCGCACTCGGACAGCAGAACGGTTTGGACAGGTGAGTAAGAACCACTGATAGATTAAGAAAATGCAAAAACATCGAGTTCGAAAATTTTGGTCGGAGTGGCACTTTAACTGTTTATTTTATGCGGATGATCTAATCTTAATATCAAGAATTGCCGCTGGTCTTCAAAAGCAACTAAATATCCTCCATAGTTATAGCGAGAAATGGTTACTAAAAATTAATCCTAAAAAGACAAAAACATTAATTTTTCAAAAACAAAATCGCAAATCAACACGTGATAAGTTCTCTTTCTTTTTAAACGGCATTCCAATTGACAAGGCCTCACAGTACAGTTATCTTGGCATTACTTTCAACACAAATGGTAGTTTTGCTAATTCCAAAAAAGGTTTGGTTGAGAAAACCTGAAGATCAATTTTTGCTACTAAACGTTATCTTGACTTTAATAAATTACCAATCAATGGCCGTTTTTATACTAGAGACGCTTTACCCGTCTAGACGGGTAACGCGTCTTGTGCCTGTCTTTATACTAGAGACAGATAACCGGACGATTTGCAAAATGTTTGCCGAATCTCGTCCAGACGGGTAACGCGTCTCTAGTATATTCAAAGATCTCTTCGAAATTCGACTATTTTGCATGGAGTATGCGTTGGGGAAATGTTAGTATTGAAAGCGATTTGCAATGCATTAACCCATTGACTCACAGTCCAGAAGGCTTTTATTAGCGCGCAGCCACCCCCCAAAAAATTCCTGGTTCTTTTACGGCATTTAACACAAGCGTGCGAGTGGGAAAAATATACCATATGCGTACGAAATTCAGACAAATAATTCATTTCTGAAGTAAACGTTTATTACAACTAGACACGCTGAAAGACCAATTCATGATTTGAAATGTTAATTATCAACCTTGATAAATTGATCCGAAACCAAACTTGAAGACGGTGAAAAAAATTTCTTCACCTCCGCGCGTCATTTTAACAACTCAAAAACACGAACTCTTTCTACAAAATATAACACTAGTTCAAAACACTCTGGTGAAAGGTAGGTTTTCATTCTGTACAACTGTCACTGACATTTATTTAACCACCAGTGGTATTATCTTGGTACAGAAAAGCGGTAATTGGGGATAATAATTTGCGAATCATGGTGGCGTGAGATAGCGGAAAACTACTGAATTCCTTCCACAAAATTAACACAGATTGCTTTTTATGCTATCCATCACTATAACTAATAACAAAAAAAAATACTTGTTTGCATTTTCCGAAGTACTGTAGTAAATCTTTGCATGTAAAAGGTCGTAAACTGAACACAATTATTAAATAAACAACAACGCGATGGTAAGTCGGCCGCACGCTGCATATCAGATGTCACCATGCGCTTTTTAGCTGCTTTTCAAATCAATACGCTTCAGAAGCCTAAAATTCCAAACGTAAACTGGGCAAATGAAAGAAACTTGAAGGAAGTTTTGTTTTAGATCAATTCTCATTTCAAGATGTAGCTACTAATGTATCAAAGCTTCAAAATTCTGCATATTTTTGAAACCGTGAGATCCTGCATTATTCACGCTAAAGCGTAAGTTTAATTTTAGCCCGACGGCTTTTTGCAGTCAATTTTTCACTAAGTGGCTTTACCGATCCTTCTAAAAATTCCATTTAAGTTCGAAGCAATATTGTACATTACCATTTTCCTGACTGAAGTCGTGATCAAGTCCGTGAATTGTGGTCAAAACAAAAGATTGCGTGACGAGCTAAAAATACTTCTTTCAATGAAGACGACAAATTAAACAATTGACTTGTAACAATAGAAAACAGCATTGGCCAATATCCTCTGACGATGAAGATTCGCAGCAGCTTTTAAGCATGTAAAACTAAGCGATTCAATCGATGGATAGCACAGATCTTTGAAAAATACCTACCTGTAGTTTGCAAAAGGCTAGACAGGCTAAATGACGAGCGACGCGTGAAAATAACACTTCGGGATCGAGAACTGCTGACGCATTCCTATCCAGTGACGTTTTTATCGCCCACAGCGAAAAGTATTCCCTTGACAAATTAAAACAGTCCCTTGAGAGTATACAAAAATGTGGGTCAGAGAGTGCCAACCCAATGCCCCCAATTCTTACCATTTTTCTTGTACCAAGCAAAATAGTCGAAAAACGGCCAATACGTGTAATAAACTTTTTGGTACTTTATTCCTTCCCATTCTTTTATACGGTTCTAGGGAGCTTATGATAATATCAACTTCAAAAAATGGGAAAAAGACCCAGTAGAAAGACGACATACACAATTCTACAAATACTTTCTTGTATAACTGGACGTCTTCCTTTAAAGTTGAATATCTTATTAAGAATAATTAAATTTTGGATACACCTTGAATCTCTTCCAGAAAACAGTATTGCCAAACAATGCTTAATCATTTCCAATCAATTGGCAAATGAAACAAAATCTTCTTTCATGTTAACGGTTAATGAAATTATTCATAATTATATAGACATTCAAAAACAATCGCATAACAAAACAATCCAAAATAATATTATGCCCATAATTAAAAATAATTTACAAAAAATAAAATCTCAAACCATTTAAAAAGACACCAACTGGAGTTAATCTGCTCTAATAAAAAGTTATGTTTCTACTCTATATTTAAAACAGATGTAAGCAAATCTGATTATTTAGAACAAGTAAAGAGCCTAAAGGATAGATGAGCTGTAGCTAAACTTCGATCAGGCAATATATATGTTTATAATCCATCAAATATATTCCGTGCACGCAATTGGTCTAGACATGTCACGTGATGCAACCAAAACTGGGGAATATCAGATGCTATTCCCCAGTTTTCGAACTTCGCGATTTAGGTTTGCATGTTTAGTTTTCATCCCGAGTAAATTCTTAGAATGAATAGAAGTAAACACTTTGAATAGACTGACAATATTTTGAGCCCCGGCAGAATTACTTTGACGTTTGAAGGCTTTGAGAAAAGGTCTCCCAAAATGCAACCTTGTGTAAAAATATCTGAAGGATAATAAACACAATAGCCTCCATTTGGCATCAAAAATATGCACAGATATTTGTCCTTGGACATTATCTGTTCCTCGAAGCTCACAGTTTTCCTTGAGCTTCGCTCTCGGAAAACTGTTCGCTTCTCGGAACAGATAATGTCCGCGGACAAATATCCGTGCATATTTTCGCGCCAAATGGCGGCTATTGTTTACATATATATGTAGACTCTAGTAGGTTCTAAAGGGAAAATGTCACGATAATTTTAATATCCAATATCATCACACTCAGGAAATAGCAAGGGGACATATAAGTAGACTCTGGTAGATTCTAAATTGATAATATAGCGATAATATCCATTACTGTACCCAAATTCCCACGTAGCCAATCAGAAGCGCGATCTACTGTCCTGATATCCTACGATTTCAAGTCACTGACCTGATATGCCAGGATATCATGGCCACTTTCAAGTAAAGAAGTGTCACCGTACGATGAATTGAAAAGAGCTTTTACAAATAAAACAAAACCTCGCAATTTAAGTTTACCAACTTAAAAAAAAATAAACTTGAGCGCTCGTGCCAACTGCACGATGTTCATTGAGACTGCAACAATGTAGTCAGAGTTCCTAAATTTTTTGCTAAATTTTGATTTCGAAAATTTAGAGAATGAAACTCCAAACGGACGAGTGAAAAAAAAGTGTTGAAGACCAAGAAAGTATCGTCAACAAACTTCTTTCTTACACTTTCTCTTCATTGAAAGTATTAATTTTTTAGCCTTTTCAGACCACCAAGTTGGCTTGCCTCTCTTTCTTGCCCTCCTTTCTTTAACTTTTTTGACTAGTTTCATCCAAAATTTGGGCCTGATTCTGTTGATGTGAAAACCAGACATTACAAGATAAACCAATAATTAAACATTTAACCATTATTCACCGAAGTGGGGTGGATAGTGTTGGATATTTACCAAGCTGTGAAGCGGTTAGCCTGCGTGCAGACGTCTCCATTTCCTTTGCTTCACGTCTCCATTTCCTTTCCTTCCCTTTCCGCGAGAAGCAAAGGAAATGGAGACGTCTGCACGCAGGCTATGAAGCGGTGAGGTAAACATCCACTGCTTCATCACTGAGGTGAATAATTGTTTTAGCATATACCACACAAGCTGGATAATTAGCAGACCAAAACATTATTTTTGGTACCCAAAGCGACACGCCAAGCCATTTCGGTTCTCTTTGGCTGCTCAGAGGAGACAAGTACTTTGCTAATCGCCTCCGAGTTAACCAAATGCCTGGGGGTGGGGGACTCCCATTTGGAAGGGACGGGGATGCACGTCATCTTGCGTAGAGGTGTAAATTTCAGATTTTGGTCTTGCTTAGGGTGTTCTTGGCAAAATGTCATTATTTTTAGGCGTCAAGGTCTCGTTTAGAGTTGCACACGAAGAAATAACTGAAAAGAACGAATTTTGATTCGTTATATTTACTCTTTTAGGGGTCTGCATTAGCTTCGGCCACGCCCAGATTGGTCTCTTTTAGGGGTTAAATTCAAAATTTCCAACAAGCATCCCCGTCCCTTCCATATGGGAGTCCCCCCGGGACCAAATGCAATCAGCGTGCACGGAAAGCACTATTCACTTGTGTGGTATATACTAAACGCTTATATTCAACTTCTGAATGTCCAAAGTTACCAGTTTTAAAAGCATTGATTACTTAAAGAATGGAGTGTTGAAGCAAACAATGAAAACAAATTCTTCTTTGTGAATAATTTTTATTGATTCACCCTAGAGAGGAACACAGTGAGTTGTTTTGACTGTCATTTTAAGGTCTGAATAATAATAGTAATAATAATAATAATAATTACAATGATTTATATATAAGGCTATTTCATTAATTTTAAGAAATTTATATATAAAACAACACAAAAAATCCTTGAAAAAAATCTCTGAAATGTTGCATGGAAATGTTGAAGCAACTTGTAGTAGGCATAAAATTGCAACATTACATGTGTATGCACACACAAGAGCATTCATATCATGCATGTGACCAAATTGTAATTTTGTCCATCAGTCTAGTGATTCAGTAGTAGTGTTGTGAAAAGTAGTTTTAGGGATAATGGCAGTCAGCAGTGCAACAATGGCTCCCAAAAGCTTGTTTTGATGCCAGCTTGCAGGTTTGCACAAATTTCTGTATCATCTCTGATTGGCTTGCTTCTCAGTCCTGCTTGCTTGACCCGGTCTCCGCTTAATGCTCTTCTCTCTTGCCTAAAGAATTATATTGCTGCTAACTGTATGTGTGTGGGAGGCGCGGTGGCCTAATGGTTACTGCGCTGGACTCTGGATCAGGTGGTCCGAGTTCGAGCCCTGGCCGGGGCATGCACTGCGTTGTGTTCTTGGGCAAGATACTTTACTCTCATAGTGCCTCTCTCTACCCAGGTCTATAAATGGACACCAGGGTTACTGCTGGGGGTAACCCTGCGATGGACTAACATCCCATCCAGGGGGGAGTAGAAATACTCCTAGTCGCTTCATGCTACGGAAACCAGGATAAGCTCCGGCCTGATGGCCCACTAGGCTTGTATGCAGACTTTACCTTTACCCTAACTGTATGTGTGGTTCCAGAAAACATCCATTCCCCCTGTGGAAGTTCATTAAGGATACCATAGGATACGATATGATAGTATATGATAGGATCCGATAGGATAGAATAAAATAGGATAAGATAGATGGCAGGATTCTCTGTGATCTCCCTTGATGATGAGTTGGAGCCGGCTGTTGGTGTCATCTTTTTGCACCAAGCATATGCATTGCAATTGTATTAAGGAGAGAAAAGCCTTTTGTGATTTCAAATATTTTAGACAGCATTTAGAAAATGAACTAGTAGCAGAAACTGTCACAAGCTTGGGGCAGTCAATAGCATACAGTTTTGACCAGATGTGTTAGAATGGCTGAATGATGGTTTAACTACATAGACTAAGAGACTAGCAAACTACATTAAAGACACTGATGTTTACCAGTTGCCTTCTTTAATATTGTTTACGGTGTAGGTTTCATGTCTGCTTTCTTATGTTTCCGATATTTTGTTGACTGTATAGAGTCACAAATATTAAACACCTGGAGTACAAACCAATATGCTTCACTTCACAGGGAAAGCAATCTTTTTTTTCACTATACCAAACAAATTGTGCTGTCTCGATAAGTGACCATGAACTAAATCTTTTTGATAAGAATTATTATATGGCATTCTTATATTTTATATGTATTTGTTAACCACTTGGAACTACATACAGTGTATACTTCAAAACAAAATGACTCATGTTAAGTTCCATGCACAGTGACAAGGAACAATCAAGGAGATCTTGCTGTAAACCACTGACGCTTCCACAAAGAGCATTTCACTTTAAGCATTACTATGTTGCAATGATTGCCTGACATTTTCTCTACTGAGTCACAAGCCATCTCAAAGACTTAATGATTGCTTTTGTTTGTCACATTTGTTTTTGACGAATACGATACCAAATTACTATTAATATAATATTTTAACTTTTATGTATATTTATTTATTTACATTTTTTCAAATTCTTGCTTTATGTATCACTATAGTTTTTAACTCGTATGTGTCTCAAAGACACCACACTTAGCCCTCTCATCCAATGAGGATTAGGATTTTGTATTTAGCTCATATTCAAACAATTCTACCACTGACGCCGAAACGTTTAGTCAAGGTTAAGCAAGTCCTACTTGAAGTTGGATTCTTGACAATATTTACTCATTTCAAGTCTCCATGATAGCTATAAGTGATCCTCCTATTTGGACCTATAAAGGTTAGCATTGTTTAAATGCCTAGAGCTATTACAAAGATACAAGGAGTTTGCTACATGGATAGACAGAGAGAGAAAAGTAAAGGCAGTAAAGGGCAGGTGTACAGGACATTTGGGTCTTCCTCATGCCTGACAGCTATGCCATGCTGATGGAGCCTAACAAGGCCAAAATAGCTGCCCATGGCTGCCACTGCTAAGGCGACAGACTGTGAACATGCATGAGGTCCTGGTCAGACCATGGGATGTTCTGGTGACTTCCCTTTCTATTGTGACTGTATCAGTCATTAGCCAGCATAACAAATTAAGGAATTTTGTTTTTTGTTGTTGAAGGAAAAAACCAACAAAATGAAAGCTAAAACATTGCAAATCTTTAATATCTTTAATAAGGCATCCTCTTCAGAAATTCAATAAATTCCAATCAGATGCTATCATGTGTGGGGGATTTTGAGCCAATTTCTTGTCCTACTGTAAACAACTTTTTTGTAGGAGGTCTTTATCACTTGTCTACTGAGATCGGAGTAGTTGCCCACAAACAAACCAGAAATATAGCCTCTACCAACTTGGACAATGGCAATTATAATTCCCCTTTCAATATATCCTAAGACAAGACTGGGATATAACAAAAATATCATTCTGGGATCAGTATTTTGAAACCCCAGTTGGAGCTGTTGCTGTCATCTTGTTACATGAAGCATATGCACTGTAATTGTATTCAGCAAAGGAAAGTCTCAGCAGTAAACAACATGTCTGGAATGTTGGCTCATTTTTATCTCAGTTGACTTTCCTAAGTTCCCTAATAATAGTGCAAATCGTTTATAGTATCAGTTTTTGTCTGCTTGTTATGCTGTAGTTCCTTTTATTGCCTGTCTTTGATCACAAGTATGTATTACTTTTTAAGGGCAAGACAAATCATTAATTGTCACCCAGACTACAACCCGATGTTGATTTCATATGCAAAACAACCAATACTTTTCTAACTATACCAGCAAATGTTGTGCTGCCATGATCTTTTTCTACAAATAGGTGCCCATAAGCACAATCTCTTGAAAATCTCACAGAATAATTTTATGGCATTCCGTGACATGTCAATAATGTTAAAGTTTGTTTTCTTATCAATTCTTTCAAGTTAAGAACACACTGTCTGTCAGCCAGGTAGCCACACTGCTGGAAAGATAAAGCTTCACCTACAGTTAATGACCACAATAAACATCAGCAAGTTAGAGCAGTCAAGTTTTCCTTCTCAAAAACCACAATACACACATTACCAACTTGGCTGATCATTTTCAGCTGTCCTTTAGTAAACCAATGAAGGTGCTTCCCTCCATCAAAAAACTGCTTGATTGTTTGACACAAAGAAAGTTATTGAAATGTTCATATTTCTAGGAATACAGTTAAAGTAAAATTAACAAACATAAAAAATAGAATCCAAGGAAAAAGGAAGTGGTGGATTTCATTTATACAACTAAGGAAATTTAAATAAATTACAATACAAGACAAAAGGATATTAAAACTTTCCGATGATAAGTTGAGCTTTTCATGGAAAACTAAGCTATACAGTTTATACCGTAGCTTCTCTTTTTACCTGGGTATTAGGATTGAACACTTATTTCTTTTACTTATATTTGCTACATTATTCACTTTACCTATATTTCCTGATTAAATTGTTTTTATTTTAGTTGCTTGCTTCTGTAAGCCAGTAGCTTTTAATGGCATTCGCTGACATGTAATTAGATCAACACTTCTAATTGTTATGTCATAGATGAACATATTGACCGCTTCAGATGACATGTACTTTAAAACAAGACAGCTATTCAATTCCATACAAGATGGCAATAAACAATATGAAGCGTACAGTATGTTGCTCAAGGATGTCTCATAATGATTACCAAAGATGCACAAAGAAAACCTTGCTATGTGCCCAATCCTCTTGGCCACACACACCTAGAATTATGCTTTGGGCAAATGGCTGGATGATCAGATCAATCAGTACAATGTAACTGAAACCTATCAGTTCCTTAATGAAATACAAGACCTGGTGATCAACAATGGTGATATCCTGGTGTCATACGACATAACTTTGCTGTTTACTTATGTGCCTTTGGAGGAAACCATCTCAATATTGGCTGACAAGGCATTCACTGATCATTGGTTCAATAAGACCCATGAACTGAACCTCTCCAGATCTCAGCTAGTCGTCTTACTGAGAGCAGCAACCAAAAGGCAACTCTTTCAGTTTGATGGGAATCTTTATGAACAGACGGATAAGGCTGCAATGGGATCCCCTGTTGCACCCCTAGTAGCAAACATATTCACGTGCTCCATCAAAGAAAAACACAATCAGGATGGCAAGGTGTCCTATTTCTACCGTTGATATGTACGTTATGCCAAACAAGGCTTCAGCTGACAGTTTTTTGGACACCCTCCATAACTGCCACTCCTCTGTAAAATTTACAATGGATGTTGAGAATAATTCCTTTATACCTTTTGTTGGTGTTGATCGAGCTAATAAACGTAGCGCCAAGAATTGAGACCAGAGTTTACACCAAGCCAACAAACACGGACTCCTCGTTCATTACCAAAACCATGTCGATAGTCGATACAAGTGCTGCCTAATTACCACCATGTTGTATGGAGCTTAGTGGCTGTCGTCTGATTGGTCCTATTTTTCACAGGAATGTGATCGGTTAAAGGATGTGTTCTCAAAACTTAAATACCCTCAGCACTTATTCAACTCAGCTGTCAAGGGCTTCATTGATTATCTGACCAGCAGCACACTCCCTTGCTACAGGAGAAAACTAGCATGGCTCGAGTCATTCTTCCTTTAAAAGACTAAGACTAAGCAAACATTGTTAAACAGCCTCTTAACAACCTAAGCTTAGAGACCAAGACTGTAATCCAGCAGGTTTTTGTCAGCTGGAAATAAATAACTCCTACACTCTGGAACACTCTTGCGTCTGACATCAAGAACAGCTCCTCAGTGTCCCTTTTTAAACATAAACTAAAAACGTTCCTTTTTAAAAAAGCATTTTTATAACTTTTTAGCGACATTTTTTTATTTTTATTTTATTAGTCTTAAGGCATTTGTATAACTATTTTACAATTTTTAATATTTTTCAAGTGTTTTTAATAGTTCTAACTGTAAAGCGCTTTTGAACTTTTAGGATATTGGCGCTATATAAATATTTTATTATTATTATTATTATTATTATTATTATTATTATTTACTATGAGAGTAAAGTGCCTTACTGTGGCCTGGGCTGACACTTAATCCAGTCTACCACATTGACCATCAAGCCACCGCACCACCACAGATGTTCATTTTTAGCTTGGAAAATTAGAATTTTCTGAATTCTCACCAACAGCCCAAATTAAATCCCTCCATCAGATCCTGTTAAACTTTTGATAATCTGCTGACTAGTGCATATATTGTCCATCAGTAATTTTGCATACATTTTTCTTTTAATGCTTCATGATCAATTTTAAGGATAAAGGTTATGTATTATTAACAGGTTAAGGCCAGGTCGTGTGGACACTACGATCGCAAAGCATTATTTTGTGACGTATTCAAGATGGGAAGGACCAAAGCTGCGAGCCAGATGTTCGTTAAAATGAAATTTGAAAAACCTACGGCTGAAAAGAGGATGAAACAGGCTAATTTCGATGAAGAAACAATACAACTTACTTACAGTATTCCCTTTGAAGTTACTAAAGACATTAGACTCACTATTTTACAGTTTAAGATTATCCATCACATTTTGCCCACTAATGCCACTCTTTTTAGGGATTCACTTGTTCAACAGGAGCAATGCCATCTTTGTATAAACGAGAAACAAACCTTGAAACACCTTTTTGTAACATGCTCTTTTGTACAAACTTTTTGGACTCAGTTTGCTCTGTGGTGGAATAGAAAGCACTCAGACTTTATCACCTTATCAGAACAGGATATAATCTACGGGTTCACTCAAGACCTTCCTCATCGCCTTGGTTTAAACCTCTGTTTAATCATTGCTAAATATTATATCTATAACGCGTCATGAAGGAAGAAGAATATATCTGGGAAGCTTTTTTCGCTATACTTAAAAGTCACCTTGAAATTGAAAAGCATAAATCCAAATCACAAATAAGTATTTGAGCCTCTTTTTGTTTGTTTGTTTTTTGTCTTGTTTTATTTTTTCGCTTTTATTTCTTTCTATTTTCTTTTGTTTTTCGCTTATTTCTGGCCTTCCTTGTATCATGTAGCACTGTACAAGTAACGTAGCCTTATTGTATACGTAGTAGTGTGCAGCATTAGTGTGTAATCGTAGTTTTAGTTTGAAAGTTGGGAAGGATCTTGAGCGTGTCAGGCCGTGATTTCGGGGGTAAGCAAAACCAGTTGTCCCCCGTGCATCTTTCTCTTCCAAATATTTGGATTTCAAAAATTTAAGTCTTTTTAAGTCAATTTCAGCAAACTATGTAATGAAATGGCCATTATTTATGACAGAATTAGACGTTGAAAATCACTGCTTTATCCAAACAAGGGCTTCATAAATGAATATTTTAAAATAGTTTAAATGGCTTTTTGCTTTTTGATTTCCTCTGCCTGCATGCTTTTTTGCTTAAAATTGAGAATTTAATATTTTCTTTTATGTTAAAACTTTATTGTTAAATTTTGAAGTCTGTTCATTTCAAGTTGAATTTTATTTTTCCCGATCAGTTGTCATGAATAGAAAAATTGGGCATAGACCTGGCTCTTGGGATACCCCTGGAAAGCCAGGAAATAAAATGCCAAAGATAACACAAGGTCCAGAACAGAACATTAGGAAGACACTGTTTGGGAGAGGAAAACCAGTTTCAAGTTCAAAGGAAGAGGAAAAGCCAAACGTCTGGTGTTTAGAGGAGATGCATGAAGGCCCTCATACAGTACATTGGGTTATAATGTGATGGCGCTGCAACAAATGTGTGCCCCAATACCAAAGATGAAAAGTTTTGGGAGTGCTGTCCAAATGCTATCGCTGAATCAACTAATTTGCCAAAACAAACAGGTTAGAGCCATATATTTACTTTCAAAGTTATTTCTTTTGGGGGAATGTGAAATATGGTAGTCTTCAGCTGCACTTTGCAAAAGCATCCACAACTGCTCCCAAGTAGATTACTGGACAATGACATGTAGTGAACAGTGAAGCCTAGATGAGCCCAAAGATGTTGCTGCATTTCACTGTATATGAAATAGCTTCAAAACTCCAACTTCATAGGCACTTTGTATAAATGGTTTGCTGTCAGCACTTGAATAACCAACTTATCTGTCCAACAACAAAGTGTGTAAATATATTTTTTTCCATATTAATTTTTGCAGGATCTTCATGCCGTACAGCAGTGACGAAACACTTAGAGAAAGCCCATCCCTCATTATGTGATGCTGAAGATGCCTATGGGGTGGATTACTTCGAGTTACCTGTAACCAGCACCCCACAGACACCTACATGTAAGAGCTCTGAATGGCAGGACCAGCCACTGTCACCAATCTTTGGTCATTCGCCAACTGTGCAAACACAACTTGAAGGAAATGTTAGTATCAGAGATGTTGTAACAAAATTAGTGGTAATGTTTAAGACAGCAATGACCAAGTGAATGCAGTTGCAGCTAATTGCATACCTTCTCAAGGTCTTCATTTAGAGCACATATGGATTGAACTTTCTCCATTTATTCATGGTGACATTACTGAGACATTGATATCCAGTGTTATCACCCTCTTTGGTTATGGGAAGGAGAATTTGTTGTACATTTTATCAAAGATCTTATCTGAGCATAAGCTTAAACTTGATCAAATGCCCATTACGGTTCTTCCATGCGGAGTCAGGTGTAAAACTGGAAATGGAAGACTATTATCAAGTCTGCCAAGAAACTATGATGGCACATTTTGGTCACAAGTGGATTGCCTTGAATCGGGGCCCTATGTGGCAGTATGATGAGGATGATTGTATCCCTCCCATTCTTAACAAAAATATGGAAGCTGTTGGTTATGCACCTGTATCAAATGATATCAGCACACTGTGGTCTAATTTGAGTAGCAGTGAAGTTTGCGAGCTATTACAACATGGTGTTGACCCAACAGAAATGGATAAAAGACATGGTGTCACCCAACAAAAGGGAAGACAGTCTCAAAATAGTTGGTATCTATAAACCAGTAAAGGTAAGTATTTGTTAATATGAAATCTAATAACAGTACCACTTTCTTAATATTATTATTATTGTTATTATTATTATTATTATTATTATTATTATTATTATTATTATTATTATTATTATTATTATTATTATTATTATTATTATTTAAGATTCGCACAGCTATTGAAGCTGGTTTCATCATTTGCTCCGGGCAACAACAAGTTGCCTAGGGAAACCAAGAAACACCCCTTGTTTGCTGTTTCTCTTCTTTCTACCTCTCCAGCATTATTACTATTATTATTATTATTATTATTATTATTATTATTATTATTATTGTTGACTAGGGTATATATTTACTTTTATGGTGTATGTAATAAGTCTCATTTTAAAAAAAATTTTTAGTACATGTAGGTAAGGTTTCACATTTACATTAATTACTGTAAAATAACTGGTGTGTTTTCCTGTCTTTAGTACATTTGTTTTTAGGCACTTGTTATTATTGCCGGCTTATACAACAACTTAAAAAGAGGATCAGTTTTGTCTGGATTTTCTAGAGATGCTTCTGTCCAGGTATATGCAGTTCGTTTCTTAATTTATTGTTGCAGGGTTCATGTTCTGATATGGGGTCATTCTTCTACATTAGACTACAATGTGAGCACATGTACACTATAATTCTTAAGATCCTAATGATGTGAAGTTTCAATGGCAGCCTTAGCAGTGCCTGGAGTATCCATTTACAAGTCTGAATATCAAAATATCTCAGGGCTGTTCTCTCGCAGGGCCAGGGTTCTCTGGGCGACAAATTTTTGTTTTCAGTTGACTACACAAACCTACTTTTTAAATAAAATTTCAGTGCTGGGCACCTCAGGTTTGATGATATGGAGCCTTCTTAGACAACAGGCTGGTAGCTCATAATAGTGTTACATGAATTATATGCTTCCTCCCCAGCACCAAGGCGATTTTTGTGCTTACACCTATTCTTTTTTTATATAGGTGCAAGCTCTGAAGAATGCTAAAGAAAGTAACCCATTAGCAAGGTGGTGGATAAAAGCCATCGCTTGTGATGTCCGGAAAGGTTTGAGAGAAAATGTACAAGGAAAGTGGGCTGGAGATGCAGACTTGGATGATGGCGAGTTAGAGAAATGCAGGGCTGATTATCAAAATGGGAAGGAATTTGCTAGACTCCTTGGCTTCAGGGACTGATCTGATGTCGTGTTAGAAGATCTGAGGATCCTTATAACAGTTCTAGATAATTATTTGGAGCTACTTCGGGAAGGTGAGGCTGAGGCGCGAACCAAGTACAAGAAACACAGTCTGAGCAGAAACAGTCCAACTGAGTCACTACTAGCACTGATGGCGCTTGCATGGGACTTGGTAGGGTTTTAAACCATATGCTTTGCCATTATGAGTGATGGCATTCAAAGGAATGAAAGATAGTAAACTGCGGGAGCTTTATGTGGAGTGAAGGAAAGTCATGGTTGTCCTGGAAATGACTGTTGTTGGTAATGACACTATCTAATAACTATAACTTAATTGCACATCATTTCCTCAGCAGTTATAATCATTATTTCAAACTAACTAGAGACCAGGTGTTGTATGGATTCAAACATTTCCCAGTAAATTTATCAACTGAACATAATCCTATTGTTTTTATTATTACATGTATTATTATAATTATTATTATTATTATTATTATTGTTATTATTATTATTATTATTATCATGATTATCATGATTATCATTATTTTTGTCACGGTAATCTGCATACATTTAAGGACTCAGCATGTGGTGCAGTGCCAACCAACTGGATAAAGAGCCGCTCATTACCTGGTCTTCCACTCATTTATTCTTGCTATTTTTGTTTGTTTGAAGGATTTGTTACTGATGGAGAATTTAATTCTCTCTGCACCATGGGAAGTGAGTGTCCTATTTCCATTTTACAACCAATAAGTGATGCAAGGCAGAAGACAAAATCCACACCAGTGACAAACATTGCAAAATATTTGAGACTAAATCCACAAGGTATTTCTCATAACATTTTATATTCGTTTGCTGTTTGTGTTTTATGTGATGGTGCATACATGTAATAGCTGTAGCTAAAGAAGAAAATTATTGCCAGTAAATTTCTGATTTGTCTAATTCACGGCTTACCCAATATCCCAATTTTTGAACATGCCCGTTAAGAATGAACTTTTCATTATTTTAAAATAGATCTGGTTTGTTCTAAAATGAACCAATTATTTTTAGAAATTGCTTTTAAATTACTATTTATTTGCAGGTAATCCATTAGAGTGCCATCCAGCTGTTCCACTTGGTGATGTACTGTGGTTACAAGAAACCACTGTCAATGAAGGCATCCCCTTAGAGGAGGCCATCCTTCCTCTACGGAAGATGTTTCCAGAAGGCTATGAGCCATGCACTTGGATCAAAGGTGATTGCCAGTCTTAAAATGGATACTTCAGTTAATGTAAAACTCACTTAAAGATGTTGCATTCTTGGAAAAATAGGTGAAAAAAATCTGACTGAAATTGAAAAAGTGGGACAACATGAACAAAGTTAGACACTAAATAAAAGTTATTATTAATCTTTTTACACAATAGTAAGAGTGATAAAGATATTCATACTTTACCCTATTGTGTTCAATCTTTAACCATTGCACACAACTTTACTAAATGTTTTCTGATGTAAGGGTACAGATTTCCAATAAGAAAAATAATATTTATTTTATAATGTTTGTCACAGGAAAAGATGAAGATGCAACTGACTGCTTGAGGTCAATTATGGCCATATACCTGTTTAGACAGGAGATCAAGTCTCAAGCAGAAAAAGGAATTGACTTCAGAAACAGCCTGGTGGTGCCTGAGGTTAATGCTGACACCCAGGAGAAACTTCTCCAGCACGAGGACCATAACCATTTGCTCAAAAGAATCGTTGGCTGTTTGAGAGAAGGGTTAATTCCTGGATTGCAAGTTAAATTTCTTAGAGATGCCCTTCATGATCCAGGTTGAAAAAAAGTCACACTATCATATGTAGTATTCATTCTTGATATATTGCAGCAATGAACTTGTCCTGAATTTCAGTAGCAGGGCAAAAGTGATGATTTTTTAAAAAATATTTTTGGGCATGTAAACATTTCTAACTAGACTTAATTGGTATCATGTTACATAGCTTGGTAAACCCCTGTGAAAAAACTGAGGACAAGCCTACTTGTAATAAGAAATAAATCTGCTAACAGACTATAAAAAACCAAGCTAGTGCCTGGGGCAAAACTTAGATATTGCAAGGTTTTATTTCCATGTACTGACAGAGATTCTTTTATTCAATCAATAACAGATACTGGCTTGATGTATGAGGCACTGACAGGCAAAAACAAACAGTCTGTTGCAGGTTGTGAGCGGTTGACATCGAAGGGAGTGATCAGCTTTATAAAGCTTTATGCCGAGGTAAAGATACTTTCCTTCATTCACAACTGGCGCAAGGCAGTTGATGGGCATGGTATCAGCGAGGAGACTCGGGCACAGTATTGCAAAGATATGATGGCATGGCTGCTGATCTGGATCAGGATCATGACTACTCAACCATTGATGTGAACAGGTATTTAGCCCTTTGTACCTATACCTTGCAACTACTCAACAGACAGCATGCTTATGTGATAGACACGGATGTCGGTCATTTCGCCTACAAGTTTTCACGCTTTTAGAACAAGGAATATACATTGTGTTTAGTGTGTTTGGGCTCTCACGTTTTAAGAACGAAGAATATACATTACGTTTAAACTTCAGGGTAGGTTAAACATCTCAGATAGTGTAGGCAATCAACACAAGTGTAGGCGAATCGACTTGTAGGTGAAACATCTTGCAGGCGAAACGACCGGATACCATAGACACCTAAACATGAAGGGCCAATCTTGGGCCTCAAATTTTTCTGGGACATTCACAATGCCTGACCAAAATTTTGATAATAAAAAAATCAAATTTTTGTGCCAGTCTCCTGAAAATCAATAGCTGACAAATTAATAAGCCACCAGACTCTAGCTTCAAGGTTGAATTTCGCTGAATTTTGGGCAATATGGTTGTGACTTTTATTGCAAACAGCAACCTGATGTTATTATTTTGAGCTCATCTTCAATGCATGTAAGAGGATGTTGAACTTATTTAAAATTTTGACAGAGGAAGGGCTGCTCTTTTAAGAAAGATTTTCAGAAGAGATATTTTTCTGGATTTCCTGAACCTTGGGTGGGAGCAGATTTTTCTCCTTCCTCTTTCAAGATCCATGTTTCCCCTTCAAGGCTACAACAAAATTTGATGGGGTAAATATCAAATTCCTAAACAGAAAATTTTCTGACATGTGGTTGCCTTGAAAACATTGCATGGACAACAAAATGCCATGCCACGTTATTGGCGTTATTCTTTTCTTGTATTTTACAGGCCAATCAAGGGAATATGTGGTCTGACGAGAGAGATCATTGTTGGCTTAGTAGCTTATCTAGAAACACACCAGCAGTGCAGAGAGGAATGCAGTTAGAGAGATTTGTCCCAGAACACCCAAGGGCTTCCTCTACAAATGATGTTGAAGGGATAATTGTTTTTTTTTTCATGAGGTGATTGGTGTCATTGTCGACACAAAGGAATTTTATGATGAATTCCCCAAAATAATGAATGCGTTTTTTTAAGAAAAGTGACCCCAGTTTGTCTTTCTATTATCGGACTGGACACCAGACACGCTATAGGGACTTCCCATTTCCATCCTTCAACAAGCTGTCAAAGGATGGGGTCAAACGACTTGACCCTGGAGTGTTCATATCCAACAGAACTTCACTGCCTCAGACAAATTAACTAACTGCAAGGGCCAATTTTCATAGGGCACCTGTGCCTCTCCTGCCTGTTGACTTTGATCAGGTATCATAAGAAGGTACATAGGGCACCTGTGCCTCTCCTGCCTGTTGACTTTGATCGGGTATCATAAGAAGGTACAGCATAAGTAGTATTTTTTGTGCATTTTTTTTCATTTCCCCTGAATCATCACTCATAAGTTGAAAATGAACATGTTTAATGAAGCAGGTTTTAATATAAATGAGTGCTTCAAGATAGAAGGATTCAGTGTACATGTAATAAAGAAAGATAATAAACTGAAATATGTTTTCTTGCAATGTACCTTTGTTGTAGTCCTTATACTATCACATTTACATGTACATGTAAACAGTCACCATTAACATATGAAACATGACATGTCACTGAACTTTCTTGGCAGCTCTGATCACTTCAGGTTCCAATTCTTCTTTCTTGGTGAGGTTTATAGCCATATAATAATAACCTACTATCATGTAACTAGGCCTATACTTTGTGTGCTTTACATTGACTTCAAAATCTAAGCAATCAGACTACATGGCATGTAGATATTTGGTTAGCTCTGCAGCAATATAACCTACTTTACACCAATCATTATTAATGTACTTAACACGGAATCCACCAGGAAGTCGAGTAATATTTAAGTTGGACAAAAATCGAGTACCAGAATAATTTAAATCCTATTGCGTTATTTTCTACCCTAAATAAAAGGTAAAGATGTAAGTAATTATCACTGATAACACCAACAACAATTTCTTATCAGAGTCTTAGAAAATGAATTTCAAAGTTCACAAGTTATAGGGAAATTCTCACGTGCAGCCATTTTGTAAAATCGTCTTTAAGCGATTCAGTGAAATTTCAAAATTTGTTTTCGGTGTTTGGTGTTGTTAGAAAAGATTTCTTTTGATAAGATATTTGAAGCAGTAACACAAAAGTTTGCAATAAGGTGTAAATAATTTTAGTACAACAATTTCTTATCAGAGCCTGAGAAAATGAAATTTAATGTTCACAAGCTATAGGCAAAAGCTCGCGTCTTTTAAGCGATTTAGTGGAATTCAGCGGAACTTCAAGATTGGTTTTCGATGTTTGGTGTTGTTAGAAAAGATTTCTTTTGATAAGATATTTGAAGCAGTAACACAAAAGCTTGCAATAAGGTGTAAATAATTTTGGTACATAATTTTGTCCAACAACTACTCGAAGTCCTGGCGGATTCCGTCTTAATCCACCGTACGCAAAAAGATGGCGACTGGTACATTTACCTATAATGCTTAGCGCGCGAAAACCGTAAAAACGCTCATAAAAACTCACAGAAAAACTTTAAAAACTTGAAACCTAGCATGAACAATGTTGTTAGTACGGGGAAGCATTTCGCAAAAACATAGCTTTCTATGTGCCATATTGGCTGTGTTAGGTTCGCAGGGTATTGTGGTCAAATGTACCGCCGCCATCTTTTTTCTTACGGAGGATTGCAACAGCAATTGCTTTGTTGCCATAGGCACTTTCAGGCTCTGGAAACACAATTCCATTTGCATCATACAAATGGTCATGGGCAGCCTGAAGTTTGAATTCACAGGAATTTAAGAAACCAGAAAACTTAAATTCCTGTGAATTTAAACTTCAGGTGGTTAAAAATTCGATTTCCTGCACGCTTTTGAATGCCTCAAGATCCCAACCTGCTTCCGGTTGTCTGAGCTGTCACACTTTTGGCCAATCAGTGCAGTCCATAATAGTTTGTCTCGTTTTTCCGCTTGACTGAGTTTTAACATGATGTGCGATGTTTCAATTCAACTGTCACGAAAGTCGTTTCTCAAAAAGTAATAGACGGATCAAATCAAAAACATGTTTCAAAAGGGTTTTCAAAGGGCAGCACAGCTGAAATACTTATTTCATGGTTGATGGGAAATTTACACCAAAAGTTGTGGTACAATTTTTCCATATTTAATTACGAAGGTGATGTGTCTGATATTTACAACAGCTCTGCAATGAGAAACTGTTGTTGATTGTTTTTGTTTTCACGATGACTGTGAGTCTTGGGAGAGTTCGATGGCAGTTGCTTTACTGTCAATAATAAAACCAGTTAAAACACTGATGGTATAAATAAATTAACGGAAAGGTTTTCTTGGTTTATGAAGAATAAAGAATTATTTCACACAAAGCACTGTGACGCCATAAAGTCTAATTTAATTAACTGCGGTTTTAACTTGGCACCATGAAGTCTACAACAATGGTACCACAGAGAAAAGCATGTGACGTCCGTGAGAGTACAAGACTGTAACCTAGACTTATCTTCTGTGCATGCATTTACCGCAAAGTTTCCTGTTCTTGGAAGAATAGTACCACAAGGACAACGTGGGGCTTTCAGAAACAAATATAGTCTTTGTGTTCTTTATATAAAAGTAACGTAGAGACACCACGTTTTACATTGTGCATACAGTCAGTTACTACCCACCCCTTACCCCCTTCATAAGAATAATTAATGAATTAATGAATTGATATTAATTAATCAGCTATCGAAGTTTACACCTTAGCGCGTTATGGCCTTAGCAGTTTAGCCGACAACAACCCACATAACCATCACAACAGTGCATTCTGCACTAATAAGAGGGTTGGCCCAAATTAAGTGCTGTATATTCTCACCTGGTGAGAAGGAAATGTGTTTTTCATTTTCATGGTCAACATTCCCTTTCACAAAATCCACTACACAGTCACTGAGGAAATCTAATTTTGTTAAGAGCAAATCACTTTATCTGCCTTAAAGCATAGCACTAAACACAATGATCTTAATAAACTTTATACTGCACATTTTTTTTGTTCACTGCACCCCTAGGCGTAAGTTTTTATTGAGATTATGACAAGTAATTTAGGTATACGTATTGTTCACACTGAACACAAATGAAGTTTTTTGTTACAAATACTCCCCCCCCCCCCCCCCCCCCTCCTCTAGGATTTTTTTCCTGGCTAGGGCTGTCAATAAGGGCAGGTACATTTTTACTTTTTTACCTGCTTGAAAAACTAGTAACAGCCCAGCCTCCAACTTCTGTTCAAAGTATACTGAATTAACTGGCAACAAGTAACCAACCCTTCTAAGGTGTCCACACTTCCCCAAATTGTTTGGAAGGAAATCACAGCCAGCAACTATGCACATGGAAAGGAACTGGCTATCTCCCTGCATCGTGAATGCTACACGGTTTTATATACCATGCCACAGAAAATACAGCTAATCAGAATACACAACAGCTGTCATATATTTGACTGTATTAAACTTAACCTTCCCATCGTATGCTCCAATTTTTTCCCGACAAAATTTAGTGAGCGTATTTTCAATTGCATGGCATAAAACAGTTATGCGACACTTTCGCGTAGCATGCCATGGAACATCCCACTTCTCACCTGGATTTTCTTCTTTCGCCTAAAGATTGTGTGTATACGGAGAGAATACAAGTGACACGTGGGTTATTCCACAGTCATCCAAAGATGTTATCCTGTGTCCTTACATTAAATGAAGAAATTAATTAATAATCTGCTTGTCCATTTATGTCTGTGTCTGTAACTTTGTGCAAACTCTACGACTGGTTTTAATCCTGAAAAAGGCAAATAACAACACATTAAATTTTGCCATAAAAATGATGATGGTAAGGAAGTGTGGATGATGTTACATTACTTTAATGTTGTTCAATATGGAACACACAAATAGTTATTGAAAAGGAGGAGGGTTCCCGGTCCCCCGTGGCAAATTTAAAGATCTTGCCTCAGACCTTGCCAAGTATTAGCTGCTCTAAAAGGCAGGGGTTTCATGAAGGTACCACCTTCACTCATTGTTGCCGGGCAAAGAGAAACGAAGTTGCCTTGTCCATCACTACAGACTGATTACACTAACATTATTGCCACGATTCACAAATTGATATCTAGAATGGAGAGAGATTGACTTAATTATTCTTGACCTAAACTTTATTCCAAATAAGTTTGATGATTAGTTTTTATCTTCCTAGAATTAACAGCATTCCCTCGTGTATTTTTTGATGTGCTCGCAACACAGGAAGTCTGGACAAACTGTGTGTTAAGATTTACATTATTGTAGCGAATATATGAGATTTATAGAACGGTTTGTAGAATTGAGTATAATACCAAAAATATAAACAGATACGCTGAACAAAAGAAGTTAATCATAGCAGATGGGCTTATGTCAATGTTGCGACGGTAACAGGGAGGACAGCTGAGGATGACACATTTTAATTTAAAAAAGAACATAATTTAATTAACAATCTAGCAATTATGTATTTTAAGTAAGGGTTATTTTTAGGCAACGAGAGTGACCTGCAGCCAGTGTTTACAAGCAGAAAAATTATGGACGACCTCAAAGTGGTAGAAGCCAAGCCTCCCCTTATAAATCAACATTGCGTTGTTTACAAATTCGCATGTAATCTGTGTGATGCAGATTATGTCGGGTTCACATCCCGACATCTTTTTCAACGCATCGCTGAGCATAAATATTCTGCGATTGGTCAACACTTAAAAGAAGACCACAAGCTGCAAGGCTACAGTGTACAAAAACAGTTCACTGTTTTAAAGAAATGCCGCACGAAGCTGGATTGTTTACTTTATGAAATGCTCTTCATCAGGAACATAAAGCCAAAACTCAACACACAATCAGACTCCATCCGTGCCAAACTGTTTACTTGAATTGACTATGTAAATAGATTTTCACACCCTAAATATTTTCGATCACTATATAAAGCGTCAACTTTGTACTTTAATTTTTAACTTGATAATGATGACATGGAGTCATCGAAACGTCGTTGTTCACTTTTTATATCGCTAATATTCCTTCTCAAACGAGAGGAAATGTGATTTATTTACCGAGGGTGCAACCCAAGGTGAATAAATCACATATCCCTGAGGTGCCTAAAAATAACCGGCTTATTTTTTTCACATTGGCAAGGTATCAACTGTGGTGTAAAATGATAAGAAACACGCTTTTCTTTGTTTGTTTTAACATCGATACGCTGAAGAAAAACAAATATTTTTCCGGACTCACAGTAAACAATAGCAAAAAGGTTCCGAAAGTTGCACTGGGGTTTCCATATGGTAAAAATTTATAATAAACAGGTTTTTTTTCCGTTTTTGATGCGCCAACCAAAAAGCCAATATATGCGTTCAAAACAAGCTGCCGAAAGTATGCACTAGGATTTTATTGTATTAAGCCATATACATATGGATTAATACTGACGTTCCAGGTATTTATCTGACTTATTTCATGATATTATTCATGAGAGATTATTATATGAAGCCCCTTTCCACGACGACATATAGCACTATCAAAGGAATCTGAACGCAGTTAACGACTCCTAGGAACAAAACGAAGCAAAGCATCAATCATTTGCTTAACCACATTCACCTCAACAGTTTGTTTAACATGCTTGCTCAGGATAGCCATGAACCTCGGCCAAATTTGCTGTGACATAAAGCCAGGATGTTCTCAAACGGAACCGTAGTTATACGCCATTGCGTGGCATGCAAACTATAAATGAGGAAGATTTAAGGAATTGTGCTACATGTGAGGCTTACTCTACAAGTGGATCGCTGGGAGAGTGATCCATGATTTTGTACTCGCTAATTTCCTCGCCTACAAGTAGGCTCTCTGCAGGAAACCCTGATTGTTTGTATTTCCAGTAACAGTGGTTAGTGAGTAGTGATACCTACATATCTCACGCATATGTATTTTACTAATTGTAATATGTGTGCTTCACTTCTGCCTGCTATTCAAAGTACCGGAAATAATAAATGAATATTATCATAACAATAGATATCAGACAATCCTCTGCGCTGTATATATTACCGTGATTCCTTCCTTTGTGCACATTTCTCCTACGATATCACTCGTTGTGTATGCGAAGTTTTTCTGTTTAACTCTGTCACCGCGTCATGGCCCAACCGCCTCCCGTGCAGCGTCCATTGCAAGTCAGGGCGCAAGATGTTTTGGCTAACGTTCAAGCTGCCCCTGCAGTTCCTGTTCCTCAACATGGTCCGCAAGCTGTTCCTGCTGTCCCTGCACACGTGGCCGTACCAGATAATGAGGCAGTGGTTAATGCTGACAATGCAAACCAAATCCCGGCACCTCCTGCAGTTCCTGAACCTGCGCTCGAGGTAGAACCGTGTTTCTTTCTTTCTCATTTTGCTTATGATATATGCCCCACACGAGTGGGCGTGGAGTTTTTAATGTGTGATACCACTTGAGTGCGAGTGATGCCAGTCGAGAGCGACTGAGGGAAAACCTTGTTACTCGAGCATGAGTGCAAGGCGGAATTGTGAGTGATGCCGCTCGAGTGCAAGCGTTGCCAGTCGAGAGCGACTGAGGGAAAACCTTGTTACTCGAGCACGAGTGCAAGGCAGAATTGTGAGTGATGCCGCTCGAGTGCGAGCGTTGCCAGTCGAGAGCGACTGAGGGAAGAGCTTGTTACTTGCACATAATAGTCCATGAGCCAAATTTCACAAAGGGCCTAAAAATAGATTTTCGTAGCACCACCCTTGATACCTAGTGAAATTGGTATCAAATTAAAGCTGAAGGTCTAAATTATCTCAATCTACCTGTTACCAGGACGGTATATGGTGCATAAGGGAGAAAGGGCATGTTTTTTTTTACGGGGGGAGAGTGGAGCCAGGTTTTGCTTTGTAAATACAAGTGATGTCAAATCGCGAAATACGCGCCCAAAGTTGCTAAACTTTTATACAAACACACTTAAAATTAGTATTTTGTCACATTTCAAACTTTTCATGATTTTTGATGAGTTTTTTATCCGTTGCCATGGAAACGGTAAAAAAAACACTTCGGATATTTCCTTGATTACAAATTTGGTATTCTTACGTTTGCAACCCAATTATCACGAAAAATCGATTGTTTTCTTGTTTTCCCCTTGAAATCGCATTAGCTTGTTTGTACTATTATGCATTTCGACCCTTTCCCATGTTAGGAACTTAGGAACCACATGGTGGGTCCGCCATCTTGAAAATTTGCTGTATCATCAGAAAAAGTAAGAAATTCTTTTTTCTTCGCAAGCGAAGCCTCCTATTATCTTTTAATCGGTTTCTAGTGTAGATTAATGATTTTTTTATGGAACATTTTACATAAACATGTTTGAAGGTGATATGTGATCTTCGCAGTGAATTTCCAATTCAAGCAATTGGAATAAAGAAGCCTGAAAAAAATCAGGGCTTCAACGGGATTCGAACCCGTGACCTCCGCGATAACGGTACGATGCTCTACCAACTGAGCTATGAAGCCACACATTGGGAGCGAGGTCAATTGTGAGTTCATATTTTCCCGTGAAAGGAGTGAAATGATGTAATGTATATGAAATGATTCATATATGAACTGCGGATATATATGAAGGTGATATGTGATCTTCGCAGTGAATTTCCAATTCAAGCAATTGGAATAAAGAGGCCTGAA